>VXBX01009855.1:230144-454455 GCA_013400415.1 Scytalopus superciliaris | reverse complement strand
TTTTTTTTTTTTTTGGTTAAGATCTCCTGTTACTTCTTTTTAAAATAAAGTAAAATGTTGGAGTTGCTGAGGAAGTAGCACATTTTTACGGTCATTTTACCCCCAAAAAGGGTCTTCCAATATTTCAAGCACCAGCAAACTTTGTAGAGAAGAAAAAAGGGGTTTTGAGTTTCTTTACCTTTGAAATATGAAGTGGATACAGAGAGGAGAAGGTCAGTGCTGCAGCGGCTGAGACAGCAGGGGAGGAGAAAAATGTCAGGGCTGCTTTTTATTGTTTTTATGATACTACTTAGACCCAATAAAATGTGTCAGTTTTAGATATAAACAACTTGAGAAAAAATGTGACAACATTATTGCAGTGTGGGCTGTCCTGCTAATCCACATTTCTCCCCTCAGGTTCACTCTGTGGTGGGTACACAGACCCTCCCTCCAGTTTGGGGGAATCAAGTGTCTGTTGTGCTTGATGCATGGATTTAACTCTTCTGTATTTATTTGTAGTGAGAGAATGTTTTCAGCTGTGAAATTCCTGTGAAATTGGGATTTCACTGCATGTTGAACTTCACACCCTCTGAATAACCAGGGTCCTGTTCCAGTGGTGCTCTGCAGACAGCTGGATCTTCAGCTGGAATCTGTGCTCAGCACTCTTGGGGCACCAATCCTGCAACAAGAGGTACTTCCCTACTTCTGAAAAATACAGGCAATGCTCATTACACCTTCCTCTCTGCTCACTGAGTGTGGAGGGATCAGAGAATCACAGGATGACAAAATGGTTTGGGGTGGAAGGGACCTTAAAGATAATCTCATTCCATCCCCTGGCATGGGCAGAGACACCTTCCATTAGACCAGGTTACTCAGAGCCCTGTCCCACCCGGCCTTGCTTCAAAGCAAGCAAGAAAATATCTCTGTATCTACCTGCTAGCCTTTAATTCACACGTGAGCAAAGCCTGCTGGCAGAGAAACACCTTCCTAAATCAGACCAAAAATCTCTGATTTTATAATGACTTTTATTAACCTTTGCCATCTCTGGCTTAAAGGCTTCAGGCTGCCTGTGGGCTTTGCTGCCCAGTGGCCACTGCAATGTTGCCCCAGAGTGATGCCATCAAGAACATGCAGAAATAAGAGGCAGATGAAATCTCTCTTCTTTGCCTGTTTTCCCACAGCCTGCCCACAGATGTGGATTTGCTTTGCCACCCTTTTCAAGGCACATGTTGGCTCAGAACACTGCAGCCACATTACAAAGGGAAAGTGCCTCCTGATAGAGATGGAACTGTAATTAAAGTGCCTGGTAGGGGATCCCAAATCCACCTGACCTCACCACAACCTTGTCCCTGCTAGTGGAAACTTCTGAGTCTCAGAACTTGTCTCTCCCTTGTCTATTTTTCAATTTTTTCCCCCCAAAGCCCTTAGATGGATGAAACCTCAATTATCTTAAACTCAAAGCTAGGCAAACTGAGACATCTGTCTGAGGACACAACTGCTCCTGCCCACTTAGATCAGACAATTTCCCTCTAATCTTTTCAAATTTTTCTAACATGCACTTTATTTTTTAATGCCCAACTTTTTTCTTTTTTTTTTCCCCTGGAGCTGCAATCTTCTACACCATTGACAACAAAAATGCTTTCACTGTCTCTGGTCCATGCTGTTTTCCCAGCTCGGGGACATCTGCAAAAATAAGCAGTCCCACTTCAGACTGATCTCTCTTTGCATAAATACAGTGGTTATGGAAAGGTGTTCATTCCATTTTCCACAACCTGTCATGTTGACTTTATAATGAGCCGGTTACTCAGCTCTGGAAAGCAGATGGAAACCTCTTCTGACAGCCCCTGTCAAAGGAATAGGCAGGAAGAAGGAGAAAAGAATTGCTGGATATGAACTCCTGGTACTTACATGGATAGTGGCAGCAACTGAGGAAAGATGTAGGCTTTGAACAGGATTTAAAGGCTTGATCAATCATAACAATGATGGAAATGCTGCCATCAAATAATAATAAAAAGATATATAACCGGTTTTATACCGTGAGTTATTTTCTTCCTCAGTGAAAGCAATGCAAAGGTGGTGTTTTGGAAACAGAATGAAGAAGCAGGTAATCAGTCTATTTACATACTCCAGGCCAAAGGGAATACAAAAAAACCTGAGGAAACGGCAGAAATGAGCGTTAGTAAAACTGATCTAATCTCTGGTGTTATTAGTTGCACAAGCCAGGCTGTTTGATAGATATACATATATATTGCTTCTCTCCTCTTTCAGCCACGGCCTCATATAACATCTGTCATCCCGCTCGTCCCCAGTGACAGACAGCCCTGCTGAGTATTCCCTGCAGATTCCACTCATCAGGATGGTCTTTTCCAAGCAATACCAGCATGTTTTTCTCTGTGAACAGGGCACGGTGCTCACAGGGACGTGGAGCTGCTCAGCCCTGGCACAGCCCAAATATGATGGTGTTTTGCAGGAGCAGAATGTGCTCTCTGTACATGACTATAAAAGACTGGGTGCAATAGTAGGTGGTAGAGCCTCACCCAAGAGTTTTAGCTTAGTTTCCTATGAAATTGAGATGTCCATGATAGTCCAGACTCATACCAGACCCCATGTAACAATCTCCGAATCTGTTGACTTGTGTCAAATAAACTTGGTAAATGGGTCAAGGTCTCAAAAAATTTAAATTCCTGTGGATTTCATAAAAACAGATTGTTGGAGGAGAGAAGGAGCCCTAATAATAACCCCAGGCTGCACTGTTAGCTCAGCCCTTATTAGACAACAAAAATTTTAAAGGAGCATTGAGTCCTGAGACATAAATCCTTCAATTATCCAGCTTCCTTGATTTTGCTGCTCAGGGAGCTGCTTCTTTAATCTGACATTGTTTCTACAATTTAAAACCCTTAGGACAGCTTCCAGGCAGTTTCATTCATGCTAAACACACTTTTCTTTTTCCCCCCCTGATGACATAGTTAGAGCCGAAATCCCTTGAAAATAAGAACTAAAAAGATGATGACATTTGATGTGATAAATCCTAATGTTAAGTGGCAGAGGCAGCCGCAGCCTTCCTGATGACAATCAACAACCTCAAACTGAGCTGACGACCAGCATTAAGAAGTACAACAGCCAGATGATTGTCTTTTGTAATTTTGTTGAGGACCACAAACAGGAGGAATCCAGGCAGGGGTGGGTGTGAGCATCTCCTCCTGCACTCAGGCAAAGCTGCTGCTTTGTTGTGACGGGTCCAGGACCTCTCTTTGGTTGTCACAAGGTCAAGGTCAAAGATCAGCACCATACTTGGATGCCTCAGGATAATGTGATGAAGACAACCCAGCATCTACAACTGCGTCCTGCCAAGGTTTATATAGCCGACATCATCCCTCACTGCCTTTGACTTTCCAAGTGAATAATCAATAACTGTTTATAGCTGAAGCCAGCCTTGAAATTCACGTCTAGACCCAGAGGATGACACTTTACCCTTTTCCCACCATGCCTGTTAGTTACACATGCAAAATCGATTGTCAGCATGTGATGACGGGATTTATTGTTGTAGAAGTGTAAGGGGAAGAGGGTTCAACTGCAGTTGACAGAAGACCACACAGGAGGATTTTGTCAACTGAAAAACAGGATCATGGATGAAATAATCCTATCCCTAAGTCTGGCTCCCACAGAGGTGCTTTCTGAGCCTAAAATAGCTGGTTTTGTCCTGTTCTTGGCTACACTAGAGTGACATGTGGGTTGTTGTGCTCCTGCTGCTCCACAGTCCTTTGCATGTAGCACTAAGGCCTGTGTTGGGCAGTGAGGTGAGGAGAGGCAAACAAAACCCTAGGAAACCCTTTACTCCATGTTACTGGTCTGTTCCAGGTAATATTTCCCTGTAGATTGCCTCCTGGAGAGCCCTCCATGAAGCACTGCGGGGGGGATCCCTGAGAAGGCACTGGAAGACTGGAAGTATCTTGTATTGACACTAGTGTTTGCTACAGTGGACAATAACATGAGTGAGCTCAACATTTATCCCATGTTTACACCAGCCATATTAAGTTAGCGCCAGCATGCAAAAGAAAAGGGATTTTGGGCACAAACAGGGTTGTAATTCATCCTGGGGTGCATGTCCACCCTGGCCTGATGTGGGATGCTCATTACTGGGGGTGGAGGTTGACTCAATACCTGGAATGGATGGTTGGGGTTACTGTGATTGTCCCAGGGAAAGGGGCTGAGATGTGAATAAGGAGACAGGGACAAGATGAGGATAGGGTGGGCAGTAGGTCCTGATGGGACATGGTGGAACTCTGTCTGCTTTGACAAGCACCTTCTTACACATCAAACAATGAGACAGCAAAGGAAAACTGTGCTTGGAATAAATATAGCACTGATCCTAGGAGTGCTTCAAAGGAGCCCAAAGCTGGGTGCCTGAATCCTATAAATAAATCAGGCTTGAACACCCAGCTGCCCCTAAGATGCCTTTTGAAAGTAGGAGCCAAAAGCCAACACCCCCCTGAAGAAAGTCAGAGGAGGATTAGAGGGGGAAACTGAAGGAAGTGAGCTGTGGGAAAAAGGACTCTTTCACTTCTTTGTAGGGAAAAAGCATCTGCCAGCACATTAATCCAGGCTGATCAGTTCTCCTGGGCTGAGAGGCAGCAGTTTCTGGTGTGCAAAGCTGGTGTGTACAGACAAGAGTGTTTTCAAATATTTTTTAAAGAGCCCTGAAGAGAAATGTGATTCTTCTGTGAAACTCCTGAGAGTTTTAAAGCACGGATTTGTTTGGGTAAATTGTGAGTGAGTGCCCTCCCGTGAGCACACGGGAACGGCTGTTTAATTGGCCTACACCTGGTGTTGATTATGATGCTTCTGGGTTTTTTTACTTCCTAACTCCCTTCACTGTATCTCATTTTGATCAGCTTCACTGCTGTACCCCCCAGCTTGGATTTGGCATGCCCAGTGTAAAGCATAAAGAGTGCTGGTAAAATTATGTACAAGTCTCCCCACCTTGATATACTTAAGTGTAAAGCAGTGAAGGTATGAGCTATTCAGCCCAGCTGGGAAGTTTTGATTTGGCTCTGAGAGGGGCAGAGGAATTGGCTTTATCTAAAGCTGTATTTTGTAACCACTTCCCTCCTCTCACTATTGGATGCACAACAATATTTGAGTGAAAACAAACCCCATCCCTCATTGCTGACCATTACTTGTGACAGGCAAAGGACTGGCACAGATGGAGGACTTTGGTATCACTGCACTGCAGCCCTGTCTTGCCTACAATTAATTACCTCACAGGTAGCTAACTGGGCCTTGATGTGCCTCAGCCACACTGGGTAAGTCCCAAACCATGGTCTGGACCAGTTCTATGGGTATAAATGCATAGCAGTGCTTATTTATTTATTTATTTAAGTCAATTTCTGGGTGGTCATCTGAGAATCAAAACCTATCTCATGTCTAAAATAGGAAGATCCAATTCTGGATTCGTATTTTCTGGGGCTCCCAACTGGCTCTGTGTCTACAGAGGCAGAAAGAATAGACATATTGACATGACCTGTGTGTGAACAGAAAGCAGAGAAAGAAACACCAACAGCTTCTTCAAATGTTGTAAATTATTTTTTATTTTTTTTCCAGGGCTGTAGAGCTAAAATAATCTGGCTTTGAATTTGAATAGAAACTGAAAAGCAGGAGAAATTGGGAAGGGGTGGTACTCAGGCAAGACATTAGCTGTTAAATTATAGCCTTGCTATGAAAAGCAGTTGTGTCTGTGCAAGTGTGTGGAGAGAGGTTACTGTGGGGAGGTGTGGGCAGGAAAATATATTTGATTTAATGCACAGATTTTTCTCAGTCCTTTAGAGACAACTTTTGGTGCAAGAAAACAAGAAATTTTCAAGGGCTGGATTCTGCATAATATTCCAGGGTTATGCAAACAAACAAACAAAAGCCCCCAACCCAACATGAGCGCTCTGAGCAGGTACCTGAGTAGTCGTCTCAGGGGCTGCTTTGTTATTTTCAAATCTGAATCTTTTCTTTCCATGCTGCTCAAATCTTTATTAAAATGATGAAACATCTGGAAGAGTGTGTGTGTTTGTGCTTATAGAGAGATCCTCTGCACCAAGCCTATGTCTCCTCTGAGCTCGTTAACCGGCTGCAGATTCTAAATTAGGGTTGTGAGTGGAGCTGAGATGTGGGGGAGAACCCACCTGGCGAGAAAGACTATTTATTTTTCTTAAAACCCTCAAAGTTTATTCAGCTGGTGAAACAACAAACATCATTTCTTCAGCTGAAATGTTAAAGAGAGAGGAATAAAAGGGAGGAAAGCAGGGAAGGAAAGAGGAGGGAAGGGGAGAAAGGATGAAGGATTGGCTCAGTCTGCTTTGCTGCTTGTTAGACAGCACACAGAGTGGAATAACTGTGCCTTGTATTAGTCAAACACAGCCCTGTGCCCCAGGGGCATCTCTTTGGCATCCCAGCAAGGGTCAGTCATTGCTCACAGTCCCCTGTCTGTATACACAGTGGATTTGGTGGCCTTAATTCCAAGCCCTAATTCCAAGCTGGGACTCAGCCTCTCTAAGTGAAACTGGACATGATATGAGATAGAAATACTGTGGACACGGCAATTTGGTGGACGTGTCACCTGTCAGTTCATCAGACAAAGCCACCAGTCAAACTGCTCAGAGAGTAGATAGCAGTTCTGTGATCATCTCCTATGTCCCTTCTCACCTTTCTGATCCTCCTGACCCAGCACAGATGGAAACTCCAATGCTTATTACTCCAAGTATTAAGTTTTTCTTTAGTTGTGACTGTTTTCTTTTGCCTCATTCATTTTGTTTAGGACTGAGAATAAGTTCTTTTCTAGACTAGTAATAGCCTACAGCCATGAGCCAGGGAGCTGAGATTTTAGAAAGATAAAAAAAACAGAGCAGAAGAAAATACGTGAAAAATTGCAATGACAAGGTTTCTGCTGGTAGCTTGTGATACAGAGAAATGAAGTCCCAGGCCAACATGCCTTGGCAGCTGAGAAATGCTAGTGCTGGCATGGTCTATCTGGCAGACAGGCAGGCAGAGGGGATGAGCTGGTGAGGGAAATTGGGTATAGAAAACACTTGCAGGAGGCTGTACAAAAGAAGGAAATCTAAATTTTGAAGCAAACACTCAAGTCATCCTCCTGTGTAGCATAGCTGTGGGCCTTATACACAGTTTTCTCTTCCTCTTTAACCTGGAGAGCCCTACAAACACAAATAGGGAGATTGTTTTCATCTAGTCCGGAAAATACACAGGTCCCAAGGCGTTTGACTTGGAAAGCTCAGTGGCAGTGGAGAGTGCAGAACATGTTGATGTACCTATTTAAGTGAATTTGCAGGACCTGTAAGTTATGCACAGAATTCCTCAGTGGAGTTCAGCCTGCACAGCGTGTTCTGGTGTGGGCTGGGCTCTGCTATGTCGAGCTCACAGGAGCATCTGCGTGTTTTGAAAACTTGTCTTCACACATCTCAGAAAGTGCAATGCTCTGCCAGGCTCCAGCAAACTGAAGGTCAGGAAAGTTCCCTGTGGACAACAGTGATAAAATCCTGCTCTTGCAGACAGGCAGTACCAGGCAAGATTGGGCTGGGGGATTAAAACCTCATTTCTGTTCCATCTCTTTTGGCGATCCCATTTCCCAGCTCACAAATAGCCTTTGTTCCCTGCTTGTCCTTGGCATGTGGCATTATCCCTACACAGATCCCAGCAGCACATTGGCACCCTCTGTCCTGCTCCCACATTTAGCCCTACCATCCTGGAGAGGGATTTATGTCCACTTTTAGATGTGTAGAAGAAACAGGTGGATCACAGCTCCATTTAGATGCACATAGGGTTGGTGAAATGTGGGTGATCCATACAATGCTGCATCCAAATGTGCCTCCCTCCCCAGGGCAGAGCATTTCCCCTCTTGCTCTATGAAAGTGGAAGTGCTGCCTGTGAGTAGGAGTAAGGTTCTTTCTCCCTCCCTGAAATTTGTGTTTTTCAAGGAGGTGATCAGACAGAGGGACCAGAACAAGGGTTATTGGTGCAGACAAAAAAATGCAACTGATTTTAAGCTGACCCACAACCACGTGTCTCCTAGAAGCTTGTCTTATAAACGACCTAGGCTAGGTCTCAGTCTGTGGCCAAGGCAAAGGAGCCTCAACACATTATCAAACCACTGAGCTCACAGCTCTTGATATGCAGCAAATCCCCAGTGGTGATTAGCCCCAGCCTCTCTGTATTTCTCCTGTCCACGAGTACTAACCACATATCTGTCTCCTCCTCGGTTGTGTGTGGTGTATTTTGCGCACCAGGAGCTATTTGTGAAGAGCAGTGACTGCGTGGCTGTAATAAACATGCTGCCACGTTGATGATTTATTGAAGTCCCACCAGCACCCAATTATGTAAATCCGATTATCTGTCGAGGAGGCTTTGCTGAAACAGCTTGTAGTTGTAACACTTTATATTAATATTTTTTTTTAGTGGGAAACGGGAAAATTTAGTTGAAAGCAACTTTTTAGTCTTAAGCATCAGGCTCCCGGAGCTGAATATAGGCGGCTCAGTTGCATGTGGCTCTGGAGGGTGGGTTTGTATTCTTTAAAGATAATACCTTTATCTCTTTCCCTTCACACACAGTCTGAGGCTGGTGGGGGGCTGTTGATTCATACCTTGATGGGGTGGCACATCTGAATGAATGCAGGTGAGAATAACAGACCCACTGTTCACAACAGACTCTGTCTGCAGTCCTGGGGTGCTTCTTTGGCACAGATAACTTGCTCTGCCGCTGTTACAAGGATTTTGTAATATTGACAGAGAGTAAACTTATGTATTGCCACAGATAAACTTATGGGGACCTTCAGTCCTGCTGCTGGCTCACAGTGGGAGCTAGATATGCTGAGCTGTTTAATGGGGAGCAAAGCAGGAAAGCCAAAGAGCACAGAAATGGTTTTAATTACAAAATGATAATCATAATAACAACATATTTAGGGAACAATTAAAGCCATTCTGCTGCAAAATTCCTAGCTTCAGGAAATGCCACAGAAATGTGCAGGAGTGGAGCTAAAGAATGGGTTTCTTCAGGAGCCAGTACAAGGCACCCACACACCTCTGAAAGCACGTGGGTTCTTCACCCCATACTTAACAAACTGGAGATGGAAGTGTGAGCTCATCTCCCCATTTTTCACCTGCATAGCTGCTCAGCAGATCCCAGCCAAACTCCTGTGTTTGCTCCTTTGCGCTTGTATCTCAAGTAGGACCTTCTGTCCAGCCTTTGCCAGAGGCCAAATTTGTACCTCAGAGAGACATGAGCCCTGCAGGGGTGTGCAGAGTTGTAAAGCCATGCCTGCACCCACTCCTTCCCTCGAAATCAGCAGCACCTCATGCAACTTATAGCCTGAGGCTTGAGGTAGAGGCACTTTCCTGGCGGTGGCACATCCCGAACACTCCATGACATGTGTCAGCATCCCACAAGGATACAGTGGAGCTCTCCAAGCCCTGCTGGAGGCTGGGCTTGCCTGCTCCAGGCAGTGAGGGGGCAGCCCAGGCAACGTGTACAGATCCCCCCAAGAGGCTCAGTTTTGGAGAAGGATAGATGCAGCCTACACTGGATAACTGGATGCTTGGATTTCCTGAGTTTACCCTCTCAGGAGACAGCCTTGCTGACACGCAGGCGGGTGTGCACGTGAGATAAGGCTTGCGACCAATTTTACATACAAGAGCTTTATTTTATTTGACTTTTCTAAAGCATAGGGAAGGTGTTAGACATCCTCACTGTTCCTGCTAGCTGTTTCTCAAGAAACCTGTGAGCCATACTGACAGCCAACTCTCAGCACCCCTCTGAGCCCACTGGCACATTTTGGAGGCCCCGGTGCTCCAGGCAAAAGGCACATTGGTTGGGTCAGCCCTGCTGCCACCCAGGGCTGCACTGAGCCATAATCACTGTTATTATGCTAATTCTGGGGATATGACATGCAGCCCTTTTCCCCCCTCCCTATTTCCACATTCTGTGTGGATTTACATCTTGTGTGAGCAGGGAAAGCAGAAAGGATTTATTGTTTGTGAGCATTAAAAGCAGATGTTTGAGCCAAAGTGGGGGAAAAAAGGAGCATCAATTAACAAGTAGCAAAGGGACGAAGACAAGAGCAGACAGAGGAAACCTGAAGTAACTCAGCTTGTTCCAGAATGGCTGAGCACATACCCCAGCCTGCGCCACACACCGCAGGGATGAACTCCCCATTGCTGCTTAATTAGAGGCTCTGCTAATGCCTGTTCTTTCATCCCTCTCTCCCAAGCGCGGCGGGAACGGAGGGAGGAGCGGCTCATTTCAAAGTACCGGGGGACAGAGAGAGAGAGATGCCTTCACTGCCAGCAGCCCCATCTCATGAGTTTGATCAGGAACACACCCGGGCGGTCTCCCACTGCGGTCCCTGCACAGGGAGCCACGGGGGAGGGATGAGGGATAACCCTGGGAGACCTGCCAGCCATCCCAGCGGAGCAGACAACGTGTCCCGCTGCTGCCCGTCTCAAAGAAGGATCCTCTGTCGATGCTGCTGACAGCAGGAGCCGGACTTGGCTTCCTCAGCTCTCCTCTGCTCCTCACCCTGTGATAAATCTTTCAGTCTGTCGAATTCCGCTCACCTGCTCTGGGATAAACCCTGCTGCTCTTCCCCAGCTGGGCTAATCTCTTTCAGGACCATTTAAAGTCGTCTTTGGGACTTGAGCTGATCAAGATTTTTCAGGGTATTTTAAAAAGATAATAATAAGCACAGCATTTTTATTGAAAATATTATGTTAGTGTGTTTTTCATTAAAAACAAGTGTTAAATCAAAACATTCAGTTTCTCCCCAAAACTCTTGAATTGTAAACATTTTCCAAATGCATCCTGACATATTTGGTTTATTAGCACCTGTGTTTGCAGTAAATGTTTTCATTAAAATATTTCACCGTGAGTTTCTGAGGGGGAAAAAAAAAAGGAAAGAAAAGAAAAAAAATGAGCTTATTTTTAACCTTTCAGAATGAAAACAGTTTGAAATTGCTGTGTGAAATTAAATTCAGGACTTTTAATCAGCTTTAACCAGGTGGAGGAGGGAAAAGAAACAACTAAGGGACACAAGAAAACAGCAATACTATTGTCAGCCTGGATCAGACTATGACTGTGGCTACCAGCCTATGGCTGTGGCTAATGCCAGCTGTTTCTAAAGAAGATATAAGCACAACAAAGCAAACAGATGCAGGCTAATCCATCTCCCCCTGCCTCCCACTTATTCTCTGATGCACACTGCTTTCTAGGAGAGCTGTATGGAGCCTTTTTCAAGGGTCTGTAGCATTTACTGCTCTAATTCTGGACATTCTCCTTATTCAAGTGACTGGCGAGTTCTCAGGCAAACTTCTTAAATTCTTATTCTCAGAGGTTTCCTCTGAGAGTGAAACAGGCAGTGAAGGAATAGTCCCTTCTATCAGTTTTGATTTTTCTGCTTCTTAATATCCCGTCAATTGCCTCTTTGTTCTCCTGTCACGAGACCTGGAGACCAGAGCTCCCAACCCACCCACTCCAACCTGTCCACCATTTCATACCACCTTCCCATACTCCATTTGTCCCTGTGCAGAACAGAGTGTTTTCTCCATGTGGGAATTTTCTCAGGTCCCTTTGAGGACGTCCAGGTTTTCAGTGTCCTTTCTCAACTCTACTCCACACAGTGCTCCAGAGTTCGCATCATCAATTCAGTTCATGGGATTCAAAAGGGTTTAGTATATGAATGTCTACTGAAATGCTTCTGCATCATCTTCCAGGGCTTTGTTTCCTGGGCTGTTAATTCACAATGGTTTTGAAGAAAGAGCTGAAGCCTTACACTGACTGCTACATCACTACCTGCCAGGGTGTTGGCAGCTGCCCTTGCACTAACTTTGTCATGTAGCTGCCTCTCTGATCCCTTTGTGGTGTTACTCAACCTGAGAGCTCCATACTCATGCACTGAAGCCCCCGTACAACAGAGAGGAGAGAGTTTTCCTGCCCAACCCTTGCTGGTACAAATCAAATTTTCATGAGTGATGTGATTGTCAACAAAGATGCAGTTTGACATTCACACCCTGTAGGTTGACAGCCAAAAGAGACACTCTGATCCAATGTGAGACAGACCAGATAAACCCCATGAGGAGTCCATAAGGCTTTTGAGTGACAGATGAACACCTTGGTCCAGTTTCTGTTGAACAAATGTGAAATAGCCTTGCAGCAGTGCTTTCACTAGGAGGAAGGGTTCATTGCTGTGCTGTTTACTCTACCAGCACTCTCCAGGCTGCTGAGGGCTAGAAGTGAAGAAGTGGAAGATATAAGGAAGATCAAAGTGTGTGGAACAGATTAATAACAGTTTTGAATAAGAAAGAGCTTTAAAGAACACAGTAAATGTTGAGGAGTGTGTGGAGAGAGTTCTAACTGAGATAAAGCAGGCCCTTTAATAAACTAGAAAAGGAATAAAATCAATGATGGCTGAGTTACAAATAACACAGCTGAGCCACTGAACTCCTCTTTTCAAACTAGCCCTTCACAGAAAAGCACAAAAAAACTGGGACAAACAATTAGGAAGCAAGGAAGGCCTTGTCAATAGAGCTGTTGATAAGGGACAGATAAAACAGATAGTTAAATTGAATAGAGTGGAATTCCTTTTTACTGATCACTCCTCCTAATGCTCATCCAGCTCTCAGGATCAAACCTTCCTTTCAGAAGGCAGCTCCCATTTGTGTTGATATGTTTGCATCTTGCTTAGGCTGCTCAGCAGGGCTTTTGGTCTGGAGGATTAGACTGAAAAGTTATTTCTCTGATTTTCTTTGATGTTTTCAACAGTGGAAAACCCCTTGTGCTCTTGAGGGTCCATAAATCTCTGAGCCAGTTTAATGAAGTATTGGCTCAAGCCATTTATGATTTCACTTATCTATCTTGGCATTAAAATGCCCTGCAGAACTCACCTCATTCTCCCAAGATGCAGATTCTGGTTTTCCACATATGTCTGATTTGGAAAGCTTACAGTTTCATGGGTCTCATGTGGGAACAATTCAGTCTTAATAATCATCACCCACTGAAGTCAATGGGAGGGTTTGCACTGAAGGCAATGACAGGTAGTTTAGCCTCTGCAGAATCAGCTCTTAAAATAAATATTTATAACAGAGTTCACCCTTTATGGGCACAACAGAGTATCAGGGTGAGCAATAGCCTTGTGTCTCACAGGAGATTTGGTTTATTGGCTTTGCTAAATCATGGAAAATCACTAGCATGTTAACAGAGAAAATGGGCAACCTTTTTTTTTATTTTTTTTTTTTGGCTGGATGGTTTGTAACTTTTTAATTTCTTACTTTAAACTGTGAGATCATAATAAGGTCCCATGGGTGGTACTCTCCTTAAAAGAAGGAAATTAGAAAGACTGGCAACTACTTCTGAATCTGCCCAGTTTCTGTTCCTATGGATGGACAGGGAAACTACTTGAGTCTCAGCTCTCTCCCGGCCTCATACCCGACTGTAGGCAAATGAAGCCCCATCGGATGTTTAGGTGTGCAAACCAGCACTTGGTTGCTCAGGAGGGAGGTACAAGAAATGAGAGATCAGGGGTAAGATCCTTCTGAACATGGACATGGGAGGTGACAGCAGTTATTTAGGTTTCTGTGAGACATGGAGATGCACCTCACAGGCGATTCTGCAAAGGGTGAGGAGTATTGGGAGGGATGGAAAGTTGCCACTCAAGAGAGGAAGGTAAGAACTCCATGGCACGGTAAGCAGAGCTGGAAATACTGCCCAGCAGAATTCCAGAAGAGATCAATATTAGCACCGTTTTTACTCCACATCAATCTAAATGACTGGGGGAAAGGTGTAAATAAAGTGTTAATTCTGGCCGAAGATTATACTCCAGGGGAGTGATTGCAAACACTAGAGAAAATGAAATAACACAAATGTACTGAAGTGCTCAGAAACAGGAGTTAATGAAGAGCTGAAAGCGCCCATGTTCAGGCTGGATTTCCTTCTGTAACCTGTTTTTCTTTCACTTATGCTGGTGTGAATCACGAGGGAAGTGAATTGAGTTGTGCTCTGTAGAACTAACAGGCTTGCCACAGACCTGCATAAACCTATTAAATTCAACATGATAATTAAGTTACTTATCATTAATTTCTGGGCCGGGTTTAAATGAATGAAGAATGAAGACTGTGCACTGTATCTAGGGATGAATAATCTAAAACAGAGGAAGAGAACCCAATTCAAGCTTCCGCCTGTTCTATTACTGCTGCAGAATTGTACTCAAATGAAGGCGAGCACAGACAGTAGAGCTGTGGGTGGTTTCAAACAATGAATCATAAACAAGGATGGAAGAATCATAAAGCAAGAGTACCCACTCCCTCCTTCTTCCCTTATGGTGGATTTAGGCCATACCATAATCAGATTTTCACCTATAAAAATATTTCTTAGAATGTGTATTAAATATTTCATTGTTTATTAACAGTGAGGAAATTCAACAGTAAATAGTGCCTGCAATTTGTTAGCAATATTTATCCACTTTGTTCCTACACAGCATATCTGAGAGATATTTCACAGTCTTCTTTATAATGGTGATTCTGGAGATATAAACTGTTAATAGAAAAAAAATGCATAATAGCAATACAAAAACGACTGATTATTAATAAAACACTGTCAGATTAACTAACAGTAAAGTAAAGCCTATCTAGTAAGGGCTTGAGAGATAATTCTTCATTCCAAAGTGGTATTTTAGAGTTATACACTAATAAAAGAATTGCTTTAAACTTTCTATGAGATTAAAACTGAATAATTTTTTTTTAAATTGCTGGTAAAAATTCATGTTAAAAGTAAGCACTAAATAATAGACAACAGCATTGAAATCACATTATGGGCAGATCACATTTCAAAGCAAAGGTGCTTTTTATGTTTTCAAGTGGCAAATTGCATCTGATATCTCAGTGTTTCCCTCCTTGGCTAGACAGCTTTTGCTTCTGTGCTGAAAATTTCGTGTGCCAGTTGGGATCTGGTCTACAACCCAAAGAGGGATCTCCCCTGGCTGTCCCAGGGATATGAGTTGATTTCAAACCCACAACAAAATGTACGTGGTTCAGTTAGACAAACATCAAGTCTGTAGCAACGCAGAATCTCAGAATACAAGTCCAAGGAGATGATTTGGTTACAAATTGTCTCCTGGCCAAACTGTCCTACTTTCTTCATAAAAAAACCAACCCAGGACACCTTAGTGTGGTGTAGGAATAGGTGTCAGACAGAAGAAATCCTGAGGGGGATGTTACAGGCATTGGCTTGTAAAGTGGGCGGTGGGAAGAAGTCTGATCCCCTGCAGTTCAGAATGTGAATGTCCCAAATCAAACACTTCAGACTCACATTAATATTATGAAGCACCCTTGTGGAGAAATATTGACTGTGGCTGTGAATTCAGGTGTACCTACACAGGTAACTACAGCTGTGTTATACAGGAAAATTGCAGCTTATATATTTGTTGCCCCTCAGTGAAATAACAAAGGGAAAACCCATGCAGGAATCTGGGCAGGGAAAAATGCAAAGCACATCCTTGTTCTGGTCTGCAGCTAGAAATTACAATAACACAAATGATAATATTAAAGAATAAAGAGAATAACTTGTGAGCCAAAGGTTTGGGACAGTTGAAATAACTATAATAAATCATTGTGGGCTATAACTGAATAAAGAAAACCCAAAGATGATTATTGGCAAACACTTGCCATGGAAGAACTCTTCTGCATGAAAGAGCTGATGGGGGGAAACCTAAATCTGGTAGCTGACACCAGTGGAAGTAGAGGATGTAAAACTAGAGGCAATTTCCCTGCCATAGCAAGAGGATGACCAGAGGAGTACTGATCCAGGATAGAAGAGGAGGAAACTTGCCTTTTTCTAATTCCCACCCATGACTATTTTGTAAGACTGCTGAAGAATTTGAAGTAAATTTCTTGGTACCAGCAGTAAAGTTGCAGGAGGATTTTCACAAAGAAGCCATCAGTGCTCCTGACTGGTTTCTACTTCTTAGAGTTTGCAGGGTAAAAACTACTCCCAATTTGAGAGACTGTCTCCTCCTACCCTGACCAAAACCAACCACCAGAACTCCACAGTGTTTATAGGCTCTCATTGGTCTTTCTAGTTTGGAGAAGTATATAATTTTTAAGGGTATTTATTTTGTTCTCTTATGCTTTAGGACATTTCTGGTTGACAAGGAACCTCAGAAAGCCTCTTTAGCTTTAAGAAGTGTTTTTAGTGTAGATGGACATTTCCCAGCAGAGGGTCAACACTTTTTCTTAAAAACACACATCAGACATTTATATGTGCTACATTCCCTCTCAAAACATGGTCCTGTTACATCACAAACATTCAGGCCTGGGACAAATATTGTCACCAGACACTGTGGCAAGTAACATATCCTGTCTTTTGCCCTCTAGCAGTAGAATGGGAACACTCTCCTCACTGGGAGATGAGAAGATTTTTAAAAACCCTCTCAGCCTTTATCACAATTATTCCCTTTGGCAGTTCCAGGAAAACATTCTTGAATACAACTTGTTTTGGAAACTTCTTTAGGCACAGTCCCAGAAGATTTAATAACAACGGACTGGAACAGTTGGTTTAGAGAAAAAAGAAAGAGCTGGGTAGACAGAGAATGGTGGGAGTGGAGAGAGGAGTCTCTGTTTTGCCTAGTATTCTGTATTTCTTGTTGCTGGAGTTCCAGCAAGCAGGTATTATTAATAATAAATAAAAAGAATAGTGAAGGTTATCAACACTGACCCTTTCCCTCTTTCAAGTAGATTTCAAGTTCTTTTATTGATTATACACAAACTTTATCACATACAGACGAGTCTGTGCTCCCTTTCACAGAAGTCTGTGGCTTGAGCAGCCCAGGCTCATTTCCCTCCCCTTGCCATTGTCATTTCTAAGAAATAAAGAAAAAAGAAACCCATTGTTTGGAATTCTGAGAAAAATGGCACAAAAAATGCAGGTTTTGTCTTTTCAATTTGCTGGTTCACCATGGGGGTTTTGATCTCGTTTTAACATGAGATACATCATAAAATGCTGTTCCTGCAACCAGTGTGAGCCCATCATCTTTGTGCCTGGCTCAGGGACCTGGCCATGAGACTTGACCTACAGAACTCATGGTTAATAAGCAGATTATCCTTGTTAGAGAGAATGCAAATATCTTTTATTGCATATCCTGCTGTATTCTGCACCACATGAAGGCACTATCCCTGTTCTCTTTTGTATAATTCTAAATACGCCAGAGCCTCAAATGAAAGGATGTTGAAGGTCAAAGCTAACTCCTAAAGTGGCAGAACAATGCAATGAACTGTTTGGCTCCTCCTCTGGCTTTAATTTAGAGGGATAAGAGAATGGGATGGAGGCAGTTCCCAACTTCATTTTTAATATGAATGCAACATCATGAAAAGTGCCAGACTGAGAAACTGTAAGAAAGTTTTTCAGTGTGATCTGGCCCTTCCCCTCAAGAGAAAGGGAAAGGCAAGTTGAGAGTTTTTGAATGTTGGGTGGTAAAATGAATCTCATTTCTCAAGTCATGAACTTTGTAAATGAACTTTCTAAGTATCAAAGTGGAGAAAAAAGTAAGACTTGATTATTTTATAACCTTGCAAAAAGGACACTTACAGACTGAGAAGAAATAAAATATTCCAACATCACATATCCCATATATTTGCAATCTTTCCTCCTATTAAGGTTTTGATATCTGGTACAGCAAGTTCTCCCCTACAGTCACAACCTTGCCTGTATGTATGTCATACATTGGTGCTGGGAGGAAGACACCAACCTTACATTGCTTCCAGCCAGGTTTTTGGCTGCCTCAAGCTGAGTGGTGTGTCTCTATTGGAGACATGAAGCAGTGGATGTGTCACACAATGTAATATTGGGGCTATTGTTGCAATGAAATACTGTGGCCTGCTCTAAACACCTCACCAAGAACCTATTGCTGAGCTAACGGAGATCCTGTGGCTTCAGAGGGAGAGACACAACACAGCCCTGAAATGCATTCTGAGAAATCCAATAATACAGAATTTATATCTGCAAAATTCATCTTGTATCCTTCCCCCTTGGATGCCTTCCTATATTTCAGGCCTGTTGAATCGATGGAACCAAGGGGCAGTTTGTTGTAGCACCCTGTAGGATGATATTAAATTCTTGCTTTATTGCTAATATCAGCAACATTTTCAGACTGAGACAAGAAAAAAAGATACAAAGAGAGAAGGGAAGAGTGTGGGAGAGTGACAGAAGCTACAAGATGTGTTGCTTATTTTGCTGAAGTCTTAACTAGGGAAAAAAGGCACAGCTCAGTTCTATAACGCTTAAAACAGATGATGGCCCCATTCTCTAGCTCTGCAGCAGTCCTTTAACAGCTACAACTAGACTTGCAGTGAAAATAAATTAATTATACTATGCCAGGATAGTGTCCTGTGTGGCTCATGAAGGCCCTTTGAGTGGGAGCCAAGTGATGCCTGAGTCCTGCTTTCCTCCTCTCACACTATCCTGCGACTGGAATCTGTTGTCTTGTTCCCTTGTTGTTGCAGGACAAAACCTCCAGCCCACTGGCTGTTGTTATCACAGCAATCTGGGTCCAGATGTGTCTGTTCTGTACATAGATACTATTTCTAGGATTTTACAAACCCCTTGCAGTCACGGTTCCCACAGTACGCTGGTGAGAGAAGAACACATGGAGAGAAGGGCACATGGCCTCACTCTCCACACCTGGATGGTTTCACTGAGAATCAAGGAGGTTCCTGATATGGTAAAGGATGCTCCTGGCTTGGACAGGGGTTGGGTTGCCCACCACCCCTTTTAACCCACCATCCTAAGCCCTGCTAAAAAGCTGGTCCAGTACCAGTGAGTCTTGGTCCCCAAGTGCCCGGGGATTTTCCATGTTCCATCTGCCCAGGGATTGGTAGCATTTCCCTATTGTGAAACCTTTGAGAAAGTAAGGATTAAACACATGAATACCAGGTACTGCAGAGGGAAAAGTCCTGTCTAAAGCTACAATTTCTCAGCAGCTCTGCCTGGACCCAGGACCAGCCCAGCAACACCAACCCCTGATAGTCCATTTTGAAACCAACCTGGCATTGTGTTATTCTGCAGAATTTCATTCATAAGCTGTAAGAGTGAGTTGGCAATTAACAGCAGGAATTAATTTATCACTGGTGTAAGCAGGAATGACTCCTCACTGACACACAGTGTCTCCCATTTACATCCATGATGCATCTGGCCCACCAAGTGAGCAGGACCAACTTCTGGGCTCTCTGTGATCTCACTCAGAGAGATGCTTATTATGCAGCACATATCCAATCTGCTTTCATGGCAGCTGCATGGCAATTAGAGTAATTTTGTGTAAAAGGCTTCCTCAGAGATCGCATCAAGGCATGGGCTGGATGAAATGGATACAAACTTTGCTGGATATAGAACTAATATTAAGCATGATGATAAAACCCAAAGCTTCACTGGGTTTTTTTAATTGCTCTCGGAGCCCTAAGAAATATTTTTTCCCTGGTTAGAACCACAATAATATTTCATTCCCACTGCTTACCCTAAAAAATGGATTTCCTTTCCCTTCTCAGTTGGTGATTTGTTTTGCATTAATGCCTTTCATAACTCATACGTTTCGCCATTAAAAATTAATGCTTGGTGCTGACATAAACAAATGAAATTTGTATTATTAATGTTTTACATAGGTAAGACTTTGTAATAACAGATTCATCATAACAGACTGTTTTAATTAAAAGACTTGCTCATTCCCTAAACTGATTTCAGACATAATTTTGGGCATTGGGAAGAAAGTCTTGTACAACAGCCTGGAGAGGAGTGATCAATAAGACTTCACAAGCCATTTTTAAAGTTTGCACCTCAGTTCAGACAGGGGATCTGCTGTCTGGGTTATATTCTGTGAGAATAGCAAGTGGGAAAGGCACCAGGGCTCGCTCTTCCTTGGAGCAGCTTCAGGCCTCCACACTCAAGGTTTCTACCCAAGATTCAGCAGAGGTTGTACATTGTTTGCTATGTGGGAGGATATCGAAGGTGATTAAAATGCTTAAGCGGTGGAACCACACTGAGGGTTTGTTGTCAGATCTTTGGGCTCTTCTCCATTTGGGTGCAGAACCGTGTGCCTCTCAGGATGGCCTTTGGGATCATGGATATAATGCTGCAGGGATGAGGGTGAACTGGTCATCACTGCTAATAATGTCAATTATAATGCCAAACAAACTTTTATTTGAATATTTCTCATTAAAAATTTGCTTCTGGTTCTGAGGGTAATAGGATTGACTGTCCAAGAGAAGAAAACTTGCTGCTTAGCTGTGAGGCTGCAGGTGATGTCTCAATAATAGTGCTGTATGATGTATTCCCAGGCAAATGAAGGTCTGGTTGAGAATAACTCACTGTATACTCCATTACAGCAGTGATTGTGCCACAAGACAGGGCTACAGTCCTACAAAATTCATAAAGAGAAATTCAAACACATTAAAGCCTGGTGATGGACAGGTGGGGAAGAGAATGAAAATAAGAGCACACTTCATAGCAGACCTGGGAGCACTGGTACAAAGCGTGCTAATGGCAGGGAACAGGGTGATGGGAAAACATCAAGGGGGGGAATTTCTAAAGCCCAATGCACTTGCCTTTTCCCCTGTTGAAATCAATGGAAATGTTCAGTTCAGTTTTTTCTGTACTAGTGAGTTCAAGGGGAGCTGAATTAAGCCAGGGCGCTTTTAAGTCACCCACCCTCCACACCTGTAAAGAACAATTGGAAGAGTGAAGAGCTAAGAATTGAAACCATTATAAAAGAGCTGGCCCTAGAAAATGGTTCTGGGGAGCCAGGAGTGCTGAAAAGAGAAAGATGATAAGAAACTATCTGTATTGGACATCAGGAGCTTATAAAAGGCGGCAGGATGTAAAATGGCATCACTCTGGAAAGGACACGAACGCGATGAAGTGAAGAGCAGGGCTGTATGACAGGCTTATTAATGGGCAAGATGGCTTGGGCTGTTTGGTTACCTAGAAGCACTTGATAAATCTCCCCTCTCCACCTCATAGGGCTCCCACTGTGACCAGCACAGCTCCACACAAGCCAGTGGAGATGGAGGCAGGCAAAAAATAATATTGCAGAATGGAAAAGGAAGTTTGTGTGTGTCTAACATGGGACAGGAATACAGATGTGTATCTGTCTCTGGGTCTGACTTACTGTTGGCATCAAGACATTTTTGTTATCCTTTGATATATGTGCACTGTAGAGATTCTTATGCTGCAAGGGGCAACTTCCACTAATAGAAGGTTAAATGTACTTTTTGCACCATTTACAAGCACATTGCAGCTCTGCCAACTGCGTGTCTAGCATGAGATTGCAGCCATTTCTGCAGTCTTTGTGCTGCTGAACCTATTTAATTAGAGGGAATTGAATTGAAGCTGCAAAACAGTTATTGTTGGGCCTGCTTTCTGTGCATGGATACACTGCTTGGGAACCCACAGGACTGTTATGCTGGACATGGGAACATCGTGCCTTCAGTTGAACCCCAGCCAGCTCCACAAAGCAACAGCAAAATAAGGTAGAGATTTTAGGCACTAATCCTGAGTCAAAAGGTAAAAAAGAAAAAAAGAGGGATATTTGCCCAATTCAGTGATCACACAAAAGGGAATGTGGTTCGCTTCTGCCTGAGGAGGATAAGGAAAGCTGGCATTGTCTGGCATGGTTGATCCTAGATTTCAGGAGCCTGACAACAAGCTCTCCAAAGGGCATTTCCATAGCAGGGGACATGCTGACCCCACGAGGAGCCCAGGCTGCCTCTGCTAATGAAGATCTGCTATCAGGAACAGGGGGTGGAGTGACAGCAGCTTCCTTTGTTGGATAGGGCTGTGCCAAGGCAGAATGAATGTTCATTTTCCTAACTTTACATCAATAATTAATCAAAACTGGTTTTACATAAGCTTGAACATAAAATTATTAGCTCCTGGAGGTTCTTCCAGCAGTTACAGCAAGACCTCTGTCAGCAGCTTCAGAACTGATGTGCTTTAAAAGGAGAGGAACATTGACAAATACTCATTTGTTACCCCTGCTGTTGCTCACTCAATCAGCTCTCACCTTTCATTCTCTTTTCCTCTTATACTTGGAGAGGGAAAAAAATGGAAGGAAGCAAGCAGGATATTACTTAAAAAATTGAGGTGAGGAGGAAACTTTCTCAGTTGATGAACATGAGAAAACCAGTTTGCAGAATAATCCAATAAACAGAGCTCTTCCTCAAATCTGGGTGTGTTCCTGGAATTTCAATTAAATTGTGAAATCTCTGGGGCACAGTCGAGCCTTTCTACTTGCTTTCCTTAAGTTCTTTAATGTGACAGAGTGTTGATCCTTGGTTATTTCTCAGAGGTGCTCTTGTGGTAAAAATAAAACAATAAAGAGAGCGTTCTATCTGGACCTGGCTGTGCTAATAACTGGCACAGTGTGAGCTGAAATGGAGGGCTCAGGCAGCAGAAGGACAAACCTCTGGTCCTCAGGAGAAACATTCACTCCTTAGGCTGGTGGCTTTTCTGGTCTTCACTGAACCTTTTTTGAGGGAACATCCTTGGGGTCTCTCCCTCTGCTCTGGATCTGCAATGGGCAGATCCCACTGACTGCACTGTGTGCAGTCAATTACTGTCAGAAGCAGATTCCCCTTCTTTCTCTTTCCCCTTTCCACTTGCCATGGATGGTCCCACCCTTCCCAGGTGAAGTCCAGCTTTGTGCAGCCCTCTGAGTCTTGCCTTCTCTCCCTGCATGGGACCATGAACATCAGATACTTGTCAGACATTTTAATCCCCAAACATCTCTAGAGTGGAAAAAGTCTGTTTTTCTTTAAGAGCCCTCCATAAAGTTGTGGTGATTCCAGGACAGATTTCTAAGAGATGAAATTCAGCACAATTCCCATGACTTTGCACCATGTTATTGGCCCATCCATCTCAGAGTCTCTACAGCACCCAGCCTTTCCCATGGCCACATCCCAGGGTGCAGAGTTTGGGTCACCTCACAGCTTTTTCAAAGCAGCTGCTGAACACATTGAAGTAAATAATCTTCATTTAAAAAGTCCCTTCTTTTTATTTCTGAACCCACTGCTGCATGAATGAAGGGTGCAAAGTACACCTGAAGAGTTTAGAGGTAAGACTTCTGTTGAAGTGAATAGTATTAAGATAACCAAGTCTTTTAAAAGATTTCTTCCCACTGGTTTATCCGTCTGGATTCACTCCACAGGATGATAAAGATTTTAGACTTTGGACTGTTAGAAAACTCTCTCTTCACTGTTCGTACTGTGCAGACAGTCAGTTAAGGCACTGCTTAATTCTTCTTGCTCACAGTGAAACAATGGAAGAGGTGAATAATAAATAAACCCATAAATTTTCAGAATTTTGAAAGTAGAAGAAAAGAAACTCTATAGTTCTGCAGGATCCACCTCAAACATCTGATGTTCCTACAGGGACCTAAAAAAAGGATGAAATCCAGCCTTGCAAAACACAGCAACTAAAACCAGGTTCCCTTAAATATGAAAATATGCATGGGAAAAAAAGCAATGCTGCTGAGATATGTATCCTATTTCTCCTCAATTGCTGGTCTGTTTCTTTAGTCTACCCAACAGAACTGCATGCTGTTTTTCCTTTTAATTTCCTGAATTTAGTTATTAACTGGAGTAAAAATAAATAAATAATCATGATGACAACATGTAATTTCTTGCAATGAAAACTTATGGTACCAGTTATTTCCCAAGATTAATCTGAATGTTTGCAAGCTTCTTTATTCAGCTAGATGGGAAGCAAGACCTATCACCAGGGTTCCTTTCATTTTCCTGGGATTTTTTTCTCATTTAACAACCACATCCCTATTTTCTGTCTTGCCTGTAATAGAAAACTTTCTTTGCTATAAATCTCTTTTGTTCCTCCTGAGACTCTCCAGCAGTCTGTCAGGAGCCCGGCAAGGAATAGCTCATTTCTGTCAAGAGCTCCATATTAAGCACTAAATGTCTTCTAAAAAGCTGTCCTGATGACAGCAAAGCAGAGGGTCACACTCGTTTGAACTACAATTTACTCCCTTTCATGGCAGAGTGAGAAGAACTGCATGGAACTTGGAGCTCAGAGTGGGAAAAAAAACCTTGTGACCCACTTGCCTGGAGATGCCAGCACGATATGACAGGGTATTGTGGTAATGAGACTGCATTATGGGATGGCTGAAGGGAAATGAGATGCCTTTGGAAGCACCTGAGCAGCACCATCACTCACAGCAGAGAGGTCCTGCAGCTCCTGAAATACAGCGTGTCACTCATACATGGCAGGGAGGGAATGACATGGGATAGCATCAGTCTTCCTCCCTTTCCATCTGCTGCACACTTAATCGGGAGCCTAACAGGGAGTCCAAACTCTCTGCTAAAGGTACTTTTAATATACTTAAAGATACCACAAGTATCTACAGCAGACTGAGAAAGAACTCTCTACTCAGAGGGCTCACCCACATGCTGAGCCAGCAGAAGATGGACCCCAGGTGGTGTTGGGTTGCTTTAAGCGTCATTCCCAGCCTTCCCCCCATCTTCTGTTCCCAGCAGCTTTACAAAGCTGACACCAAAGATGCTGAAGAGGAGAGAGAGACATGGTCACAGGATGTCATTTTCCTTCTGTTCTTTCTGACATTGTGTTTTTGTCACTGTTACTGAGAACCAGCCTGGCTTCAGGCAGCGTTTAGCATCTTAACTAAGAGATCATCCATCTTTTCTGTATTGCTGATGGGTGGCACCTGTGCATGATACCAATAAACAAAATAGTGCAGAGCTGTCAAGTTTTGCAAAGTTATTTGTGAGGATTTGAGGACTGTGGATAGCTCGTGGAGATGTTTCCATCCCACTAATCTTGCCAAAGCTGCTCTGATCTGATCTGCTGATGTGGTCATTTCACCCCATAGGTGCACAGTACAGCAACATTCCTTTACCTCAGGACTTTGTTAAGAGAAAGGGTGATACCATTACATGGAGTCATAGGCTGCCCTTCCATCTCCAGCCTCTTCCCTTTGTGCAGAGGTAAAGTTTGGTGGAGAACACTTCCCTTCCCTGTCTGGAGTGGAAACACGGGAATGACATGATGCTGAGGAAGTTGATGTCCCTGCAAAAGCCTAATTTCACAAAATCCCTAGTCCTACACCCTCCCCCCTGCCTAGTTTTTGTGATAACATTCAAACTTGTGAGATTTGCCCATTGCTGCTCTGCATTTACCATGGTGGTTTCTGCACAGCCAGGAAGGCAGGTATTAACTTTCTCCTGAGTATGACTATTGTGACCATTCATTTATGGAGGAGATCCTGGGAAATTACCTTAGCCCTACTAATAGCAATTTTAATAAAAATAGAACTACAATGAAAAGGAGCACAGTGCCAAATCACACAAGAGAGATCTCACTGCACTGGGAATTGTTTGTAAGGCAATGCATTCCCTCTCTGTTCCTGAGTGATGGATAACACCAGCCCACCAGAGAGCAAGATTATCACTGTTGCCCTTCCTATGTCCTCTATGATGGCAGGAAAGAGTAAGTGGGTATTTGTTGCTGGAAGTATCTGCAGGCTCCAAGGTCTAGAAGCATTTTCAGTACCAGGAGCAGGAGGCAGAGGATGTATCTCCTTCTCATGTCTTCCCTCTTTATCTGTGTTTCCCGCCATCGGTATCTCAGATTCTGCAAATGCATCAGAAAAGAAAAATCAATGTAAACTAGACAAGAGACTTTCCAGGCTGTAAAGCAGAGATGGCATTAGGTGTCCATTAATCCCATGGCTTTAGCAATTCCCTGAAGCGATAGATATGGGAGGAGGGAAAAAGAGGAGGGGGAGGATGCCAGGGGACAGAGGACCAGCAAATCCTCTCTTATGACTGTAGTTGTTTTCCTTTCTTTTTATTTCTTTCTATTTTTCCCCCCTTTTATTCCCAATTTAAATAGAAGTCATAAAATGAACTGATGGAATATTCTATTCTCCCTGCCTCCATATTAGGTTCAGAATGCATGCAATGCTTTCTAATGTCAGCAGATCCCAATAATATCATTTGCATTAAAAGAAAGCCAAGTTTGCAGCTATCTACTTGAAAACATACCAAACAAATTCAAGCTTTTAAATTAATCAATGACCCCTCAGGTTGATGCCTACATAGAAAGACTAAACTATAAAGTTCTGCATCTATTCATAAAAACTCTGAATTAGCAATGTGTTGGCTGCATCAGGGTTTAACACAGGTCTTCATATGCCCCATCATTTTTGCTCCATGGCTCTGGAGGATGGAATCAGTGGCATCCAGCAAGACAGGTTCATTGGAGAGGCTGTCTCTGCCACCAACAAGCAGGATGCAGCATGGCATGCCCCTGGAAAACAGACATGAAGACAACTCTTTCCAGGGATCTAACCTACAACCACCTTTTCTCTTCAGCAGCATCATAACTAAGACACACCTTGACACTTTAAAGTGTTTAGTCTCCACATTCCTTCAATAATGTGATGATAGGCATGTCCAATGTGAGAAAGTGGCTTAATAGATGCTATCAGACTTAAGGGAAATCAGAAATGGAAGTGATTCCTGCCATTTCCAGAATGGAGTTTCTCCTCATAGTGCAGGGGCCTTGATGTTTTCATAAACATCCCTGGGACTCACTGGCTCTGCTGACTCCAGTCATGACAGAATGGCATGTGCACAGTAGAAATCCCATCAGCACAGTGAGTGCTGCCTTCTGCATGCATTACACACCTCCCCAAAATAATTTCCAGGGAGTGACACTGTCCTGTGGCCTTTTAATAAAAGAGCAATAAAACCTTCCTGCCTTGAGGGAGGATGTATTCACGGTGAGGAATTCTGTGGTGACTGTGCCTTTCAGAAAGGGATGCCTGGAGGGAGGCAGCTTCCCTTGCCTTGTGTCCTTGAAAGAACTAGACAGGAAACTGATGCTCAGGAAGATCCACCTGAACATGAAGAAGAACTTCTTTCCTGTGCAGTGATCGAGTGCTGAACAGATTGCCTGGAGAGAGTGTAGAGTCCCCTCACTGGGGATATTCCAGACTCATCCAGACACAGTCCTGTACCATGTGCTCTGGGATGATGCTGCCTGGGCAGGAAGGTTGGACCTGATGAGCCACTGTGGTCCCCTCTAGCCTGAGCCACTCTGCTTCTGTGCATGCACAGGAATGTACAAAGGCTGGTACTTCACTGTGCCTGCAGAGCAAACACAACTGTACAGGGATGGCTGTGCTCAAATAGCTGCTAATGACTTCTAGCTAGCATGGGAAACAGAAATGTGTTGTTTCTTCGACTGTTTCATCATTCAGAAGTGCCATGAGAGGAAAACTGCTCTGTGTTATATGGTAGATACAGATGAGTTTGTTCTTGCAGGAATTTCTCACTAAATCTCCCCTAATGGAGGACATTAGAAGGTGGTCCTTGAAATTATCATAACCCCACCTTCATCTCCTTCCTGAAGGTCCCACTGAACCCTCACTTTAGCCTTTTGAAAATAAAAAAAAACCTCACTGTGTTCAAGGTGCCAGTGCACCTGGGACATCATGAATTGCTTTAGCAAGACAGACATGGGAAGAGCAAAATTGCAGGTTCCCTCTCTGATTGTCCTTCCCTGTGCTTGTGAACAGATACAGAACATCACAGGTCTTCTTCCTGGAGCTGAGCCCCAAATCCAGAAGCTCTCACAGTGAAGGGAAGAGAAGAAGTCAATCCTTGTCTGTCTCAAGGTCCCTTGGAAAAACTCTCCTGAGAATTCTGATGATAATCCTCATTCTAAGCTTCATTTTCCTTACAGATCAACTTCATAACCACTCCCGAGGCAGCCCTGCACCTTGGCCCTTCTGTATCCTTTTTTTTCCCCCCAAGCAAAAAAGTTATTCTCATGCTTAATTCTGTGAAATTCTGCAAGAATGTGGACACATCTCCCCCTCCCCTCCAAGTGAAAACCTATCAAGCCTGTGGTTTTGGTACTTGTCCATTTTGATATGCTCCAACCACATCTCGGTTTATAATTTCTAATAATTTCCAGTGTTAGTGAGGCTGAAAAAGCCATTGAGTGTTTTCAGGACTGAAATTGAGCCATCAATTATGAAAATGTTTCTTCTGCTCAGTTTCCCACTGAGCCATTATCTAGTAAAAATCCCCAGGAAAACACCTCCCTCACCAGAAGAGGAAACAGTTAACAAGGCAGAGCTGCTGCTGAAGTGCCCTGAACACAGAAATGCTGGGCTGGATACAGACACCCACAAATTCAGAGTGATCACTGGTCCCAACAGCATGCAAAGAAAATTGCAGACTCAAACAGTCTCAGTTGGCATAATTTTCCGTGTGAACTTGTCCCCTTTCCTTGAAATACTAGAATTACTTTACAATACAAAAGCTCTTTGCAATAAATGGCTTTTTTTCCCCCATGAATCTCCCCTATCATTCCCCCTCTGCCCAGCACACACTGGAGGGAAAAGCTTATTTGCATGTAAGGCTCGGGCATTAGGTTCCTCTTATTATAGGCCAAGAAAAAAGTAACTATTGAGAAAAAGAAGAGCAGGAGGAAGTGGGGGGGCAGAAAAAGTGCAGACACAGTAAATTACTGTGTGAATTAAATCTCCAGCTGACTGGAAATGGGGCTGTTTGAAAACTCCCTTTGATTTTTGCAGTGTAAGGTGGGGAGGCTGCCATTCTTCTATTTTATGTTTGCTGATCCTTTGTTGTTCCTTTATGATCTTTTTCACCTTCTGATGTGTGATTTAGAGTCATTTCAGGAATACAGAGAACTGCAAAGTGGGCAAGCTTGGGAGGGAACAGCAACAGCCAAGGTTCAAGGTTGAAACCAGTGTATCTACATGAGCTTCCTTACAGGGTGTGTGAAGACTGGCCCCCAATCTCAGTGGGTACATGCAAACATTTCACTCCTGTTTATTGAATTTTTTTTTTCCTGGTTACAGTGGCATTGAAACAGCAGGTTGTTTAGAATCACAAATTCACTGGAGATGGATATGGAGTTTTGACCAGGCTAACACAGCCAGCCAGGGGCAAGACAGAGAAATAAATCCAGTCATCCCATCTCTCAGTTTTCAGTTTTAATTTTAAAATGAAGAAATAGAATTGGGTTGAAAGAGGTCAGGTTTCATATGGCCAGCTCGTCTCTGCCTCCTTGGGATATTACTTAAGAAAGTAATGGGGAAGAAGGAGAACAAAATGATTAGTAAGATGAACAGAGAGCCAGAACAAACACAGGATGTAGGGACTGCTTATGCCAGTGGAGGTAACTGTTATAAAATGAAGCTACTGCAAATAACAGTTAATGAAAAGGAGCAAAATAAGAATTCTAAAAAATACTGCTAGTTTACAACATTACCTTGGAAATGTGGTACCCTAAAGAGATTCTACTGACTTACTGCACCCAGTCTTCTTGCCTGCCCTTCCCTTACTGTGGGGCTGGAGGGCTTACAGACAGATTTGGGGATCTCTTGTCTCTGCTCCTCTTCCTTTCCCATAGAGAAGCTGTGTATCTACTGCCTATGAAAAACAGAGCTCTCAAGCTGATTGTGGGAGAAGGAATATTTCAGATTGTCTCCTCAGGCATCTGGACTACTCTGGGATAAATAAGATGGACCTTGTGGGTGTTTGTCGGGAGGACTTTATTAAATCTGTCTCCAGATGACACTGTAGCTTTCCTAACACAAGACATTTACCCCTCCACCATGTGGAGAAGAGCAGCTGAATTCAGAGCTGGTGTGAGACACAACTGATGTTCACAGCACTGCAACCACCTACCCATAGCTCTGGATTTGGCCAGGGCTCCATTCTGCAAAGCTGTCCCTCAATAATGGCTCTTTATCCACCATAAATTCCTGCCTGAGATCATCACACACTCTCTGGGCAAGTTCTTCACCCTCTAAAGAACATTTCTGCTCCTCTCCATCACTGCTTTGCTGCCAGCCCAGGTTAGTGATGCCTCCATTGCACTGTCCAGCTTTCACCAAATCTTTAAATCTCTTTTCTTTTGCAGAGAGGAAATGCCAATTACCAGAGGCTCCCTAGTGAATTCTGCTGATGACAGGAATCACTTACTGTTTGTCACTCTTTTGCCCATATCTGATGTTTTATTGGAAAAGGGCTCCGTTTATGCATGCACCAAGATGCTGCTTCATTGGTATTCTTTGGGTGGATGCTCTCCAGCTCCCATCTTAATAATCATCTCTTCTTCTTATCTAAGAGGGCTTTATATGGGAGGAATGGGGGGCAGTGAGGGCAGTGAGGGACAGCAGTGTAGGAAACACAAGGTTATCAGAGCTCCTTGTCTGCAGAGGTGTGCATGGAGTTAGCAGAATAATGTTCATCACATCACTTATGCTCTGGATGCTTTGGTATTTCAGCCCTTGTTTGTACCAGGTGAATAATTTGCAGACACCTTGTGTGACTGGCCACTTTCATGCTTTGTTACATTTTGTAATACAACATTCATGGGAAAAGGACATAACTTTAGGCATTAATAAAATTTTATGCAAAAATCCTCAAACCTCAAAACACACTGTGCTACTTTTTTTTTTTTTTAATAAATTTTAATTTGTGTTATCCAACGTCCAGGAACCACCAGGGTCTGGTGATGCCTGGTGCTCCCCAAACATAAAGAGAGACATTTTTTCCTGCTTTGAAGACCTTGAAGTTTTAGGCCTAAAATGTCAAAGGACCAGATGCCCTCAGAGTGCAGTTCCCAACCTCCTTAGCATGCTTTGAAAACCCCAAAACCACAAACAGTGAGAAGTCACAATATGGCAGGGTAAAAAAAAATACTGAGAGGGGAAAGGGCTTGTTTTGGGTCAGGATAAACCCTCTGGGCAGCACAGCTTTGCAAGGATAGGGGATATCCACTGCCCTATATCAAGTGTTTTGAGTGGGAATCTTTCCTTCTGGGGCACTTTGGTTCCTAAATTGTGTCTGTGCTCCTCTCAAATATCTCATGTTGCTGTCTGATGCTGTCCCCTTCCCTTGTCTGTCCTCACCTCACCCCTGCCCTGGCAGCAGGACATGCCAGCTCCCACTGATCACATGGGCTCATCTTAAATTACTTAAATTTACATCTATGTAAATTTACAGCTATGTAACTCTGCATTTATGTCCCCTTTGAATCCATCTCACCAGCTAATGCCAGTACTTTTCATACAATCCCATTCTAATGAACAGAATTTAAGTAGAGGAAGATTGAATTAGAAGTCAAAATAATTACGTTTCTGAGCACTTTTGTTGCACAGAGAAGAGGAGATCAGTAACCACAGCCTGGGATATCCAGCAACCCCCCTTCCACCCCTCTGCACGACACAGTCTGTTCATGCCATTTCTACTCCTGTTCATTAATTGTTCATTAAACTGAGTCAAAACTCCGAGAGAGGTTAGTGCTAATTCACTCTTCAGTAAGGGAAAAAACAAACAAAAAAGCACATTAAGGGGAGCATCCAAGCTACACAGGCGAAGGCAGCAGACAAATGGCTCTGTGCTGTGAGAGGTGAGTTCCAGCTCTGACATGGGGATTTGTGGATCCCCTGCTCTGGAAGTGCAGACACAGGAACCCGGCCACAGCCCTCAGCTGCAGAGCTGTTGTCATGGAAGAGAAACCTGAGATATTATTACCAGCTGGAAAACAAACACAGGCAGTGGATGTCATTTGACTGTAATCAGGGAGCTGAGGCGCTCTATCCATCCCTCCCCACAGCCCTGCAGGCTCCTCGGGAATGCTCCGAGCCCTGCGGAGCACTGGGAAAGGGCTGTGGCTCTCACTGACCCTCAGGTGCCTCCCAGGTGTTAAAAGGTGTCTGGAGCTCACAGGTTAAGCCAGACCAAGACCTTAAAGACAGGTAGTAAGACATATTCCCTGCTAATCACCCAGATGGGCAGAATGCACTGGGAATATTTACACTCTTTTAATTCCTTATGGTCCTCACCTGCAGTTTTTACCTTTAACTCTATGATTTTCAGGTATCGTGTTTGTTGGTGATCTCTCTCAGTGAGCAGAACTTAATAAGTATTTGTCTCTCTGTGTTCAAATCCAACAGAATAAAGCATAATTGCTGCACTTCTGACCATCTGAGAAATCCTGATTTGCTGTTTCTTTCCAATTTTGGACATGTAGGAGATGAACTCACACCTGGTTCTTTGCTTGGCTGACTTCAAAGTTGTGGCAGTGAGTTGGGCACTGCATCCCTCCTCACATATGACATTTTAATCTGAATTCTGTCCAGATAACAAAAGTCTGATTCTGAAATATTAATGACAAACAACTGCAGGACCTGTGTGGGTGATTTGCATTGCATCTTTTTTTTTTCAGGGAAGAAGCGGGATCACCTTCCTTGGGACATGGGTCTGTGCAGATTGCTTTTGCAAGAGATGGAGAAGCATGCACTGGCATGCTGTCAATCTCACAAACAAAGGTGTTGTCAGGGAGCCTTATTTAGAAGTATTTCAAATTAACCTTGACAGAAGAATTAATAAATAATAAGACCTGAATGATTTATAAATAAATCAATTACACTATAAATTTTAAAACAGCATGGTTTCAACTATTGCAGGGTGAGCAATACAGAGAAAGTTCAGGTGGACTGAAACTTCTCTGGAGGGTTTCTGATGTCCCCTCGGGGGCCCTGTGGCTTCTGAAGGTAAAATGAAGGGAGTCACAGACTGAGAAGGGTGTTAGGAAAAATGTATGTGCCGCAGAGATTGTGCAATGGTCTTGATCCTTTGAATATTGCTTCCCCAGGTGGGATCCCAACTGTAACAGCTCAGTTGTGAGCAAATTTATTTCAAAGTTTCAAGACTTTAAGAACATCCAATATCAGAGTTTCTAGGGCCTGGCTCCAGAATACCCATAAAACTGGGGGAAGAGGCAAAGAAGACTAAAGGAGAAATCAAAGTGAAGTTTGTCCTGTCTGATTCTGGCCGTCTGCTCTGAGTTAGTCTTTTAGTCTCCTTCTCTGGCTGATGGAGACAGACAGCAAGGTCCAGAGGCCAAGGCATCATGTGTGACAAACCCTTTATTTCAGGATGGAGCTAAAGCTGTGGCAAATCTAGTAAAGCTTCCATGAAATATCTTATTAGGGCCTATTCCAGGTTTTGGCAGTCCAGCTTCTGAGCTGCTGCAGACAGGCACCCAACACATGAAAACCAAGCAAGCCCATCACTCTTAGATCTGACTTCAGAGTCTGCTTGTCCTGGGGAAGTGACCACAGCAGAGGCTGCATTTTCATGGAAAATTTCAGCAGTTGGTTTTCACTCCAGAGGGAAAAGTCCACAGACATGGACCTATTGACAATATCAGCAGAAATAGAAACTCCTCTCTTTGCCCACATTTGAAACCTGTGAGCAGTTTTCTTCCACTGAAAGGCTGGGCTGAGCTTATCTGGGTGATTGATCAAGCAGGTATGAGTATTGCTGCCAGTTAGCTCATTTCCTTTCATATCTGAAGAACACAAAGCCCCCAAAAAAGGCAGGAAAAAAAGCTGTTCAGACACTGAGGTGTTGGACGACCTTATCAGAACTCCATAGTTAGGTGGAAATTGGTTTAAAAATTCAAATGACTGTTCACATAAAATGGCTTGCAGGATTCAACCAACTGTAATAGCAATTCTCTGCAAATGATTATGCAATTACCTCCAGGAGGTCAAAAAGTAATTACCACGTAACCTGCTCTCTTCTGCTGGTTGCCTCTAATAAATAATAGATGCAAGCTCTACTCTGGTTTAGAAGAGAATTTGCCATTTCTTTACCCTGTAATTACATTAGATTATTTACCCAGCATGGTCAGCTGTGACCATGTAGGTCAGCTAACATGATACAGGAAGAATGGATGAGAATGATTTATGCTCTGAATATCCTCCAGCACCCAGGATCAAAGGGAGCTTTGGTTTCTCATGCATCCAGAACAAATCCTTCTCCCTGGCCACATCTCTCATGGGTGTTGAGCACTCCCATTTGTCAGCATCCTCCTGAGATCCCCTCAGCTCAGCGCAAAACCATACATTAAATTTTTGGGGCTCCAACCAAAGCCCCCAGTAGACCAGCTGTTCAGCAGGGCTTACTGGCAATCACTGGAGGACATTTTGCTCCATGCACTGTAGTGCTGTCAGTACATTAGGCTTCAATAACAAGATAACATTTTCTTCAGCCTCAGGCTTGGAAGCCTGGAAGACCTGCGTCTCGTGTGTTTTCCCCTTGGGTAAGTAAGTGGGATATCATCATTCTCATCTTTGTCAGAAGGAGTTTTGTGTTGTTGGTTGAATTTCATGCTGAGGCAATTTCTTCCTGAGGATCTGGAAATATGGCATTTGCTTTGTTTCTCTGACTATCACCTTGGAAGATGCAAACCTTGGGAAATGCTGCCTTTTTCTGGCAGTCTGAAAAATTGGCTGCTTTGACCTTGCTGAAAGGAAAGATGTTTATTATTGGGGAGCAGGGAGAGATGTGGGGGCACAATGTGCTCAGAGCCTGCCAGAAGCAGAATAAGATGCACAGCTTCTTCCTGGAGAAGCTGACTAGGAAAGCAGAACCAGCCAGGTAACATGTGGGAGAAAGGCCAGGTTATGGTTTTCATTATGCACATGGCAAGTGAGGGACAGCAAGACTGAGCAACTTGACCAAGGTCGTACAGCAGACCTTGCCAGGGCAGCACAAGAAGGCTCCAGCTCTCCTGAGGGTCGGTCCAAAGTCTGCACCAAGAAAACCTTTTCCTCTCAAGGGCTCTGCCTTTTAGGAGGCAGCTCAGGCGAGTCAGAAAAGCATTGACTCCCCCATAACATATTTCCTCTGTCAGAAGATAAGTGTGTCTCCCACTCACTGCTTACTACAGTCGCTGTTTAATAAATTAGGTGTCTAATTACATGGTATAGAAGTGATGTTGTTACACAGATGCAGTGACTGGAAACAAGACCGAGCAATAATGTTCCAACAAAACCCAGCGGCCTCTGCTCCTGATTTCTATTTTATGCTTTGTGGTCTCTCTGTTAGAGTATGTGCCACACGCTGGGATCAAATCAGGTTTTAATGTATCCTGTGATTGATGGACATGGTTCCAACAAAGCCTCGTGTCTCAGCAGTCTCTCCCCTGGTTTTTCCCACCTGCTCTTCCACAGGCACAAAACATGGCCAAGACTGATGGTGAAAAATACTCCTGAGGTTGCTCCTCTCCACCACCTAAAGGTAATGAGAAGTATCTACGGAAGGAACATTTTGACATTTTTATGTTAAGAGAGTACCAGCCTGCACATGACCCCAGAGCTTTGGATTTCAACTTGTGCAAATCCACCCAGTATCTTTGCTGAATCTCACGGTTTAATGGTTGGACGTGATGATCTTTGAGGTCTTTTCTAAGCTAAATGATTCTATGATTCACTGAAGTCACATCTCTGGGACTCATGCCCCCTTTCATCCAGGCATTTTAGGAGGCTGTTGTGGTCTCTGTCCTCGGGTTCTACAGCCATTCCCTCCCAGCTCTCCTCTCTGGACCTGAGGCTCAGAGGTGCCCAAGGAGTCGAGCAGAGTTGGTGGGTGTAATTTCAGACAGACATGAGTGATTTTCCAGCTGTGGGCACATGCAGGTCAGGGTGGGCGTAGCCTTCAATGCCTGTTACACCTTAATAGCCACTTGTGAGAGGAAGGATGGCAGGTTCATTTCCCTCCTCTATGCACAGGCAAAATAAGCCATGGCTGTGGATTGCTGAGCTCTGTACTATCAATAAAGGGCAATCACACCACTGGGAGTTAATGACAGCTTTGCACAGAATAGAAACCTTTGAGAGTAATTACAGAGTCCTTTAATGCCAGTGGGACCTGATGCACACGCACACGTGTGTCCTGCTCCCTGGATAAGCCGAGCAGGCTGTGTGGGGGCAGCCCCACATCTGTGTGCTCCAAGCCTTGTCCAGCTCCTCAGCTGGCACCTGTGAGCCACAACTCACATGTAGTGCCAGTGCAGCTGTCAGAAATGAGGACCTCTTTGGGGGCGGCAGGAGGTTTGTAGAGTTCTCTCCTCCTGCATTGCTGTGGGACTGCTGCGGGGTCCAGCCCACACTGCGCCAGTGCTGGCTTTTTGTAGGAAGCAAGGCTTTGACTCATGTTTTGCTGAACACTAGAGACTTAGTGATGAGAGGAGAGGGAGAAGTGTGGGCATGGATCTCAAAGAGCAGTGCAAGGTGCTGAGCAGGGAAAGAGAAGAGATGGAGGGAGTGAGACCCTCAATAATAAACTTCACAGATTCCAAAGCCTGGAATTCATTTTAAAAAGGCTAGAGCTGGGCCATTCCCCCTCATTTCTTTTTCTTTGAACCCCACAGCTCTGCATAACCTCCTTCAAAATGTCTGCTATTAGCAACAGTTCCCTCCTTCCTTCCCTAGCAGAGATGCATTGAACTAATTAACGTGCAGGGTTTGTGCAATCCCATTTTGGTGGCTTAGCACTGGATGTCCCTCAGCAGCGACGTGGCCTGAATGAGAAAAAGGCCACGGAGGCAGAAAGCGATGACACCAATATCTCAAAAGCCAAAAGGCACAGAGCCAAAGGGATGTGAGGCTGTGAGTCCCTGGGGGCATCATCATCGCAGGGAGCAGAATCAGATGGCTGCAGGGAGGGGAGATGCTCTAAACAGCAAGAGGGAGAGAAGGAAGGAAAAAAGGGAAGAGGAACAAAAATAAAGGAGAGAGAAAGAGGTACAGCATCTGTACTGTGCAGAACTACAGTGGAGCTGCACATCCTGTTTGTTCTTGCAGTTCTGTAACTGAGGAGGCACCAGCTCTCATTTCAGTATTTATATTTCCCTGGAGCAGCACCAACTGTATTTCAGTATAAACGTAATGTAGTTAATTGAAATCAGTAAGTTCAGCAGTCGTTAATAACAAATCTCTAGGAAGGAATATCCCTGCTGCAGTTAATGATCAGCATAAAAAAGACCCTCTTTCAAAGTGTAACGGTGAGCTCGGGGTTCATTTCATCGTTGATTAGAGTGAGTTAAACTTTGCCCCTGTCTGTAAGTTGTATATTTGAATATGAGAAGTTAGCAATATTTGAAGTTATCAAAATATCACAGGTGCTTTGGAGCAAATCCAGCCCTCCTGGCTGATCCCCATAAGGGTGATGTGACTCTGAAGAACAGAAAAGGAGGAATTAGCCAACAGAAGATAGAACGGACTAAGTTCTGCTGTAAGCCTCAGTGTAGAACAGATTTGAGACTCAACAGAGTCAGTAGGGCTCCTCCAGATCTGTGGGAAAATTGGCAGAATCTGGCCCAGCCTGAGGCTTGTCACTACAGCCCTGAGATGCTATTGCAGGTGACAGCTAGCTTTGCTCTGAATTACAGGAATGCCCTGAATGGTTAAAACTGCCTATAGGATTGCATTAGCACTGTGATTTCCTTTGGAAAACTGACTGTGTAGACCAAAGGGACTCTGCCCCTGTGGGTACAGCATAATCAGAATTTGCACTGTGGTTGGGGCAGTAACACACACACAGATTAACTGTTATGTGAAAATGAAAATCCAGATATAGGTCCTGAATTAAATTCTCTCTTACAAGCGAATGTCTGAGAGTGACTTTTCCCTAAAGGGCAAAAGGAAGGCATCATCTTAACAACCTTGGAAGAAAAGTCTGCTGTAAATACATGGAGCAGTGTTGGACTGTGAAGTGGATTTATAAATTTCTTCTGCTGGAAGAGATTAAAGCCTTGATATCATTTGGGGTTATCAGAGCTTCTGTTGGCTTGCACCAGGTCTGGATTCAGAAGGGTGCAGTCACAGCTGCTGCAAGTCTGTTGAGTTGTTGAGAGCTTAGTGAAACTCAAGATCTGTCTCCACTGGAGTGTGCAAGGAACTTGCTGATTCCTCACCTAAAATGCTCATCCTTTCAACATGCAGGAAACCTGTTGGGAAGGGCAAATGTCATCCTGAGGCTTACCGCAGTGAAAAGATCTTCTTCATGTACAAAGCCATGACTAACAATAAACTCTTATCCTGTAATTAGAATGAGAAATGCAATTTGGAATGGGAAATGGCAGCAAGTGCATGTGTTGCAGTTACCTATGGAATACAAAAGAGGGGAGCCCAGGAATGATGAATGGAGGGAGACAGGCACCCTAAGTGGATTATCTACTGGGGGAAATTTACAGCACACTTGAAAATGACACAGACATAAAGTAAAACCAGTCTTACAAGTCCATCCTTGATCATCTCAATCGGTGCTTGGACTGTCAGGCTTCTGGTTAGAAAAACTGCATTTTCTTTCTCCCTGTATTTTGACATACAGGCTTTTGTTTCCCAGCACAACCTGCAACTGTAAGTGTAACTCAGTGGTGAAATAAGCTCCAGCACAGGAACAGAGATTCTCCCTTCTTCCAATTAGAGGAACTACCCTGTAATTCCTGCAGTAGGTGCATCAGTGTGACAGTGCTGAACACTGTGGATCCAAGTGCTACACACACTTCACAGAGGTGACAACTATATAGAGGCACTGTGGAAATGAAAACAAATATATAATGCAGTGATGGATTGCTTCCCTCATGTCACAGAATGCTTTGGTGTGGAGCTTCACTGAAGGCTCATGGTACTGCTTAGGATTTGTTTAGTCTCTGTGTTACTGGAGTGCTTATATCCAGTGTTAGGACAGCCTTGGTGGATAGAAAGGGAACAAAAAGCATTTGCCAAAATTCAAACTCCTTGTGCTCAAGAAAGGAGACTATATCTTCAGGAAACTCGGGATCACACCTGTAGATGTGTAAGGGGCTAGTGAGATTAGCTTTCAGCTAATTAGTCTTTTCAGCCCAAGCAACAAAAAAGCAGATCCCAGTTGGTCATTGAACCTGTTCACAGTCTTCTGTCTTGCAGGAACTCGCTCACATGGGACTTGTGCACCTGCAGAATGGGAATGTGGCCATTCCTGCCCTCTCAGGAAACCATCACAGTACCTGATGCACAACTGAAACTGCACTGAGGACAGCAGAAGCACCTTGCAGTTCCTCCTTGGAAGATGTTTCTAACTGCAGAAAACACTTTTCATGGGATTCCAGTGCTTTTCCAACATCTCTTTTAATTGGTGTGGTAGGAGCCTTTGGAACTCTATGCTGCTGGCTTATATGTGAAGTTATACTGGCTGATGATGGCTGAATCTCAATACTTATGACCAGGATATATTACACTATCAGAGCAACTCTGCTAGGAAGCCAGCTGGAGAATGAGGGCTGGCTTGGGAGCTCTCCATCATCAGATAATAGCTTGAGCTCCATAAAATCTCTTTTTAGCATGAAGTTCCATTTCTGGAACACAGCAAATCCATGGACAATTGCTTGTTCCATCATGGAAGTCAAAACATTTTATCCTTTCAAAATCAAATTTTATTTCCTTCAGATCCCTGTACAACATCCTGAGCCCAGGTCATTTGTTTCCTTCATCACAATTCTCCCAGTAGGATAAAGTAGGAAGAGAGAAGATGTGATATCATTTGAACAGAAAGTTTTAGTTATTTTTCCTCCTTAAGAAGAAAAAAGCACAATTAGAGGGGCTCATCAGCAGGGAAACAGTCCAGCAGCTGGTTCCCCAAACACCACAGCTGGAAAACTGTGGCTGAGCCAGCAACATCAGAAGTACACAGCTCAGCACTGGTTTCCTGTCAAGGAAGATGAGATCTCTTTCCCTTCCCCCTCTCCACCACCAGATCAGGACAATCAGTGCTTTGTACAATAAACAGTACACACAGTAGAGGCAAACTGTGCTGATATTCCTGTCATCTACAGGGGTTGAGGGGCTTTGCCAGGATGTTGGGTATCTGTGTGTCCTTTGAGAGGGGATCTTGGTGCATGTGCATGGCTGAGTGCTGGGGTCTGGTCTCCAGGAGCAGGGCAACCCAGAGCAGTGACCTTCCCCATGCAAGAGTGGCAAAGAGAAAGAAGAAGGAGGAGATGCAGCTCATAACAACAAAAGGAAAAGAATTAATGAGNGTCAGGTTCAGGAGAGCTCTATTAAAGTGTCTATCAAAACCCTTACTTTCAAATGGATTTATTGGATAAGAAGGAGGAGCTGGGGTGCAGAGCAAATACAATAATAATGGGCTTGACCTCTCTGTGCCAGCAATGCCTGGTTACTGGAAAAGCTCTGTGAGATGGAACAATTTGCTGGAAAATGGGAGAAATGTGATTTAAAAGCAGACCCCGGGAAACACTGAGACTCAGATCTTCCAAACCAACCCAGCAGGTAGGGAGCCAAGCCTGCTTGAGGACAGAAGTGGAGTTGCTGCTCTGAAAGCCTCCTGAGCACACGGTTTATGGTGAAGACCCCACCTCTTGAGAAACAAGAACTGCTCTGGATTACTCCAGCTACTATAAGATGAGGTGAGCTATTCTAGGGGCTGAAAACCAAAGGAGATGGGCCAAGGACAGCAGAGCTCAGGAGGCACAAAGGACAAGGACCAGTGCAGATTATACTGGAAATTCTGAACAAGTTTTGAACAATTTATTATGACAGGTATCAAAAGCTACCTAAATTAATAGGCGACATTTGAGGATCAAAATAAACCAAACCAACTGGAGGAAACTGTGTTGTTCCTTCAGGACTTAACATCTACAGGAGCTGTGAATCTTGTCAATTTTAATGCCTTATGTACCAGACCTTGGGGTGGCAAATCATGAGACAATCTGAAACTTGAGAAATATTTCAGTGTCTCAAACTTTAAGCACCATGAACAAGTCCCAAGATACCTCGAGTTAATTCTACGCATGAGTGTTTTCTACAGGAAGGATGGATTTAAGCATGTGGTTAAATGTTTTCCTGAATCAGAGCCCTCAATGGTAAAGAATGAAGAGGCATTATTGGAGATGCAGTTTATACCTAACACTTGGCACATTAGGCAGCACTCATGTGGTTAAAACACACTTTTTCATTAAAAATTATAATTGGGGAAAAACAAATGAGAGCCAAAATGAAATAGGCTTTTTATTTTCCCCTTTTTACCAAGAGATTATGTATTTTCCAAACACAATTTCTCTAATCCATATCTAATGCATTAGAGGCATTCTGCTATTTTGTTCTAGACAAACAAATTTCCCACCCAGTGTGGGATCACAGCCCCGTTCCAGAGAGAAAAACAAGTCATAATAATGCTGAGGCCACTAAAGGAAAATGTTAAAATAATTAAAATATGAAAGAAGCTGCTGTCTTCCTGGGATTTCAATTTCAGAGGTGCCTGAGGGGAGGGGGTTGGATATCTCACACTGATACACTGTTTGATAAAGTGTGATAAAGACTTAGAAAAATTGGCAGATTAAACTGAAATAAAAGCTGAGGATGTTTGCATTCAGAAAGCTATTAAAAGCAGTGTGATTGAGCAGCAAGAAGCTTCTCTTTTATGCAAGAATGCACCGGAGTGGGATGTTTGCTGCATCGATGTCAAGGAGATCAAAGAGTTGTTTTTGTTAGTGGCACTAACTGTTCTTTTTGGCTGCTGGCTTGGATGTGCAGTTGAAAGTCTCCAGGATCCTGCTGTGCACTGATGCAGCCGAGCGAGAGGACTGAAGCTTCAGGAGAGATGTATGGTCATGTCCTAAAATGATGCCTACGTTCAGAGGACCCTCAAAAGCCTTTTGTGACAGGTGTGGTCAAAGATGCAACTTGCACAGCTCAGAGATATCTCACCTGGTGTTTGCCTTCTTAAGGACTCTTTCCCTCAAAACTTCTGAGAAGTTTTGCCTCCATTCAATTACCTCCAAAACAACGGTCCCGTTTTAAAGCTGGTTCGAACTCATGCTGTCAGTGTGCTGCCTAAAACTGGGAGAACAATTTGATAGATCATTCATTACCTCCCCTCTCAGCTAATTAGCCATTTGTCTTTTAGATGGACAAGGGTGCATACCCGATAAGTACCCTCTTGTCCATGTAAAACTACAGGTTAACTTAGAGACCAGAGGGTTGAAACAGGAAAAGTGAATGATCTGGTAACTAACAGAAGTCGTGACTGTCTGATTGATCTTACAGCTCAAATTATGGACCACAAAGAGGCTGCTCACAACCCAAGAGCAGGAGGCAGATATGCAATGAATGTGTTTGTCAAACAGCTGTTTGTAGAACCAGCAGCAGTGATGATCAGGTCCATCCTCTGGCAAACTCCAAACAGGGTGGAACACAGCATTAAAGCTGTGACAAACAGCTGAAGCAACAGTTGTGCTGACAGCGATGCCCACATGGAGACCTGACACTGTGAGAGCCATTTTGCATTCTCCTGTCAGGCAACAACATGCTGGTAAATTGCTCTGCCCATGCCAGCAATTCCTTTGCCTTCAAGGAACTCAGCAGGTGTCCTTGGGAAAGGAATGGCCCAACACAGGGGGATGTGGCTGGGCTGGGTGGGTGCTGTGAAGAGATGAACCTGCTCCTGGTCATGGGCAGGCAGAGGAGCCACCCTGCTCTGAGAGAGGATTGGGGTTGGGTTTTGGCTACATGGACACACTTCCTTGCTCTCTTCCTAAACACTGGAGTTGTAAAAATATGATCTGTAGTTTATCTGTAACAAAAAAATCCAAGCAAGCACTGATTCAGCAGCACCAGCATGGGTCACACACAAGCAGATTTTAAGTTTACAGCAAGTCTTGCTACTTTCCTAACTCTCTCCCTCTCTGCTTCAACCCAGACTGCTCTTTTATTTCCAATTGCCTCCCTCTGGCAGCTTTATATTGGTGACCTGAGGGTGCAAATTAGATGTTTGAAAATACAGCAGTTAAATCAACAACTCTGAAGTGTAATAGAGGTCAGGACAGTTTGCTTCCGACTCAGTAGCTCAGTTTCTGCTTTGGTTCATGCTATCTGCATTTTGCAAAGTCCTTTGATTTCTGAACAGGGTGAAAACAGGGCCCAATACTCCTTCTGTTCAAATCTCCACCTCCGTGAATTTTCTCCCTATTTATTTTTAGGCTTCTAAAAAGAGGTAGTGGTTCCCTTGGTTTGCTCTCAGTTATTTTCTGGGACAGGCTCCCAGTCTGGACTATGTCCTTTGCCCTGGAGCTCTTCTCCTAAATCTATCTGTCACTGCAACTGGGCAAAGGAACACATTATCCCCTGAATTTTTTTGGTCTGTCCTGCTGCCAGTCCATCAGTGTCTGGTCCGATTACATCTTGTCTGTCCTTAATGGGCTCATTAACATTTGGATATGCTCACATGTTCTGCTGACAAAACACCCCCATAGCGCTAAACAAACACCAGAACCAGGAGGACCATAACCAGGAGCTGCGGAATGGGGCTTTGGGGGAAATATTTCATGATAATATCTGAGCCATGTAATTGAGGGCTGACTAGTGTGGGGGAAGGAGAAATTCTGCTCAGTTATCATACACTCGAGACTTGGTTCATTTGTCTTGATTAACAAAAGTTTAACTATCTCATGCCTTTAATTAGTGGCTTTCTCAGAAGACTCGTTGGTGTGAACAACCAGGGCCCGACAGAAATGGAGCTGGATGGGGAGGAGTCAGCTCTGTGTGGTCTGTTTGGAGGAAATCTTGGATGACAGTCACTCAGGTCGCAGTGGAGGGAACGAGAACAGTCTTTAGGACAGATATTGCTTTGCAGCACTGATATCCACCCAGCAGAGGAATTGTGTCATAAATCAGGCATCTGCTCTGTCCTGGGGAAGAGGGATATGAGCACTGTTAGAGGGACTCTGCAAGACAGAGGTCCACTTTGCAATGCCTGGCATGCCAAGGTACTGGTGCCAGCCAGCATCACACTGACACAGGTGGTTGCAATATAAGACTCAGACCTTTGGTTCCAGTCCCTTCATAATTTATTATGCATATTTAAAGTGCCTGCTGCTTGAGAGGGGAGAATAGGGAAAGCTGCTGCCCACAGTGGGACTTGAGCCCCCACAAGCAGATGAAACTCAGCACAAAGAAAAGGAAAACTGTGAGCATCATTTGTTAAGGGATTCTGACAGGTACTTTTGAGGAGGTGCACAGTGAAGAAGATGAGTCTTGGGATTGGGAATGGTTTGCTCTTAATGCTTTCTCAAACTCTTTGTACAGGAGGAGGTTTTGTACAAACCTTGCCAAGCACTGGAGCTACTCTAAGCATGGAGCAGGGATAGCATCAGGTGGCTCCAACACCTCAACCAGCAGTTAAAGCTCTTTGGAGAGGGCTGGTGTGGTGTTTTAGTGTGCAGGGCTGAGTTCTCTTGCAGGGCAGGGAAATGCCACAAAGGGAAATTAGGGCAGATTTTCACCGACTTTGGCCTGCTTTTGTGTTTTTTATTCAGTTTCAAAGAGATTTCAGGTAGGAGAATATGGAACACTCCCCTCCCTGGGAACTTTGTTCTCCTGTCAGCAGGGCACAAATTTAAAAGCACGGGAGCTGTTCCATTTGAAATCGTTGGCCCTCATGTAAACAAGGCCATTAAATAGAGGAAAAGACAAATGATGCTTGTGGGCATGTGCTTCATTCTGTCTCAGAAAGCTTTTGCTGGCTGGGTGATCCCACATCACCTTGGAAAGGACCTGGCTGTTAGAGAGAGTAAACAAGTCCTTACTTTACCTTTCCTTTGTCTCTTCCTTTTCTCTCCCTCCTTCTTTCCCATATTCCACCTTCCCATTTCTACTTTCCCTGATTTATCATCTTCCTTTCTGTGTATCCTGGAGGCAGAATACATTTTTTAACAGGCAGGATTTCTAAATCTTTTTATTTTACTTCACATTCTTCTGATGACTTCCAGGCTGTGCGCATACACACAAACACACACATGCATTTGTGTGAGTCTCTCAAAACATCTTTTTTTTCCCTTCCTGATCTCTTTTCATACATTCTTTGAGTTTACTAGCCCTGTTTCCACCAAACTATATGCTTTATTCTCCCTTTTTGTCTCCTTTCATCAATACAGAATAATAAGCAGGTTGGATTGCCTATCCTGGGTTACTTTTTCCAGGAGGTGTATTTCCCCTTTTCCCTTTCTCTTTACTCCCTGCTCCTGATTGCCTTTTTTTTTTTTTTAATTTATTTTTTTTAGTTTTGCTTTCCTTTCAGAGAAATCATCCTTTTCCTCCCTTGGTCCCTGGCTTCTCCTCTGGTGTTTTATTCAGGCTATGGATGATTGTCTCTGTACACTCCTTTTATACTATGAAATGAATTGCTAATGCAACCCCTGCCGGGAGAAGCATAGTCTGATCTTGTCCTAAATAGGGCCCTGTTTGCAGGGGATGATGTATAAATGTATGGACTGAATCATTATATATTCACTTAGTGGAACACAGGCCTTGAAAGAGGCCTCTGCTTATTCCATAAATGAATTCCTGGGGAGAGGAGATGCATCAAGACTGAAGGTGCCTTGAAGTCCATTCCTGCTCCCCTGGCTTGGCTGCTCAGCTAAACCTGCCATCAACCAAAGCCATAGTCACTGTCACAGGATCTGGAACGGTGAGGGGGCACAGGCCCCATTTCACCCACAGGGGCCACAGCACCAGGTTCCTCCCAGAGATCCAAACTCCTGTCCAAGGTGTTCCCTGGCAGGTGGGGAGTCCTTGCTCAGAGCTGTGTCAGGAGCCATTCTCTCTGGGCTGGGGAAACATCCAGGTCTCATGAGGGGACTGGGGCTCTGAAAACCCCAAATCAGACCCCTTCTAAGTGGCTGAACTGCCTGAGGGGTGCAATGCTGATCCCTCTTCTTGCAGCAAAATGGTCTAGAGCAGGATACAAACCAAAAAATTCCACAATGCTAAGATTTCCCCTGACCTGCTTATGGTTTTATATAAACTCTGAGAATAAGAGGGTGAATAGGTTGTAGGAGCCCTTCTTTCAGCCCCATGATCTACCAGTCATCCTGCCTGGTCCTGGTGCAGACCCAGAACTGCCCCACAGGTTATATCTGAATCCATGGCCAGGGGGCAGTGGAAATACCACAGAATCTGTGGGATGCTCCTTGGAGAAGCACTGTGCAGTTTCCAACTAGATCCTGTTATAGTCTTGGCTTGGATTGTATTTACTGGCACAAAGGAAAAAAAAGATAAAACTAGGTTTTCCCTTGTTTCATTTTATTTTTCCCTCCTGGACCAAGCTCTGGGCTGCTCTCAGAGAAACCCTAAACCATCCCATTAAATCAAGTCCATAAGGCAACACACAGCACAGCCTCTGAGTGGAGTTTGCTGTTCTGCTGCCATCAGGTCTTATCCATCAGCCTGGCTCAGTTTCATCTGAGTTCACTCTTTTCTGAGCTGAACCTTGGTCCTGAGAATAATCTCTGCCTCCCTCCTCCTCCTCAATATAGCCTGAGAATAGAATTACTTGAAGCTCCTGTAACATGCTGCTTGTGTTTGCAGTAAACCCTCTTGCTAATGGGCAGAGTTCATGCTATTTCCATTTGTGTTAGTCAGGCTCCTGGGGCATACGACCTTTTTTTTCTTTTTTCTATTTTTTTTAAAAGGAAAAAAAGTTGCATATTTTAAAGCATAAACAGAACCCAGTGTTTTCTTAAATATATGTGACAATTGCAATAATGTTTTGCAGATTACAGGAGAAGGAACTTCAGGGAAACATTTCCAGAACCTCAGCACTGTGTATTTTGCTGATGCTTAAATAAACTCTTTGTTACTGCTGTTCTTTCTGTGGTGCTGTTAGTTTGATGCTACTTGAAAACCTTAAATGCCTAGAAAATGCTTCTGCTAGACAGGGATGTTCCTTTCTACCTTCTGCGCTGCCCAGAAACCTCTCAATTCCCTCAGTATCTTTACAGTCAGGCAGACAGATCCTGCTTTTGCCTGTGAGTCAGCAGCTCCCTGGGCTCACAGTAACAACCCAAATCAACAGTGGCATGATTGAGACCTTATGCCTGGTCTGTACCACGCTGCTGCCATCAGCCAGGCAAAGCCCATTTGACTCAGCCAGCGTGGTGACAGCATGTTCAGTCCTGGCATATGAATAAAACCCCTGATCAGCCCAAGTCCCCTGGCTCTGCTCATTACTGCAGGAGCAGAGAAGAGTTCTCCAGCTGGGAGGCCTCTAAACACCATTTAGCTAAAGTTTAATGTGAAACCAAATGAAAGCTATCTCACCCCCTGAAAGCCACACATAAAGCAGAAAGACAACTAGACTGAAGTTATAAACCCAGCTTTTCTGGAAAGCAATCCCCTATCCCAGCCAGCCCCTGGAGCTCATCCCACCCTTGCTTGCAATGCTAAGTGCAAACCTTGGCTACCTGAAGTGTGTCCCTTTTATAATGTCCCACCCCTCCAGCTGCTTTCACTCTGTTGCAGACCTGGAAGCAATGAGTGCAATTTCCCCCTGGCTAGTGGGAAGGGGTCAACCTGTCCTCCGTCAGGGCCAGGGAGAACTCATGGCCACTGATGTAGAAGCTGTGTGGTCCCACCTGTCTGAGTCTCAAGTCTTGGCTTTCCAACAGTGACCCTGACTTCCAGTTACATGGAGTGAGTAACTCTTTCTGAAGTTCCTCCTTGAAATGTCCATTCTCCATCCCCAAGTAGAGTAAACAAAAGAAGGAAACATCCTTTCTTTAATCCCTGGGTATTTTCTGCTGTTTTAAAGGCATTCCTGCTGTCTGTCTGGCCTCGCAAAAAGCATCATTAAGCTGTTCAGTAGAATGCAAAACCATGTGAAAGCTAAAGCCTCCTGCCCTGAGGTCAGGGTGCTCCTGTTTTCCATGAACACTGAGGCTGGAGCAGAGGCACCACAGGGCTGCTGGTGCTGCTGACAGTGGGGGACAGCCAGCTCAGGAGTACAGACTGTAGGTGAGATGAACCTATTGAGGCCATGGGAGAATTGCTGGGTATCTGTTGCAATTGCTGGTATGGCCAAACCTCTACATTCTGGAGCCTGAGAAGTGCAGTTTTCTACTTGTCTGTCCCAGTGTTTGACAAGCTCATTGCTCTTGTCAAATCACCTTGGTTCATGCCACAGCACCATCTTGCATGGCTTTATGACCCTGAAAGTTTCAATGCTGGCTACAAAAAAAAGTCTCTATTCATCTGGCCTCTGCATCTTGATACATGAGAATGATGCTAAGGGAAGGGGTAATATCTCTCAGTTAGGTGTCACCTTTTGGTGGCTTGATAAACTCCATGCTCCTTTCTGTCTCCACCGTCTCAGGACTTTTGACTTGTCAAACTCCTTCAGCAGTTTCAGGGAAGGTATTTGCCAATGGAGAAAGCGCTGAACGTTTTGGAATACCGTGGCTGTCTCCGTGCTGTGCGTCACAGTGACTTGCAGACGAACCGGGAAGAATTCAGAACCAAAGACAGCTCCGGCCACGACGCTGAGTGAGCTCCTTGCCGGCGCTGCCGGGAAAAGATTCCATTTCAGTGGTGCCACCAAGAATGCGACCCTAATAAGATAATTTTTGATATTGTGCTATCGTCTAGCTGACCCCCTGACCCCACGTCCATGCCATGTGGAGTTCTCCTGTGGAGGGCACTGGTGTACTTTCCCACTAACCAGCTCACACGGCATGCACAGAGAGAAACTCTGGCTCTCTGGTGCTCACTCGTCTCCTGGAGGGATGTAGAAAACATGTGCAAAGCCCCAGTGACTTTAAAGGCAGGAACCAGGAGAGAAACGTGGCATAAAAAGGCCAGGTTTTTTGCCTTATAGTCTTTCAGTTCTGTTTCCTTTGTGCCTGGTGTCAGAATCCCTTGCAACCTTCACACCATATTGGTATGGATTACATGCCTCTATTAGTTATGTACCTTAATTCCCTCTTTGGGACCTGCTTACACTGTCTTGCAGCTTGCTCCATCTTGATCGTCATTTCCAAATTAGCTGAACTTGATTGAGCCAGATCAGACTGCAACCCTCATGCACCAAGGCAAGAGAAATTAGTCACTGCACTCCCTCCTCTGCAAACTCGTGCTTTTAAGAGCACAGCTTTGTGCATCTGAATCGAGCAGGGGCCACATCTCTCCTGATGTTTCCATAAGAGTTTAATAGGGTAAAAAAGTTCACAAAACTGAAAGGCTGAGAGCAGTTCAGATGCATTTATTGTGTTGAGCCTTCCCTGCCTTGCCCTGTGTCTAGACAACACCACAATAAAAGCAGCAGTGACTGGCAAGGGGGGCATTGTGTTGATATTCTGTTGCCAGAAGAAGACCAGACTAATGGCATTAATGTGATTTCACATGGGTGTAACCAGAATTAAGCCCTGGAACTGTGAGTGTGGGTGCATTTGCTGCACATTGAATGCAAATGAGAGGAAAAAGTTGAACATAGACAAGGCTAGAGCTAAAGAGACAAACTGAGCTGAGCTGCATATTCTCTTTGCCCCAGGATGCCAAGAAAGCTTGTTTGAAGATCTGCAGAAATAAGCCTTTTTTCCCCTCTCCTTTCCTGGGGAGTTGGAGTCTGTTGTAGAGGGCTTCCTCTTCTGTGCAGTGCTCCCTTTTTTGTTTCTCTTTTGATTTCTTGTTTTATGTTTCATGCTTCTGAATTGCTGCAGTCATTCCCCTTTTCTATCTTCCAGCAATTGTCAAGGAAAAAAAAGAAAAAGCCCCCCAAACATTCTGCAAACTAACTTTACTCAGCATCACAGACGCCTACCCTCCTACCCTGGTGGAAACTCAAGCTTGTTTGCTTTATTTAAAGCTACTCCCTTGCACACATGATATAACTTCACAGATGCCTGGAGTCTATTTACCTTCTGGCTTGTTTATCCTGAAATGGCCAATGGAAACTGCTCACATTTTTGTCTTGATAAGAATCCAATCATGGAAATTGATTGAACTTCTTCTTTGAGCTTTTCTCTCGCATTTACACTTTTCAACCAGCTTGAATTGTTTAATCTACAGTTAATTTAGAGACATACAGCCGTGGCTCTGATATATCAGGAGATCAAGATAAATGGCTGGAGTGTTTTTATGAGCAAAAATCTCTCTAGATTCCAGTACATAAATCATTTGTTGTGAAATCACTCATTGTCTTTAGGCAATGTCATAGTGAAAAATTCAATCTATTCATGAACAGAAAGTCAAGGGATTAGGAATGGTTTGAAGGGAAAGACACCACGTTAAAAAAAAAAAAAAAAGAAAAAAAGAAAGATTTATCTTCTAATGCTACCCTAACACAACTACCCTGCCCTTGTTTTGCAGCGTGGACACTTGAATTCAATTTCACACTCTTTGTCTGCAAACTCTAGTCAATAGGAAGCGATGAAGATGTCCCCAGGGGAAGAAGAGTGTCTTTGTTTGTATTAATTCAGGAACATTTTCCCTCTCCTTATTCCCTGATGCAGCCTACTGATGATTTCTTACTGAGGGTCAGCCCATGATCTCTGTGCTTCCAGAGAGAAGATATTTACTGCAGGCTGGGCTCTTTCTGCAGAGCTGAGGAAAGGGCTGGGTAAAATGCAGGCCCCAGAAGACACTCTTGAAACCTTGATATACAAGAGTGTCCCCAGTTTTTTCCTTGTTCCTCTTACACATAAAATGTCTCCTTTCACTGGAGTTACAACTTTCCACCTTGATCATTTTGCGAAGGTGGTGGATCATTGTCATTAATGGAGGGGTTATTTGCTGGAGGAAAAATGGAAAACTGGGGATTTTAAAAGTTTCAAACAGCACTGTAGAAGTATGTGTGTGAATGAAACAACACAGACCAAAATAATAACCCCGGAATAAAGTTAAGGGTGGAGATGGAACCACCCAGGACTTCCAGATGTGAATGACTTCCAGAAGTTTGCATTCAAATCCAAATATCCCAAGTGGGAATTCTTAATTCTGAATCACAGTTTCAGAAGACATGAATCTAAAATCTGGGACTATCCAAGTTCAAACCAGACCAGGCCTCTGGACTTGGAGTTTGTTAGAGGAATGATGGGCATAAAGACCCAAGACGAACTTCTTTCCCTGTTCTAGCGTATGTTGCATGAGACAGAGGGTTGATGATTTACCTATTGCAGTGTTCACAGCAAACTCTTTTCCAAGATGAAGACTCACAGACTCATAGAGTTAAAAGGTGAGGGGGTGTCTATATAGAATCAAGGCCACTTTTATTAAGATTTTGTATATATTTAGGTGGCCTAAATTCCACCTAAACCTTTATGGCTTTCTTATTGGCTGGTTTTAGACCTTCATATATCCCTAGTCAATAAGGAAACATTAGGCTTAGGGACTTAGAGATTTAGGTAGAATTTAGGCCATCTGAATATGTCCCTTTGAGCCTTTGTGCTAATTCTGAAGGCTCCATTTTCTTTTTCTGTCCTTTGCTCAGATGAATTTATGGAGCTATTGCCCATCTTCCCTTTTCTTTCCTCCCTCCCTTCCTGCTCTTCCTTCCTCAGCTTTGTATCACAGTCTGGAATGATCCACAGACATGGCAAAAAAGTGTTTGCTATTTATCAGCCCAAATCCACAATCTCATGAAAAAGAATGTTTATTTATTTTGAGCAATTCAGCCCCTGGAGTCCTTCAAACATTAAAGTTTAATACTTCTCACCTGGAACAGCTGAGCAGGCCAGGAGAGATGAAGCTTTGATGGGAATACTTGATACAAATTTCTAGCCAAGCAAAGCAGTAATGTTCCTGCACACAGGATGAAAATCCCAGCCTAGAGGAGCATGCATGTGAAACTGTGAATCATTTAACAGTCCCAATGAAAAAAGTCCCTCTAGTAGTTGGAAGCTTTTTGCTTGCCATGGAAAAAATATTCAAGAGCCCTGTAAAAAGTCACCTACTCTTTTTTTTGTTTGTTTGCTCTACATGACCATCACCAGGTGACTTCCCTTACCCTGAAGCAGCTCAATCACATGCACAGAGCCATCTATCTGAAGCAGAAGCAAAGCCACTGCATTGCTTGGCTACTGTGGGCAATGTCAAATGCAGCAGGGAGCCTGAAGCCAACTAATTTCAGCCTAACTTAAGGCAACAGTCAATGTGACTGCTCTGTACTCCATCTGCTTCCCCACTTTAATCCATTTAATTTGGCAAAGTGATGCTAATGAGATTCCATTGACAGGAAGGCCCACACCAAGTCTGCAGGTCTCAAGAGGGAATGCTGAGGCAGGTGCCTGAGCTCCTTGGGAAATGCAAGTCTAAGTGTTTCAAAATATTCCACAAGTTCCCTTTTATAAATGTGTCTATTAGGCAAGTACATGGTTATTAAACTGGGGTTTTATGGCTACTTCAGCAGATGCAAAGTGCAACAAGATTCCATCTCTAATAAGTAATAAATATGTGTCTCTTGGCACTGCTTTGCCCTGCCACCTACAAACCAGGTTTATCCCAGTTTTAAAGACTTGGAAAACTGAACAGTTGACAAAAACATGGTTTAAATACTAAATTCCATGTCTGAAACTATCCTCTGAACTAACCCAGAGCTGAGGGATCAGTGACTGCTGAGATTGGGTTGTACAACTTGGTCCTCATACTGTGCAAATGACATCTGAGAGCAATGAACACCTCTGTCCTATGATGATTTTAAGAATCCCACCTGAATGTATCATACTAACCAAAAACCAAATTATGGCCACTGAGAAATATGGGGTGGCAGAAACATAGAGAAATTAATCCTTTTAAAATTCCATTTGATGAAGGAAGTTTCAGGTGTACAGTGGGTTTACATGGTGGATGTTTGTTCATCTGATGCTCAACAGCCTTTTTGACCTCCTTATGTACTTGCTTGATTACTTCACTGTCTTCAAAACTGTATCATTTTTCCCACATCTGAAATTAATTTGATTTGTTATTATTTTTCCCCAGTATGTAAAATTGAACATCTTCTTTCTAATGACCTCTTATAAATTGAAATACTGTTATCACATTCACCAATTTAGTCTTCTCATTCTTGGACTGAACAAACCTGATTCTTTCAGTCTTTCTTAAATCACATTTTCAAAACATCTAATCATTCCTGTTGCTCTCTTCTGGACTCATTCCAGCTTGTCTACATCCTTCTTGTGAGTTGGTGCCCAGAAGTGTGCACAATATTCCAGCTGAGATCTGACCAGTAGCAAATAGAGCGGAATAATTACCTCCTGTGCCTTTCAGATGACACTCTTGTTAATGCTATTCCAAAATGAGATCTGGCTCCCTTTTTTTTCCCAGATTTTTCCCCCCCAAGGACATCACATTGTTGACTTGTACTGAGTTTCTGATGCACACAAAATCCCGGATGGTTTCCAACAGCACTGCCTGGTTTTTCCCTGTGACGTGGGAAACAACGCGCAGCCCTTGGACAGAAATCCCGATGCCTCCCAACCCAATGGAACGTGGCTTTGCAGCCAGGACACAGCGACACAGACCATGAAGTGTGAACTACTGCTTTTACTTGTCTCCAGTTACAATGTGCATCCGAAAACTGTTGTCCCTTCCTATTAGCTTAAACAGCGCTGACAGCTCAATTCTCCTTGGAGGATCCTCTGGTCCCATTCTCTCTTCACCAACCTTTGCCCTGCAACTTCTGAGAAAGATGGAAGAGCAGGGAGAAAAGGTACATGAATTTCAGTACTAATAGAGTATTTCCTTGCCAGGTTAGCTTTGATCCTGAGAGTGACACACAGTATCTTTCCCAAGGCCACATTCTGAAACATTTTTAACAAGGAAGAAGCAAGTTCTGAATATAGTGACACTAGACCTTGTCTGACAAAAACATCAATATCAGTGCATAATTAATGCAGGATCCACGGTAACGTGGACTGAATAGGGACAGAGTACTTTCAAAAATCAATTTGCTACCTGAATTACAAACACTACCGATTAAACCTGACAAGGCAAAACTCAAACAGTGGAGGGGGAAAAAAAAGAAATTAAAGAGCCCACAAGCCAGTGTGCTGGAACGTGATGCTGGGCCAAAGTCCCCAGCCCACTCTTCTTTTTTTACAGGAACAATTTCATTCACACAGGCAAGGTCCAAGCATGGAATTGGGCTGCACATGGGTCTTCTGTCCTCTCTTCCTCCAGTTTGACAGAACCCCCATGAAAAGCAGTCTGTGCACCTCTAGTTGCTCATGTGCAGGATCCCAGCTATGCCCAGTGTGCTGATAACTCCTGCCCACTGCCATTGTTGGATAACAACAACCTGCAGCCAAATCCATTTTTATGTGGAGTACAGTATCAGCCATGCTTTCCCCTTCACTGAAGCACCTAAGGGATGATCCAGCTCAGTGCTGAGGGGGGCCCACTGTGATATCAGAATTTGACCCATCATTATCTATTCCCACCAAACACTGCTTTCACATTAATGATGATGACAATAGGGATTTGATTGAATCCTGGATTTGATTGATCCTAGAGGTCTTTTCCAGCCTTAATCATTCTGTGGTTCCATGTCTGCTCCTCTTTCTCTTACATCTTTGCATTAAGCAGCTTTGAAGAACTTTCTGTAAAACTCAGTGGCTGCAACTGGAATTGCAGTTGGAAAAGAAGGGCCCTCCTGGCCCAAAACTGCTACTGACAGACTCCTGCCACACACCCAGACACCTTCTTGCCACTGCTTGGTCTGTGCAGGAAGGATTTTGACAGTTTCATCTCAAATTTGCAGCTGCAAGTCAAGCAGCAGCAGCATTTGCCTTGTCCAAACCCTGTTCTGATGAGATTCATTATTGCCAAGCTGGGGGTCCAACTGTTTCTGTTAATCCTCTCAATGCCACAGGCAAAGTGCAGTCAGGCTTTCTGAGACCCTCTGCACTATGGAGGGGGAAGCTCTTAGCTGCTGAAGCAGCCAGCCTGTGAAGGGAGGTGAATTAGGTGGCTCTTCATTCTGGTGCTCTTCAATTAGCCTAGTCCTTGTAGCTCAGCTGCCGGGGTCAGAGCACTGCTCCCACCTCGTGCCTGATGTGCAGATGAGGCTGACAGTGCTACCCACATTTACTCTTGTGCATCCTCCTCTCTTAGCCCACACCATTGCCTGAAGAACTGCAGAACATGCTCAGGGCACCGAAATGGTTAAACAACTTTTATTTGTCTCTGCTTGCTTCCCAAGTTCTCCCTTGGAGTTCAGTCACTGCCATATGTTATATTACAGAGCATGAGAAATCAGACTGAGGTGGCAATTTTAACACCCTTTATTCATACATCCTATTTTTACACTGATAGATGTAAGATATGCAAAGTGTAATTCCCAGCTGAAGCAGACTCAGCACACGGTTCCTGCTGCCTCAGCCAGGGATGGAGGAGGACCAGCCAGAAGAGCTGGCGCCTGTGCTGGGGACAGGCAGCCCTGGAGGGAGAGCGAGCCCTGCTGCTGCCTGGGAGGCTCTGCTTGGGTGCTGCCTGTCTCTTTTCCACTGCTCTGTGAGCACAGTTGTGTCTACTGCAGGTGGTCAACAGCTTGAGGTTTGCTGGTGCTTTCAGCTGGGAAGTGGCACCTCCTGGCAGTGAGGGGTGAAAGGCACTGGCGTGATGGCAATGGCAGAGGAAAAGGCACTGACTGGTCCAGCTGCCCCTGGGCAGTTTCAGCTGTGCAGGTCTCAGAGGTGTTAGCGGAGCACTGAGATGTACAGCAGTGGCCTTTCCTTTCCTTTGCCTGTTACTGAGGTAATTTCTCTGTTTTCTTTTCCCAGGAAGAGTGCAATCTGCTGGAGGTTTTTCACTTTGAGCAGTTGCCTGTGTCTTAAGGAGGCAGATAATTCAAAAATCAAAGTTTTGCTCTGTTATGGGTACAAAAAAAGGACTCTGAGGTGAGGCTGTTAGTGGCCTCTGCTACTTCAGATACAGCTGCTGGCAAGAGCTCAAGGTAGAGACATGAGTCAAGGACTGATGGATTCCTGACTGAAAGGAGAGTCCTGAATGTGACAGCAGAGTCCTCCTCCCCTCTGCTGAGCAGTGCCACATCTTTTCATGCCCCAGGGCTCCCTGAGCCAGCAGTGAAATCCCTGCTCTGCAATATGCCTCTTGCAGGAATGAGTTAAAAGGCTAAAAAGAACCATTTCAAAGTTTAATTTGAAGCACTGTGTGACTGCAGAACAGATTTACATGAACGTCTGAAGCAAGGAATTTTGGAAAGACAGTGGGGGTGGAGCAGAGGAGACCATAATTATAGCAAAGCCCCGACACAGATGCTGAAGCAGATGCATGTGGGCCAGCAAGGAGGCCGAGAGAAAGGGGGACAGTGGGGAACTTCCTGGCACAAGAGAGAAGCAGGTGTGTCTGGAAACTGAGGATGGGGATGGCAGGGAGAGATTTTCTTCTCTGAGACCTGTGCTGGGAATGAGGATCTTCCCTCCTCACTGTGAGTGTGAGAGGTGTTCCCTGACAGCACAGGGAGAGCTGAGCTGCCAGCCTGGTGGGAGCAAGTTGGGGGTGGCTAAAGGGAGTCTGATCTCAAGACGTTTGTCTCTTGGACTCTCTCCTAACTCTTCCTGAGATGATGCATTTGCTGCATCCCTGATCTGTGAGCATGCTCTGCTGGCTAATCAAGGGCTGAGGTTCATTAACAACACTCTCTCTTTTACCTGATGACTTATTTTCATGAAACACATCAAAACCTCATATTCTTGACCACTCAGACAAAAAGACAGTCTGAGACAGGAGACACAAATCTCCATCCATTTGGAAATCAGTCTGGCAAGATGAAAGGCAGGTGTCAAATGTAAAATAAAGCCTGGGCAGAAGGACTCAGTGCACAAGGAGGGAAGCACAGGAGTTTAGATTAGCCTGGAATTATTATGATAGCTTTGCCATGAGATAACAGAGTTTTTTCTGGCGTTGAATTGCTGGGCATAAGGGAAATGGGAGGAGAAAAATCAATCTGCTTGCCAGGCTGAGACTTTGTGGCACTGTGTGTATTCATGGCTGTATGAACACTCACCTTTGTACAGACAGCAGTGTGTGTGTAAATAAATAGGCACAGCTGCAACACAGGCATGGATGTACTTATGTTTGTAAACACATACATAAACCATGAACTTCTGTGTTTTGTGGAGATGGAGAAACCTCCAATCTCTATTTCAAACCACAGAACAGAAAAATCTTATCCTTAACACTTAATTTAATCTCTTGGTAATGGTTCTGCTGTTTATATCAGTGCACAAAGATTTCTAAATTCAAGCTACAGTTTACATGCTGCACGAAAGTTCGATATCATGAGGGCACTCTTGTCTTTAAGGGCTGAAAGTGTCAGAGCCTAAAAAATTGTAGTCTCAAAACTCACCCAGATAAGCCACCAGGAAGGGAAGAACAATAAAACAACCCTGAATGGTGGAGGCAGTCCGAAGAGTTTGGTGCTCCATCCCATTAACAGAAGGGAAGAATAATTAGGCTGGACAAAGCAGCATAAAGTGTACACCAGGGAGTCATCCCGAGAGGCAGGGAGCTGGACTGCATGATCTAAGAGGTCTTTTCTAGCTGTAACAGTGAAGAACAGGATGGTTTTGAGAGCCTGTTTTTTGCAGCACTGCTCAGTAGTGGGTCAGGGAAAGGCAGGCACATGATATATCTCCTACTATCATCTGACACCTTCCACTAGATGCCTTTTCTTTTTTCCTTCTCCTTGCAAATGGTCTCAACAAGACATCAATGGGTCTTTAAGGGAATGTTGCAAGAAAAAATAAAAGAGACACCGGCTTTGCCAATGGGAAGGAGTGGAAACAAGCCAGGAGACTGTGTCTGGGGTGCTAATTAGAAGATATTTCCTACCATGGTGCTGCTGTTATATATAGGACTGGGTGTGAAAGGGTGTGAATGAGTGTGATAGGGTGCAAGTGTGGTCGGGTGTGAGTGAGACACCCCAAGCTGGGTGCCTATGGTTAGAGAAACTCACTGGTGTATTTTAAGACCCCCCAAACTACAATTACTTTACTACAATTAGAGAAACTCATTAGTATATTTAAAATGTGGCCATTGAAACTCTGTCCCTGAGGAGATGCAGGCACACATGTAATGTTAAATGGTAATTTACACAGATAAGGGTGGATGTGACTGTATAAACTGCTTGGACGAACTCACACACAGGTAGATTTTGACATAGAGACATGAGGAAGTATGGCTATTATCAGCCTTGTGTTTAGCCTGTTTACTCGTAGGGAACACCAGTCCATCTTTAACACCAGAGATAACCCACTTCAATCCTTTCTCAACCTGCAGCTGCTGAGCTTCCCAGCCAGAGCAGCCTTTGGAACGCTCCGGGAGGCTCCGATGGACAGACCGTGTGTGTCTCATACAGTTTGCATGGCGGGCTTGGAGAAAGCAGATGGCAGTGCAGTCCTCCATGGGGGTCATAAATCCGCGCTGAACAGGGCTTGCCACTTGGAATGTTGCCCAAGCCTGGGATATATTTGCAGCGTTTTGCACGTTCCTCATGTCACTGGCACAGCCAAACCTGTGCGAGCTGGCACTACTGGGAGGTTCCCCGTTGGCTCTGAGTTAAACTGGGGTTCTGAGCTAAAAACAGACTATGCAGGAGCAGCCTGCACTCCTCAGATCTGCTCCTTCTGGGTGTTCAGAGTCATGATGGTTTTCGCTGCTAATTAATACAAGTGTTTAGTGGTTTTGATTCCCTGTAGCACCGTGGAGCTGCTGTTGTGATGGGAGCATGAGCTGGCAACCCATCTGCCCCATTTTCCCCAAATTTAGTTTGGAGGGATAAATCTGGCTTAACACTGCTTACCTGAGGAGAGCAGAGCTGGAAGGAGGTAGCAGGGAGGTAGATTTTGCTCTGCTGGGTTTTTATGAATGATGATCATGCACAATGCTGAAAAAGAACCTTTGTTGTTCCTCAGAACCCAAAGACTTTAGCCAATTTTAGTAGGAGGCTTTTACATCCTGACCCAGTCTGAAGTAAACAGTTTGGGTGACAATGACACATGCAGTGATGCTCGCAGGTTTGGAGGAGGTGTACTCTGCTGAAGGAGGTGGGGATGGATGTGATTATTAAGGTTAACCTCAGCACATGGCAGCAGGTCAGACCATCACCCTCAAGTAGGTGGGAGAGGGTGGAAAAAGTTTTTTATTTTGTCTGAACCCACATTGCCTATTTTTACTGACAAATGATTCCTCATTAATACAAGAGAGCAGAGAAAGTGTATCCATCTAGGTAAAAAATGATGCTGGAAGGAGCCTTGATGTCTTGTCACTCTAATAGTAATGTTATGAACTTCATTTCTGGCTCGTGGGTAAGTCTGATGCCAACAAAATAAAAAGAAGGCAGCTGCTAAAATTGAATCTCCCTCCTAAGGATCTGGCCCTCCTTTGACTGTGGCATGCTGGACTTGTGGGGGACACGGATGTATCCGGATGCATACCCTGATGGATACCAGCCCCGTGCAGGTCTGTGGAACTGGTGCAGCCCATTTTTTGAGCTCAGACACAGCTCCTGTGTCTGCTGCAGAGCCCAGAGCGGAGCCCGTAAGCCCACCACAGAGAACCTGCACCCTCCTCCCCACCCTTGGTTAATGAGCCTGTTTGCTGCAGTTGTTCCAACCGGGATGTGGAGATGGTTGTTGACGCCCTGAACAAAGTCTGGGCATTACGTACCACAAAGCCATTCACGGATTCACAATGGAGCGTGTAAAACAGGATTCCTTGTCCTTTTCTCTCCTTAACAAAAAGAGCTGCTCTGACTTGAACTGCGTGTGTGGTGCTAAGTGAGCTGCCAAGCAGTTAGAACAGAGCCTGGCATCCAGGGGGAATATTTTTCTTAATCCCAGGTTGCCAGGTGCTTTCTCACGCTTGGTGTCACAAGCCCTGGCAGTGGAATGGAAAGCTTGGCCTTGCTCGGCCTCTCAGAAAACCAAAAAGGCATCCCCATGATCTCATTCCCTCACAGAGAGAGAGCAAAGCTGCTTCTTTCTTGTTCATAAGCAGAGTTTGGGCAGTTATGTGAGTTTTGGATGCAATTTCTTGTCTTCCTCTGTTGAAAGAAGAGACAGACTGAGGCACATTAAAATTCTTGGTTCAGGGAGGTTTTTTCCCCTTCCTGTTCTCTCTCTACTTCTCTTTTTCCTTTGACATGCTCTCCCCTCCCATACCCATTTTCTCTCTGAGTCAAGCTACACTTCCTCATCAAAGAAGCTCTAATGGGATCACATATTTGACCAGCTGCCAGGGAAATTTCCAGTAACCTCTGAAACCCTAAACATTCCATTTTGGAGGATTACAGGGAAAATGTTTCATCTTTCTGATAGAGAAGCACCAAAAATTGAGAGTCGCCAGCTCATCTTCTGCTGTTTCGATGGAAGGAGCTTGGGCGGACTATTTTTAGGCTACAAAGCTGTACTTTGCTAAGATAAAAGCTGGGGCTCTTTCAAAGCAAAAGCCTTAAAGTGTGAAATCCATCAAGTCTGTTATCCCAGGGAGCACTGTTACACTGTTAGGCTGAGGCAGTGGTGAGCCATGTCTGGGGGAACGTCAGCCCCTGCCCTGCGGAGGTTGGAGTCTCTCTCCTCCGTGCCCTCTTCTAACAGCGTCCTGACACTCTTATTTAGGAAAATCCTGCTGGAAATCGAGACCAAGGCTCTCTCCCTGTGATCTGTGGTGATCTTGTCGTCTTTGTTCTACAGCAAAGAGGCTGCAGGGCTGTTGCTGGGGCCATTGCACATGGGTGTCTGAAACTCCAGGTGTTTGGGGAACTTGTGCTTGCTGCCAGACAGGATGGAAATACACACAGATATCCAGATTCTCCTGCCCAAGAGACACTCCTGATTAATTCTGTGCATATATATGATGTGGCAAAGGACCTGCTTGATCCCTCCAAGTGACACTCTGTGATGAGTGTGTTAGTAATCCATAGGGACTGGCGGGTGGGAATTTGGGGAACACAGCGGTGTGTAAGGGTTGTTTGAACACGTGCGGGTACCAACCAACCTGAGATCATGCAGGTTTGTTTACCCTGGTGTGGTTTTGTTCCCCAGGAAGGTGGCTGTTTTGACAGGTTTTTCAATTCACTGATGCTAAAAATGTAACTGTCCCAAACATTTTGAAATAGTCAAAAGCGTCCCAGTTATGTACTTTGTGAATAAAGAGATATTCTCATCTTTTTCAGTTTGAAGCTGTAGTGAGCAGCTGTGGGAAGAGCAAAACAAATACCTAATTCTGAAACAATCTGACCCATTCTCCTTCCCTATTCACAGCCAGGCTCAAATTTCCACCTCATTCACACTGAAAGGCACCACTCTTCATCCCTGCAATCTCAGAAATACAGCACAGGACCAGCCTCTTTTCATCTAACTCTACCTCTGAATTTCCATAAGTCTTGATGTGCCCTCATCTAAGAATGAGAATGATTTAGTTTATTTCTTACAATCTTCCTGGGCTGATGCAGGACAGGAGTTTTGCAGTCACCTACATCCAGTCTGTGGAGTCTGGAGAGAGATCTCTGGTGAGACCTCACCTGGAGTACTGGAACAAGATGATCTCTAAGGTCCCTTCCAAATCAACCCATTCTATGATTCTATGATTATTCTATAATTCTATGACCTTCCAGCCCAACCCATACTGTGATTATTCTATGATTCCATGACCTCTGCTGTGGTGCCTCTGCCTGGAACCCCAACATATCAGGCGGTTCTGCCAGGATTTGTGGACCCAGCACACACCTTTAAGGACAAGTGACACAGGTGGTATTTGCATTTTCTCTTATCAGAAGGTTTGGTACTGCTGTAAAGATGCCAAAGCACTCTCTCAATATGAGTTAATTCCTGCCACAGATAAGGATGTTGAACAGGTGAGAAGCAAAACAGGGATGTGAGACGTGGCCAGTGAGGGACTAAGCTGGGGAAAGATCCCCAATTACCTCATTCCTCAAGTGCCACTTCAGACACAGGGCCAAGAATGAGCAAATATAATATATGCTGTGAATGAAATGTAAACAGCTTAGGTAACTGTTTTCCCTCAAAAGGCAAAGAAAACAGAGAAATTGCAATGATTTAGTTATTTAACCCTCAGTCAGAAACAGAAAATTGAAAATATATTTTCCTATGTAAATTTAATTATTGTTTATTCTGTTGAACTGATTTCATTTCTCTATGAAGGTCACAGTTTTCTCCCCATGAGAAAAAAAATCCTTTCAGAAATGGAGTTGAAAACCGCAAATTACAGAAAGCAGATGAAACTCTTGTCTGACTTAAGCTTCAAGGATGGGATTTTCAAAGATAACTAAGGGATTTAGCAGTCTGATTTCCCAATTTGAAGCCCAATTGTCCTTGAATGAGATCTCCCCAGACAGGCATGGTCCAGGGGGAAATAGATCTACTGGAAATGAAAAAAAAAAGGTGCCAACTCTCTAAACGGGCCTTTAGGAGAAAAGAATCCTCTGAGTAATGAGGACTTTCAGGAAGTGAGGATATTTTACACAGACAGCACCAACAGATAAAATCCACAAGAGGGTTATTTTAAAACATCTGTGTTCAAGAATGAGCTAAAAAGGGGGGGCTGTGATGCTCTTTAGTTTAGCTGACAACATCCAATAATTCTAATGTGATAAAAGATCCTGAAACATCTGTCAGAGCTGTTGCTAACCTTGCTTTGAAGAGAATTGTGCCATTACTGGTGTGCTGGTGAGAGGGAGGTTGTCTGGAGCCAGGCTTTGAGGGAGGCAGCACAGACATTTGAGACACCTCTTCTCAGAAAGCTCCCCATAGATTGCTAATCTCACTAAGAGTGCTAGAATAGGTTAAGGGAATCTCTTCTCCTCTGGCTGCTACATTAATGGTCCAAGACTGAAATGCCTGACCCCTTATTGGCCAGTGGAAGGAGTCAGTGAGAGAGTCCAGTTTTCACTCTTGATGCGTTTTCATGTCTTACAAATCACTGAAGATGAACTATAAGAGAACTAAAATGTCAGGCAAGGCTGGACCAAATGCCCACACAGCCAGCCCCGTGTCATCTCTCATGCAGTCTCACAGGGTGACTGTCAGAACTGAACAATCTCATAGTGCTGCTTCCACCTGCACCCTTCCTGTCCCTGGCAATTTAGATTCAGGGTTGCTCTACTCAATAGTTGCCAATAAATTAGTTTTCCACCCAACCTCCTTTAGGAGCACACACCATGTCTTGTGGAATGGAGTTCCACAGCTGATCCACATACTGTGTGAAGAAAACATCCTTTTAATTTGTTTTCATCTTCTGCTAGTTTCAAAGAAACAACGAACAACTGATTCTCATCCTCTCTCACACTGACACACGGTAGAGGTCGGGAGATGCCCCTTAAATGGTGATTTTTCCTTTCCTGTCTACACTGTCAGATAATCCAGACTGGGACACATGGACAAGAGGTATCCCAGACCATGGAAGATGAAGGTGCTGAACATCTCGTTCCAGTGATGGCTGAGCTGCACTCCCATGGATCTTCACTTCCCTTCCTCCCCAGTAACTCCCCTACACGGATCTGCCTCTGCCTCACACATGGGCTTTGAGCTGCAATCACAAAGCTTTGCAATTACACTGGGAATCTCATTCCAAAGGGGAGGAGGAAAAGGGGGTGGGCAGGGAAGGAACTGCCAAGTTTATTATCTAGGGGTTTGTGCCTTTTTTTTTGTTGGCTGTAGATGACAATCTACATGAAAGTCCCTTTCGTACGTTCATTACTGGAGATTTTATAGCCTAATGAATGTGACTCATCTGCGTAATCGCATTGTTTTCCAGTACTCCAGATGTTCTGTGGAGCACCTCTGGCTCGTGATCTCCTATTTAAACATTCCTTGTAAACACCAAAAGCTGTTTGTTTGTTTTAATGTTCCATCACATCCCATTACCCAGTGAAGGTGAAAGATTGAAATGCAACGTTGTCTTGCCAAGAGATTTTTCTCCCCTCCTTCCTCCCTCTGCTTCCCCTGATGTATCTATGTCTTGTGTCTAATTAGTATGCAATGGGATGCAGAGATTCTTCTGTTAAATATCTTGTTGCTTTCTGCTTGCCTTGATCTCTATAAGCAGGCTGATGCTACAGGGAGATCTGGGACCTGCCTATCTCAGGTGCTGAACAATTGCTGTTCTTATTGCTCCACGTGAGAATTCAATTTATCATTGTATCAGGGGTACAGTGCCATGGGACTTAGCTCGCTATCTTGCAGTTATTCACATCAGGGAAAAATAAATATCAGAGGTAAACACTCCCACCCAGCAGCATCGAATCCACACTGCAATGGCATTAGGGCTTGTCTGGAGGCTGTTTTCAATGCTGTAGGTGAATCAAACCAGCTTGATTCTGTGAGAACTTCTTTCAACACCAAAGCAGATGTGGCTAGACACCTTTGGATGGATGTAGCAGGTTGAGTTGTAATTTAGACAGAGAGTTCAGCAAGCAAACATCCAGTATAAGTTAGATGTAGGTAATAGCAGGCTGGCTCAGTGGACTCTGGAAACAAAGAAGGTTCTTTTCATTTTGCAGGTGGGAGCAGTGTGGTTTCACTGTGCTGCTACACTCACATCTACTTTAATTTCATATGTCTTGTGGATCTGGATGTGCTGCAAGTCTGGTCCTTGGAATGGCTTGTGATCTCTGAAATATGGGGAGACAGTTCTAATTTTACAGGCTTGATGCAGTAATGTCCAAGTGACAAGAGATTTGCCTTGTAGCCAATATAGTAGTGAGCACTTATTGCAGTCAGTAGGTACCCAAAGAACATGGAGCCTCAGAAGCTGGTCGTGGGAAGGTAAGTGAGGTACAAAAATATCTCACCTCAATAGAAATGTATTTTTGAAGCAAATCTCAGTATTCAAAGTGGGAGTAGAAAGGAGAGAAATGTCCATGAGACAACAGAAGAACCTGGAAAGTCATAGAATCATTAAGGCTGGAAAAGACCTCCAAGACCATCAAGTCTGAGAGGGAAAAATAGAACCCCAAATCAAGAGCCAAGAGAGCACCAGGAGAGACACGAGATGGTTATTTCAGTCAAGCTTTCCGAAGTGAAGCTTTAAATATTTCAAAATGATTATCAACATATTAGGACTGGGAGATTGATTTAGTCTTATGTTCTTTTGAGAAAAATTATGAAAACTAATAACAAGTCTAAAGTATGGCAAAGCTGCACTGCTTGCTCCAGTCTTAACAGATAAAGCTTAGAGGATTGTGGGAGATTAAAGGCTGATGAAATGAGTCTTCAGAGTCTGTCAAACATGGAGTTCAGGAGCTGCCTGAGCTCTCTCTTGCTTGAGTGCTGCATTCACTAAGGAGAATGGGAGTAACAAAGCTCAGGGAATACCAGAGTGATCCACAGGGAATTGTCAAGCGGGAAGGGCACTGGGAATCCTGATACATGTATGTTTACAAAAGGACTTTGCAGAAATCTGATACATGAAGGAGACTGAACAGATTAATTTGCTTCTGAGAAGGAAGCTGAGAGACTCTTCTCTGAAAGAATTACAGGAATCATCTTTCTATGGCCTGATATATCAATGGCACCTGAGATCTTCAGCAGCTGTTTTGTTTATAACATATCAACAGAAATATTTATGATGTAAGGGTTTGTTTTATTTCTCTTACCCGTGGATTAAAACAGTTGGTGACATATAAAGATAAAGAAATATCTGCTGCAAATTAAATTCTTTATACAGTGGAGCAGAAAAAAAATTGAACACTATTTTTTTTTTTTTCTTAAGACATGTAAAGGAAATTATTCCAAAAGAAATCTTCTAAAAAACATAATCTGTGGTTATTCAGTGCACTAGTTCTGATCAATGCCAAGTACTTTCTTCCAGTTTTGATATTTTAAGCATTACTGATCTGCATAAAATATTTTTAATGGAATCATTTCAACCTCCAAAAAATTTGAAACATTCTGTTCTGATAAAGTTGAACCTTATTGGGAACATTTCATTTCAGTTCTATTTCTTAGGGAAAAAAAAGAATCACTTAAATTGACATGTTCCTCAAGATAGGTTGATCTCAACAAAATGCCATTTTTTTGTCAGAAAAAAATATTCCAGCAGAACATTTTTCAACCTGCTCTAGTTCTGAGTTATTGCACATCTATTTACTGTCATAAAAGTTAGATCTGTGGTGACATTTTAATAATTTCTTCTAATTTCATCCAACCTTTTTGAGATACTTCAGATGTTTAATGAATGCAGCCAGATAATTTCCTACCCATTTCTCTTAATGTTTTTAATCAAGTAAACCCTGTTTCTCTATCCACTCCTTGGTTTTCTATTGTGTTCATAGAGACCAAATCCTGCAGTTATTGGGATCCCAAACAAGTATTTATGTTATTTATAGGACTCTGTTACTAAAATTTAGCTGAAGTCAGGCCACAGTTTGCTTTTTCTTTAAGAGGAAGGTTTAGAATCCAGTAAATCCAAAAAGCCAGAGGAAAGAATCACTGCCATTATATCTATACATGTGGGAAACCGAGGCACAGAGTGAGACAAAGAGTGTCTCCTAATTTTAGACTGTAGAAGATATCTTGGCCAACATCATCACTGAGATTCTTGTTAAGCAGAGAAACACCTCCAGAGTGTGAATCATTTCATGTATCTCAGTCATGTGTTGTAGGGTGGGGTGATGCTCTGTTTGGAGATCTCTCTCACACTGTCCTGACTGCAGCAACAGCTTTGGCAACTGACTTACTCTAAAAATTGTGCGTGGTTTATGTTAGACAAAAATGGATCTCAGCTTTTGTGGTAAAGCCTAAGGCTTCTCAGAACATCTGAGGCAGAGCCAGAAACCCAGTGTACATCTCCTGAATTCAAGACTGACACTTTAATCATAAGATGGAACTTCCTTTCATAATCCTGACTCTATTTTATTTCAATAATTCAGCATATTTCCTTCAAAGAACAGGAGCAGGGCATCTGCAGAATGCCGAAAAGCAATTATTTAGTTGGGCAGACGAATCACACTAAACACTTCTGCACTCCAGACTTCTGAAACCATGTGAACTTTTGCAAATGCTCCTGAGAGATGCCACAGGGAAGATTTCCTTTTCAGAGGAACGATCTGAGAGTGGAAAGCATTTCACACAAGAGGAAGCAACATATGCCACCACAACCAAGGAATAAATAGGAAAAATAACAGGGGAATAACAAGTTTTTCTTTTGCTGGCAAGACTGTTATTGCCTGAACACCGGAAACACAAGATACCAGACGCATCACCAATAAACCTCTTGTTGTGACAGATTTTCTGACTGGAACAACCACTTTCATCATATCTGCTTCCTGCATGGGTTTACGTGAAGACCCTACAAGCATGTCCCAAGTGCACAGAAAGAGATGATAATAAATGTCTCCATCATCCATCCTCTTTTGCTGGAAAGAAAGGACAGATATTCTTGGTGGACTTTGTTTCAGACTACCCAGATTCTACTCCTGTGCACAGGGAAGGGCTTAACTACCAGTTTGCAATGTGTTGGAGGAGGGTAAGGGCTGCCTGGGATGAGCACACCATTGTTGAAGGATTGTGGACAGAGGAAAATGTGGAACATCTACAAGAGCACAGCACCCCAGGATTCTGCTCACTGTGCACTAGGGCAGAATTGTGAGATTTGGTCCTACCTAGGGAACCTTGATCGGCCCATATCTCCCTTCTCTGCATGTTTATCCTGTGAATTCAAGCACTCAAGGATGTGTTTATCACAGACACAACATGAGGGACTGCCCATGGTAGAAAAAGATTTTCAGCATTGAAAGAGAAGACAAAACAAAGGGAGCACGGAGGGAAAGAAGGGTTTTCCTGAGTGCCACTCGGGAGAGGACTGGCATGGCCAGTTTGGAACCTGGCTGTGCCAGGCTCCAGGACTGGCGTGCTTTTCTCCCAGCTGAGCTGTCCTCACTGAGAGGAAAACACAATCCCTATCCAAGCCAGTTTTCCTGCACTGAGTTCGGTGCCCATCGGTGAGTTGTGATTTTCCAGCACTGTTCACCTTGTTTGCCTCTTGCTGTAATTTTCATTCCTTTCTCCCAGCTGGTGCCTTGCTTACGTGATAGGTGAAAATATTAAATTAGTTCCCTTTACTGGAAATTATATTCCATTAAACCATTGTCACAGCTACTGAGAGACCTCTCAGCCTCCTGGTAGGCTTTGTTTTAGAAACATCCTGTGGCACTTTACAGAGTTCAAAGCAAAGGCATCGTAAGCTTGGGCAATTACAGATTAAGTGGTTTAATATTGCTGAGAACAGAACAGGGAAAAGGACAACGTGTTGGATATCTGGGGCCTTCCCCAGGTTGTACTTTTCGAGGCTCTTTGTGTTTGAGCCATTGTCCCTTGCCTTTTACATCCATCTGCAATATTAAAACACTTAATATGGGCAGTAATTATTCGAGCTGATGATGCTTTTTCTTTGAACTCCTTGCTGGAGTGCCAGAGGATTTGTTAGATATTGCAATGATATGCAGTGGTTTGAGGGACATTACTTTCCCCCCCTATAGAGCACCCGCAAGACAGAACATAATTGGACTACAAACTTTGAACTTGCTGAGGTTTTTCATCTTACTTTTGGTGTGCACAAGTGGCTATTAGATACTTGTCTGGATCATACTTTTCCCATGATAACAGAGAGCAATAATAACATTAATTCTTGGTTGCCGCAGGGTATTTTTTACATATCGGTCTCAAAGATGTCACAAAGAGTTAGGGGGTAGTATTATTTTGTAGGGGTTGATCTAAAGTTTTAAAGAAGTGGTAATTTTGTTGGAAAAATCTGGGCTAAAAACAGCAACAAAGTTGCACTGAATTGAATGAATATTTCAGTGAAAATAAAAGGGAAAAGAGGTGGACTGAAATGTTCCAAAGTGAAGAGAAAGCATTCTTTGAGACACACTCAAAATAAAACACCTCAGTGCTCTAAAACGGCTTTTCTTTGGACAGATTCACCAACAGGTGAATAAAAGACAAGATTTTTTTTTCAAGAATTAAGTGTCCTACAAATAGAATGCAAAATTTGATCTAAGTTTAAATGAAATTATTTTATAAATTCATTATTTCTCATTCTATAGGTTCTCCCATTTACTGTTTTTTTTTCCTTTCATCAAATACCTTTAAAAGAAGGAAAAAAAAAAACAAAAACAAAACAAGCAAACAAGTCCACAACAACAACAACAAACAAAACCCCCCAAGAAAATAATTTGGTTTGACAATGAGCAACCGTTCCTGTGGGAATGTCTCTCACATAACTTTGGATTCCTTTCAGCTGTTTTAGCAAAGCCAAATACCTTTCAAAAAAGGGTGTTTCAGCTACACTGATGGTGTCACTGGGCATCACATTAAAGAAACATGATCTCCTTACCCTCTTAAGACACAATACTCAACGTTCTCTGAAGGAATGAAAGTGAAAAATGCTTCCCAATTTAATAAGAAGTCTTGAGACAAGAAAAGTTTGTGATTGTGCCACACACATTAATGATTGAAGGAGGAAAGTAACTGGTAAAAGTTTACGCAGTTTAAGAAAATCTCCTCCAAACTGGGAGCTGTGTGAGAACTTCACTTTTGATCTATGTGAATAAAAACAAGAAATCCATGAAGCCATTCTTGTTAATTTATGCTAAGTGCTATGTTGATAGTTGTACTAAATCTTTACTAGAAAGATCAATGCATAGATAAATAAAGCAGAAAAATAGATAGGAATGGAATGAGTATTGTTAAGCAACAAGAACTGCTTTAAAGCAAGTCCTTGGCTCATCTATTTTGTCTACTTACGGTTTCTGCTTAAGAGAAGTACTGGATTCATTTTCTTTCATGTCATGCAGTTTTCTGAGCTCTCTCCTGGAAGATCTCTGGACATCAGTGGTTTTGCCTTCAGCCTCTTGTGCTCACCTAAAACCAGATGTTTCTCCTTTGTCCCTCCTTGATTTCAGCAGAAAGAAGGGAATGGAAGGAAGAAAGAAAAACACCATGTCCCCTTGGTCCCTGGATGTTTTCTGCTGTTTTCTTTTGTCTGACCACTACTATCACCCTCTGAAGATAACTCTGAGGGAGTCCCTGAGAAGCTCTTACCTGCAACAAGACCCACACTGTACTTATAGAGGGACTGAAATCTATTCAGGTACATTTACAGTGTCTGGGCAGGGTTCCAGGCCCCAAGAGCAGGTGGGTGGCTTTCAGAGAGGTGCAAATTGCTTCACAAAATGACAGTCAACAGCCATAATTATTTCAGTAAGAGCTCTCCTGTCAGGAATATCCCATGTGTATCTGGTTGTGCCACACTGGGCTGGTGCTTCTCCGTGTTCTTTGATGGAAATGTCTCCAAGCTTGAGAAGCTTTACAATACTGAATTCCTTACTGTTGGGAAAAACTGAATCATCTTTGTTTTTTGTCTGTGTGGTTAGAAGAGAAATGGGTTTAGGACCATGACCTGTGTGCTTTCAGCCTACCTGATCAGTTTTGGTACTGGACTGAAATGTCCCCTCTTCTTGGCAAGGGTTGCTCCATGGATAACTTTACATGGCTTGAGCTGGAATAGGCATGATCCTGTGCTGTCTCCATTGCCCAGATCACGTGGATGAGAAGGTGAGATACTCCTAAGACTGCAGGAACACTCATACTCTCTCCACATCCATGCTCCAGACCTGAGACTGAAAGGTTTCCTAGGACAGACTTGGAGGTTTCCTGTGTAGGGGAGAGTGGGCTCAGACTTGTGCTTAACCAACTGGCTGGACTTACTCTGATAATTCCAGGGAAAGGATCACTCCTGGACTGTGTAATCTGCTTATTACTGTGAAATCTTATGTGGATCAGTGTTCCTGAGAAATTTACACACAGCAGCTGCTCTAGAAACTTTGATGAGCAGGAGCAGAAAGCAAAAAGCAGCAAAGGTCCTCAAAGACTGGGGCAAGAAGAGAGTTAAAGGTCTTGATGCCTCAACAACCTCTGTAATCTCTGCAAAACTAACAGGTACAATGCTGGATACAACCTCCTTCCACAATGGCTGTGAAAGCAGAGGACTGAAATAGCACATTCTTGTTTGCAGGGTCATTCCATAGCCAGCATTAGGCTATTCTTATGCGATGAAAAGACTCTTGTTAATTACTGTGACTTCTTTACAATCAGAGGATGTACACATTTGAACCCCGAAGGGTCCTCTCCAGAGAATAACCTTTATTTGCTTGATTGCTTCTGTTCAGTTAATTCTGCCTAATTACTATTTTCTTCCTATTAGATCCTAATTATATACAGTATTTTCATTATAAAGTGTAATGTTTCCCAGAGAACTATGTCAATTACACAGACAATATTACCGGAGGTCTCATTTACTTCATTAAACCAGAGAGCAACCTCTCTTCTGATTAAAACTGCAGTTGGAGGTATGGACATAGTAACGTCCTACTCCTACAGTGTAGCTACAAGAACTGATCAGATGATGATTTAAAAAAATAAGATTCATATTTTTAAATGCATAAATATACCCCTCTCTGTTGACAGTTTTAAAATCTTGTTTACTCCATCTGGCTTTGCAGAGGAGTCAATGGTGTGCCACCAAAAAAATCAGGAATTTCGCTATAAATGAACACTGTGTAAAGCATGAATAAATACTGTGTAAAGAGGGATCAAAAGATTTGAAAATTTAGTCTTATTAGAATAACTGTGTGAGTGAGTGCATAGCAACACAGTGGCAAGGATTGAGTGGAATACAGAAGATCTAACACATATTCTTCTGTCTCAGAGAAGAACAGTCTGTCTTTGTCTTGAATGGTGGTAGAAAGGTGTTGTTATGAAAGGGAATACATTTGGATGTAACATGCAGTGAGTGTATGGAAGTCATTGCTACAGGATCCTGGCTAAGCAGAGTTATCTGAGCCCACAAGGGAATGAAGACTTTCCATTTCCAAGAACAGCAACTTTCTCATTCAAGTCTATAAAAATAACCAGCAACTTAGAATAATTTGAGAGCATTTGTGCTTTTCTGTGTGACACCAGGATGTTCAGTTTCCATGGAGGCCCCACGTTATCCCTCACCTGTAAAATGAGGGTACTACTTCCCTCACTGCCTCTTTCTGACATCAGATCTACTGCATTAATGACTTAAAATTCACAGACCCTGTTCAGCCCATCATATGATGAAGGAGCCAACTACAGTAAATGAAAAATATCATTCTCATGCAAAGGCTGCAGGTAATAACATCCCATCGTAATTCAGTCTGTGCAACTCCAGTGTAGCTCAGTGTATAATCATATAAGCATCTAGCACACACTCAGCACTTCATAAATAAAAAATAATAGTATTAATAATACAACTGCTGGCATGGTAACTTTCAATAATAACTAGATTTCTAGAAAGTGTCAGAGCCAAAATGGGATACCCAACATGCCCTGGGTTTGCTAGAGCTTTAGAATCTTTTCAGGAGAGTATCCAGAAATCCCCCTTAAAACAGAAATGAAAGGAAATGAGGGCAGAGCTGAGGATGTGAAAATGAAGCAGTTGACATCTCAGGTACCCCTGACATGCCAAGGAGGAAACACATTAAAGCATTAATAGGTCACAGACCTCCAGAAAGTATGGACAGAGGAGATCTCAGGAGGTTGCCTGTTCTGCTCCCCAGCCTAGAGCAGGATCAGCTCAGCTGTTGCCATTCCAGATATTGGTTTAAGCTTGTTCCCAAACACTTGTGGTGGAGACTGATACCATTCTCAAGCAACATGTTCCATTGTTACACTTCTTGGAGTGAGAAAAATGTTTTTCTGAAACCTGACATAAATATCTCTGTTGCAATTCAGGTCCAGTATTTCTTACCTTGTATCTTCCCTTTTGAACCTTTTATTCTTTGGAGGGAGACCACTTCCCAATACTCCCTTTATCTTTTCTGCTAAGTGACCCCAAGTCCTTCTATCTTTCCTGTTTGACTCATTGCTCTGGATTCTCTCCACTTGTTCCACCTTTCCCATAAATGCTGTGCCAAACTTGAACATAGTGCTCCAGCTCAAATCTCACCAATACTCAATCTAGTGAAACAACTCATTTGTCACTCAGGTTGTTCCCTGATTTATGTGTTCCTCTATATTCTTTGCCCTTTGCTGTAGGATTGTACATTAATATATGTTATAGATCTTTTTTGCTTTCTAAGCACTTGACATTTTCCCCCCTAATTTTCCCTGTTTTGAGATTTAAATCTTATTTTACTTGAACATAATTTGGTTAGCTGACAAATACAGACATGACTTTTTCAATATTAAGTAAATAAAAAGTGTTGCTGTGGCAATAAAGAGATCTTTAGCAAGTGAACAAGAACTAGAAGGCCCCACATATTTCGACTTCTAGAATATGAAAATATAAAGAAAAAAAAGAGCTAAAAATAAGTGGAATTCAGAAAAAAATGTTTCTAATATTTATTTCCCATAAGGATTTTCCTCTCTGTGTAGATTTATTTGGGTGTTTTTCTTCTTCATTGGTTTATTGAGAAAAATTTAATGCAGCTGGATATTATCTCACTACTATTCAAATTCCTAAATCCACTAGGATCTTTGATTATCCTAGTCCTTTTTTCACATTGATGAACTCATCTCTAAATGACAACAGAGCGCTAGAACATTGAGCATTGAAATATATCCCAATATGCTGAATTGTAAGATTTCATCCAGTCAAAAGAGAAATGGAGATGCTGCACAGGAGCTGTCATAGGAATGGGAATAAGGGATTACTTGGAAGCTCAGGAATAGGCCTGAACCATGGATCAAGGATTTATGTAACATGCTGAGCTGGGTGAGAGCTGGTAGGAACTATTTCTAGGCTTTTTTTTTTTGGACGTGACTCAAAGAAGACTCACTGGAACTTCTGGTCCACCACTGCCTTCAAGTCAAGGTGTGCAAGCAGAAGGTTTGGGTTACATTTCCAAGGCAAAGCATCCCAGGAGCTGGAAATGTCACCTGAGTGGGTGCTTGGGGCCACTCCTGTGAAGTGAACACATACAGCACAGCCTTTTCAGGGGCTGGCCTTATGCCATCTGGGAGCAAGACACCGTGTCTCTTGCTCCAGCTCATTACACAGGTTTATGGAGGCTTTATGGACCATGGCAATGATCTGATGTGGATTTTAAATATGGAACAACATGGGGCACTCTAATGGCTTTATGGCCATCTTCAGCTGGGAAAATCCAGGCCCCCTGCCAAAGTACTGTGAGAGCCAGGAGAAATTAGGGGATGCACAGATTTGATCTCTCAGTACCAAGAAACACTCTGGTACTCTAGTGGGCATGGATTGATGCCCACATAATTCTTCCTACTTAAATGTCTTGTCCCACTCCTTAAACATATTAAATAGCTGGCATCCCTGAAGTCCAGGATCTACTTTATCTTCATCAGTCAAAGATGTAAACCTTTTTATCAAGAGTTTCTCTCTGCCACTTCATTTCTGAGCTCAGAGAACTGCATGGTTGGTCTCCAAGTCTTTGGTGGATGCTCTGCTGGTGGAAAATGAACTCCATGGAAGGGTAAATGGAGATATCAAGGAGCATACGGGCAGCCAGATGGAGAGATGTAAACATGGAGAAAAAACTGGATGAAAAATAAGGCTGAAAGATTGTGTGGATGGATGGACAGTGATTCACTATGGACAGATGGAAATGGAAGCTGTTTGGAAAACAGAATTTCTGTTCAACTGTGACATACTGGGATATGTTTCCATCCAGAATGGGAAAAAAGTCACTATGTTGGCATTTTTTAACCAAATGGAAATGTGGGAAGTCTTTCCACCATCTCCAGTTGTTTCAGAAACAAGGATATAATTCAATAATTTCAAAACTTTGTAACACAATATGTAATAAGTACATTTGTGATTTTAAAAATATTTGTCATAATCAATATTAGAATATTGTCGTATTTGTCATAATTAATATTAGAGTCATAGAATGGTTTGGTGGGAAAGGGCCTTAAAGATCATGTAATTCCAACCCTCCTGTCCTGGACAGGGAGTTTATATTCTCTGTCATATAAAGGCTGACATGAAATAAAGAACTGAAATTAAATGTGCTCATGCATTGGAGAACAATGACAAACCTATTCTGTTCAAAATAAACGCAGTTCTGCAAAACATTGTAAACTTCAATGAATTTATATTGTTTTAGAAGCAGAAACCTTCCATTCCTAATTATTGCATCCTTGAAATCAAGAAATAGCCTGAAAAGGGCCAGTCAAATATAGAGTAGGGCTTGAAAAGGGACAGGGGTCAGTTTGTTGCAGTCAGTGACAGTTCTTATTAGGCTCAGTAGGACCAGCTGGGAGTTTGCCCCAAGCTGGCAGCGCCTGATGGAAAACCACAAGCCACATCAGGCTGTCACAGCATGGGGAAGCAAGATTCCAGACCAGATATCACATGCATTTTAGTGCCAGGCTTTCCAGATGATGTTCCTGAAAAATCCCTGCACTCCAATTTAATGATTTGCAGCGAGGCCAAGGCAGGCTTCACACGCCAGAAGTTTTTTAAACTTGACTTTTCCTTTCAGTGGGAGCATCCTTCTTTTCCTACTAAAACATGTCCATGCCATATGAATGGCTGCTTTGCACACAGGAGTCCCCATAGGGTAAGTTCTGCTTTCAGCTGCCAAATTGTTAAATGATCAATGAATAATAAATCACCTCTTGAACTGTGCCCATGTTCTGCTGTTGCAGGTGATGCTGTGCACTCTAACCTTGGGATGCAGCTCATTGTTTATGGAAAAGAGGCACAAACTCCACCCCAGCCTGCCAAGAAAGCAGCAAAATGACATTTTCTGCTGTGGAGCTGTTGCTTTGGATGCTTTCTACAGCAAATCTAGACTCCTTCTCTTCAAAACAAATCTGTCCAGAGACACAGCCAGCTGTTGAGCATGAGAAAAGGCAAAGGCAATGCCAAGGAAGTGGAGTCCATGAGGTGACTGATGGTGAAGGTCCTGAGACTCCAACAAACTGGGTGTGTTGTGAGATGGAGCTGCTGGGAAATGATAACTTGAGCTCTGCCATGATTTGCTCATTTTTGCAGGAGTTGCACTGATTTTTCTTCCACTACCCTTCTTAACTTGGTATAGAGAGAAAAAACTCTGCCTTTTTTGGAGCCATAGAGACTTTAGCCCAGAGGGATGACCCTTAGAGGATGGATACTCAGGGGTGTGAGGAAAAGAACACGAAATCTTATATGAAGAAGGGATGAAGAAATCACCCCTCAAACCAGCTTTCTGTTTGCAGCAAGGACACCAATGCGTGATGCACCTCTTAAATTTTCATCCTGTGCCCTGTTTTTCATGGATCCATTGCAAGAGGCAGCTCACCGGTGTGATTGCCCAAGGAAGAGGGCAGAGAAGCCAGAAATCAGTGCTTTGACACCAAATTTTGGCTCAGCTTCCTCTCCCCTCCTGAAAGGAGCCTCTGAATAATCTCACAGTGTCACAGGACTTGTTGCATATTCTAATTCCCCCTCGCTCCCTGATTTAGTGCTCCAGCTAATGCTTTTGATGTCAGCCTGAGTGAGATAGAAAGCTTTAAAAATTCATAGCTGACCTTTCACTGACACGTTCAGTTTCGTTAAGCAAGCGCTCTATGGCAGGTCCAGGCGAGGGGAGGGCAGTTTTTAAGCCTGAATTGCCTTTTTCTTAAAACAAAAGAAAACATTTGTGGTGTGGGGGGGAGTTGATGTTTTAGTTCTGTACAGGGGAAGAGAGGGAGACGGGAATGAAAATTAAACCAAGGGAAAGGCCTCAGAAGCAAAGGACAGGCTTATGAAAAATATATACCCTCACCAAAGGGAGATGGAATACAAACTGGGTCCCTTTTAAAAATATGCCTTTAAAATAGACGTTTTAAAGGGTGAGAAGGGGGGATAAGGGGGAAAGAGAGGGGGGACTGAGAAGGGGGGGGGAAATGTCTCTTAAATGTGTTCAGTACATTTCTGCAGCCTGCAGAGCTGGGATTGTTTATTAGAAGATAAGATAGTGAAAAATGTATTTTGCAGAAAGAAAATAGTAAAGCTGGTTTCCCAGCAGATAAGAAGCCAAATTTCTATTTTATGCTCAATTGAATGATTCAGTTACATTATCTGGGAGGCAGCAGTGAAATAACACCCTTTGGAAATGAGACTGGGAGGACATGCAGTTCAGAGGAGGCAGCTACAGGCCCATCACCGAGACAGCAGGATGCCCAGCTCTGGGACACTGTGGTGGTGCAGCTCTTCATCCCACTCCAGGTCTGGTTAGACCCAGGTCCCAGGCAGCCTGCACAGCATTCCAGAACTGGATAGATGCAACAATAGTGCTGGTCTCTTCATGCTATCCAGTGGTACTGAGCACTGATGTTGTACAAGCAGTGCCTCTTATTCTATGATGGTTCCCTCCCTCCTGGTCACAGAACAGTCCATCCCAGACCATGGTTCACGTAAACAGAAAGGAGATCCATGTGGATCCAGCTGCTGTCCATGCCTCTGCAGGGTCTGGAGTGACAACAGGGTTGTGCTGCTTTTCCCTCTCCATCAGCTTTGTATGTCTCCAGTCTTATGTCCACAGAGGCAGCTTCTGTCTGTGGTGAGAGAACTAATGTGACATGTGCCAGGACATGTGTTTTTCCAATGTTGCAATGAGTTTGGCAGTTTGGGATTTTCCTTACAGCTACAGCTTCAGGAAAAAGGAAAGAAGAAAAAAGGAAAAGGAAAAAAAATAGGAACTTACCCTTTTAGCTGTAATGGTCAGCCTAGTTGTATAAAATGAGTACCAGCATAGTTTCAAAATCGAGGGGGAAAAAACCCTGTTATTTTAAAATAAAAACTCCACCAAGTAAGCATAAGACCCATTCCCAGGACTTTTTACCCCGGGATTCTTAGATGATGGACTCTCCATTTTTGACTGCTCAAGATTGGCAATATTATTTGCTGTGTTGCTTGGGAGACTTGACTTCTTTTTTTTGCTTTTTCTTTCTCTTAATACAAATGTCATTCCTTCTTAAACCTTATGGCTCCCTCTGCAAATGAAGAAACAAATGAAGCATGTGGCACATTAGTGCCAATCTTTTCGCTGCACTGAAGGTTCTGGCTCACAACAGTGATTGTTGTGTCCTTGATAAGTCCATTTTTTATTTACTGAGCCGTTTAATTTGTGATTCATTATTTGTATGGACCTTTCCACACTGAGCACACAAAGACTAATCCACTGTTAAAGGACACAGCAGGTTTCTGCATTTTTTACACCATCTGTATCAGGGGTAATCTTGGCCACTAAGAGTAGCTGCATCAGACTTTGAGTTGGTGTAGGGTTCAGGTGTTAATTCCAGAGTTTAGGGGATTTAAAATTGAACTCCTACATTAGGAATTGTGGAGGGGAGTATTTTTTGCAGGAGAACAAGGTGTGGTGATGGACATGTCCAGGATGTGGACAGTGAGGGAGGTGGCACCAGGATGGTCCTTTTCAACCTGATGTTATTTTTAGTGGGCAGTTCAGATGACTAATGCTCACAGCTCAGTTCCAGTAGGCAGATATATCACATTAATTGGCTTAAGCTGGTCCCTTGAATAGTGGCATGATTTGGAAATGTAGGAACTAAATTCCATGGAGAAAAGGGACTATTTATTGAGCAGAAGGTCTGTATCTTTGCAGAGGCACAGTCTGCCAGAAATAAGATGGTGATTTAAAGAATGAACCAGACAAAATACTCCTTCTTGGCCATCACAGATTTGAATATGCCTTGAGGGACGGTATTTGATTAACTGTATAAAATTATGGTTTATTGTATGATGTTATCGTTCCAATGAAGACTGAATTGCCACTGTAGTAGGTTGACATTGATTAGACACATGAAAAAGAAAGTCTTTGCTCCAGCCTTAGCTTCATGAAAGACAGAAAAGATCTCCAAGTCCGTAGAGCTGCTTGGTGGGGACTGAAACCTAATTTCTATACTCCCAATCACAACACTTACTAAAACTTCCTTGTCATTTTCAGCACTGAGTTTCCTTTCAGCAACACTCCTATGTATCAGTTTGATCCATGATTTTGACAACAACATGTCAAAACAAGTCCTTCTGAAAAGGTCTGAGGGAATTTTCGTTTCTACTTTTAGGATCTATTTCAATAGCACCAAACTTTCCATTTCCACGTTGTACTTTTTCATTACACTGTAACATACACTAGTGAGCTGATAAAGTTCTGAGGAGACATGCAAGACATTTTAATCTTGCTTAATGGTTTAATCTTTTTCATATGAAACTCTGGAAGCTTTTTTTTTTTCCCTGTGTGAAAAGTTTAAAATATTTTGACTTCCAGCCCAACAGGGAGGCTGAGTGGTGACAGGTTGCACTGCCAATTTTCCTTTATTAAGGGCACATATTGTTAGTAAAGGTACCTTGATGGCGTTTTCTGTCACTGTCATTAGTTTTCTATCACCGTTGAAAAGCTAGAAATAAATATTTAACTTGTATTTTCCCAAATCTAGTAATGAAATTTTAAGCCTTGACCCCTTGCTGACAGAATTTTCATCAGAAATTCCAAAACAAGAGAGTATTTAGAAAAAGGAGATCTCCTAAGGGGAGGAGAGATTGAGAATGAGGGGGATTATTTGTAGTTTGCTCCCTGCTGTGGATGAGACAGAGCTACAGTGCCCAGCTACTCAGTAATTGTGAAACTGCTGGCCCAGCTCCTTGGGAAACCAACAGAGAGTTTGAGGTGGTTAGGAGAGCACAGGTAGTGCCTTTTAGACCACACTTTCTTTACAGAACACCTCTGCAGAGTTTTTTCTTAGTACAATAAGATCTTTGACCATCACTGGAACTCCAGAGTGTTACCAACAGAAAATAAATAAGCCATATTTTGAGTCTGTTAAGGTTTTTTTTTCACCTCTGGGGTAAAGGCCAGGCTTGCTTCTTAGGGGACCAGCCCTGTCACATGCTGTAAAAAATAATTGACAAATACTTCAGTGAACAACCACCACAAGCTCCCTTCATTAAGTTTTGTGCTTCAGCCTCTGGAGAAGATCAGTCTCAGTGTGAAACCACTGGAAAATCTTTAAAGTCTGGGCTAAGGTTTTCAAAAGGCTGTACTTGAGTTAAAATCTTGCCCTTCCTGAGGAGGTTTGGTCCGTCCATCCATGTATTGGATAAGCAGTCTCAGAAGAGATGCAGAGGTTACTGAATACAGGGCCCTGTGCTGGTGAAGGTGTTGCACCTGTTCCAAGGTGCAGAGGGGATGTGGGGACACAGGTACATGGAAAACTGCTGCTGGAAAGAGGGGAGACTGAGCTGATGGGGAAGATGGTTTGATCACTGGGATTTCTGAGGGCTCAGACTGTTCAAAACCAACCTGCTTGACTACCCTGGCAAGACACATGCAAGAAGTTCTTGGGGTGTGGTTTTTTTTGGTTTTTTTTTTTTTTTTAAATGCATGATTTCCACTGTCCTGTGTGAAACCAAAGCTTTTTTGGTTTATTTACCATCTTTAGTTATGAGTGAAAGTGTCTGACATCTGATGGATACTCAGGAGTACAGAGTACTGTGAAGGGAAAATAGATTTTCTGTCCTATAAAAAAGTTGGATATTTTGATATCTGTTTCCCTCAAAAACTAAAATAATAATTGTAAAAGTGTATCTTTCAATAGAATGAAAAGTTCCTGGACATTGCAACTGACAAATAGCGTGTTCAATTTTACCTTAACACAGCAGCTCTCCAAGGTGCTGAAGTGCGTGGGAAGTTGAGCTGAGCCTTCCCATTGCCAGGTGCATCTGCGAAGGCTCTGATGGGTGATGCAAAAAGGTAGTTCATTCCAGGGGATCCTTAAGTGACTACTCTGGTCAGAGGCTGATTGTTGGGGGGTGACAGTGAGGGAGGCAGACCTTGCAAACCTTCAACTGCCTTCTATGAGGAACCACAAAACCCCACACTGGGACCATCAAACCTCGGATCTTGTGTCAACATTTCCCAGTTGGATGGGTTCAGGACAAAAAGATAATTCCAGGTGGGACACGAGCCAGTCTGCCTTCCTGTCTGCTGTCATTGGGACATCTGCTCTCTCTGCTTTCTCCCCTGCAAAGTTTCTCTTCCCTTTCTTAAGATCCTTCTTCTGCAGGAGCTGACTAGCAGTTGGTCATGGAAAGACTGGGTAGTTTTCAGGATCAGCTCTAGAGCTTTTCTTTTTCTTTTTTTTTAATTTATTTTTATTTTGCAGACTCTGCTCTAACATTATCTTTCAGGGTTGCAAATAAAATATTTTCTTCCCTTTTCCTTTCCCTTCTGTTCTCTTTCCTTTTTTATTTTATTTTGCAGGCTCTTCTCTACTATTATCTTTCAGGGTCCCAAATACGATATTGATTCACTCAAACCACTGCATTATATGGGCCAAAGAACAGAAAGATATTGTAGCTTGGTTTGAAACTGGGAAACAAACTCCTCTGACCAAACAGGCACAGTAGGAGTTAATGAAAGGTTGAGAATAAAGCTATTTTTCTTAGCATTTTGTATTGTTTTGTTAATCAGTAAAAGAAATGTCATTTCTCAAGGCCTGTGGGGACTAAAGTAGAAGCCTATGAGATGATTACATTGGATATGAGCTAAAGTATCTTTCCAAGAGATAAAAAATGTCTGGCTGACTAATAACTATGAGACAACAACAACAGAAAAAAAAGAAAAGAGGGGGGTGGGGAAGAGAAGATGTAATGCAGTCCGAGTCACAGAGGTCTGCTGTGGGAGCATTTTAACATGCACACAGCCTCTCCCACCACACACACACAGCCGTCTCTCTCATGTGTCTGTTGCTCTCACTTGCTTTGTGAAAATACTACCATGGAAGTGGGAGACTTTATTTATAGAGAGAGCACAGGAAAACAAATGTTTCATTCCCTGAACTCTAACCTCTCCCGATATTAGTGTGTGTGATAAATTCGTTGGCTAAAGGCAGGAGATAAACGAAGTGCATTTAGGCACCAAATTGCATTCCTTGCTGTCCCTCAGCCAGGAGGGTGAGGGAAATGCCGGCGACTTCTTTCCGTGAGCACTGCACCTCAAATGTTATGAGAAATACCAGTGACTAATAACACCAGCAAGCAGGTATTTTAATCCCACAATGCCCTAAAAAATAAGGAGCCTGAATTGCCTTCAGCAAAGATGGCCAGAGTTGGGTTTTCCCTCTGCAGTCAGATCCATGTCCTGCAGCCTCCTGGAGCCCTGTAGACAGAGTCACACTCCACATTCTCCTCCTGTCTGGATGGGATTTCAGGCTCTGCCTTTGACAGCCAAGCAGCATTTGCCAGGTAATTTATTCAGCTGATGTTATAGTATTTTCATAGCATTATTTGCCAGTGTTTTCCTCCCTATTCCTCCGTTATATATCTTGTTTATAGAACTCCTGAAACAATTTACAAATAAGTTTTATAGATCAGATATGCAATATTTTGAAAACAAATTGTAGGAGTAATCCCCATGCTTCTAAGCCAGGAAGTCAGGAAGAACTAGGAAAGAAGAGCTTTCTTATTCCTTTTTCTCATTGCAGTGCCCAGTGGGATGGCAGGAGTGGGTTTCCTGGAAGTCTAATACTTCTAATGTGCAGTTCAAAACTCGCAGAAGTTGTTATGAGTTATTGTAAAAATTGGAGAACTTTATAGATAATTGATAATACATCATGTACTTTATATGTTTTAAATGGTGAGGGTATTTTTTTAATAGATTTTTGGTCCACTGGCACCACAGATGTATGAATAAATGTGTCTTCCAAAAAAAAAATTAGGGAGGATTGTCTTATTATACATTATGTCTCATTATATTTATTGTGCCTTATATTTATATCTATCTGACACTGATAGAAAATTAATAGACATATCTAGGACAAGGTAAAATTAACTTTTAGTCTTGCTGCAACTGATATTACTTTTCTAAGGCAAAATCTTTGCTCCACAGTGGCCCGTGTCTTCAACTTGGACACTGCTCTAGGTCTGTCGGGCATCTCCTTTTACCCCCAGGTCCAGTCCCAAAGAGCCAGGTATTTACTGCCTTCTCTAGAACATTGAGTTGGGAGTTCTTTTATCCCCTTCTGCTCAGGGCTGGTCAAAAAAGGTTGTGCAGAGCAAACAAAACCAAGCCTCTCCCATCCTCCAGCAAGCTTTGCGACTCTGGATTTACTCACACAACATACCTGGAATGGATTGGGGTGGGGGAGAGATCTCCTTGGCAGAACTTCCATATGGTGAGAGTCCACAAACCCTGATTTTCTCATGTGTCTTCTGTGAGTTGTTCCCTCCTCATGGACCTTTAGTCTGTCTACACTCAGTCACAGTGTGAGTTCAGAGGAAGGCAAGTGAAGACACCCTGGGCTCTCACAGCCAGCCTGCCTCCTCCAGCCAGCTGGTGTGGATGGATAAAATCACTGCAGCTGAGCTTCTGCACAGCCATTCCTTCTTCCCACCAACAAGACCATTCATCGGCTTCTAATTTTATCTTATTTCTTTCAACTGACTTGGTAGTGAAATGGAGTTTAATGAGGGATGATCTAACTGTCTGAGACTGATGACTTTAGTGATGTTAATGCATCCTATGCAACTTATGCATAAAATAGACCACTTCTCAAGGTCACTGTATATTTGCTTTGGTGCAGCAACAACAGTATCAATCTTCCTTCTAAACCTGGCAAATTAGATAAAGCCCAGTAAGTATTTAGAACCTAACTTGGAAATATGAAAAGGACATGTTCTCTTCAGGTACTCAAATGATTCTTTTAAATTAGCAGATGATTTAGTGACATTAACCTTGAAAGGCCCCAAATCTATCCAGCAAATCTAAAAGGAATGGAACCGATTTCTCTGGATTGGCGAGGAATAAAATTACATCGTCAGTGTATAATGGCCGAAACTCTCTTATTGATGATTAACCACATTTATTAACAGTAGGCTATAATACCAAGATGTTATTTGTACAATGACTGAGATGTAATATAGTGCTTTCCAAAGGATCAGATCATGAAATGCACCAAAGGTCACCATGAAACCCTGCAGAAATTAGAACATCAGTCTTGGAAGAAATCTATAGCTAGTCCTGTTGGCCCTTCTGTCTAGTGCAAAACAATTGTGACAGGTTGATGTTTCTCTATTTTTGATTTCAACAACAGATCTCAAGTTTAGACCCAGCCTTACCTGTGCTGGAGATTTTAGCACTGATAATTCTGATGTAAACCCCTGCGCAGCTTTGATGAGCCTTGGTTTCAGATCCAAAAGTGGTAGAGGAGAGGAGGCTCCAAAGCTTCTGGCAACAACACAAGCTTATTGAGGTGAAGTTTATTTAGTTGCACGTTTTGCTGAGGATGTTTTGCAGAGCTCAGTAAGTCAGTAGAAATGAAGTAGTCAAAACATCATTTTGTAGGTCTGTATTCTGCCTCCCTCCTGTTCCCAAAGTGCATGATGTTAAAATCTGAGCAACTAAGTTTCTGTGGAAGTAAAAGTTCTGACCTGGGGGGACTTGCCTTAAGGTCCACTAAGTAAGTAGTTTCTCCCCAGATTTACTTTGTGTTAAAAAGCAGACATAAATAATGGCAAATAGCAGAAGTTCCCCTGACTTAAGATATATTGAAAGTAATAAAAGACATTTCTAATACAAATTAACTTCTAGCAAAAATGAATTAGGTTGTTCCTGGAACACAATGTGGGGAAGCCCAGCTGCCAGAGCTGTTAATTATATTATGTCTTAAACAATATGAACTGTTTGCAGTTGTGAATGGCAAAGTGCTTCTACTTCAAGTGGAGTTTGATGATGGATTCATTTTCAGCCAGAACAGTTCCCATTCCTGCTGTCAAGACCAGCTAAGCACGGACTGAACACCAAGAATGCCCACAAATATCTCCATGTTCTAGCAATAGTAGTCCAGCCTCTTGATAAAATTTTGATGCAGGTAACTTTGTTTTCACTAATTTAAATTCTCTTTCCATTTCAAATTAAACTCAAGACTCCTCAGTAATTCTCATGTTCACCCTTGCAAAGTGTTGCTGTATTTTGGTCAATAACTGACATGTTCCATCTCAAGGGTAGAAGTATTTTGGTGTTATGGTGTCTGTCCTTATGTGTGTTGTCTATAAATCACTCTTGCCACTTTTAGAACCGAAAATTATCTCTGAATGTAAAGACAAAATTCCCAGTAAGATACAAGGATGTCCAACTCACCCACCTAGAGAACATACACAATACTCAAAACTAAATTTCACTTTCCACTCTCTGTCCCTCTCTACTTGCATGAAATTACTGAGGCAGAGAGGAGACAATTTGTCCTGAATTTTAAATAACATTCCATTTCCAAATGCTGGGGTTACCAGTGGCAGCTAAAAGCTCTGCTTTGGTTTTCTGAGCTGAGGAGGAAATGCAGTTCAACCTACAGAATGTTAAAAAAATACTAAAAAAAAAAATTAAATAAACCTAGTACTGAACTATTCTCTTGAAAATCATTTGAAAAGGGCAGAGTATTGGAATTTGAGACAACAGGAAGAAAAATGATCTTAGTTTGGAAAGTCTGCTTGCATTCTAATGAGAAAGGTTATTCTTGGGAAAATAGGCACCTTTACTGCTCTTCTGCAGCTGAAGGGGATATGTCAGGGACAGATATCAAACTCCTTCTGACTTCTTCATGTTGGACAGACAAAAATTATAACCATTGACAGTAGTTAATGAGAACCTCTGAAAGGAGCCTGTTCCATAAAAGGAGTCTATTAGGGCTGAAAGTGGTTTTCCTCTTTCAAAAATATTGTGGAGAGCTTGAAATGCTTTCCTCACTTGAATTAAGACAAGAAGTTGACATCTTTGAAACCTTTGCAAACCTGTAATCTGAAGAAACATTTCACATTGAAAAACTGAAAAGTGTTTTCATCTGGTATTTGAAGAGCTCCCTCCCCACCGTAATTAAATAGCTAAAAGGTAGCATAGCTCTTTGTTTATTTTAAAATTATGACATTAATAATTCTGCACTAATTTAAAAATGGAAAGTCATCTTGAACTGGAAAATTGGCATTTTTCAGAGAAAATGTCAGAACAAAATGTTTTGACAACTCTCAAGCTTAAAAAATATGGAGTTGAGGAACAAGTCAAAACCATTCACCAGCTTGTAAAGTTTCACCATCCTCAGGAATAATGGTTTGGGGCAAAAAGAACAGTCTGTTCTAGAGCTGGCTGTCATTTCTGTGTGTTGTACAGGTACACCCAGGCTTTCTAGTGTAGCTGCTGATCTAAGGACCTCCTTCCACTCATCGAAGGTACCTGCACGAGTATCTTCATCCACACCTTCCTTACAACTGCCTGTACTCAGCTTGGGATGAATCAGGATGAAAATCGTTTCCAGAAAAGAATTCCCCACTGCCACAACTGAGAACTTCTTACATGCATTTTTCAAGTTAGATCTGATGTTCTATCACCTTGGGTAACAGCTACCTGTGCCCCTCACAGCTCAGAGCTGTTTTTCCCCCTCAGAAACCTTCTGAAAGCCCTAATTTTCATTCTCCGAGGAGCTCACCTCTGGAGAGATGCAAGGACTGGAGATGGGAGGATTTCCTACTGCTTGGAGCAATGATCTGTAGTTAAGCTGGACTTCGGCCACAAGGCTGAGAAGATCAGCAATCTTCATGAATGCTTGGAGATGAGTATATGGATTTTGGCCTGCTTTGGTCTTTCCAGCACCACCCCAGCTCTTTCTTGCCCCTTCTCCCCACCATGCCCGTTCTCACAGAAAGATCTCTTGTGCAAAGTCGTGCATGTCTCCCTGTAGATGAGTTGGAGGAGCAGATAAGGAGGGTTGGATGACAGAGTGAGGCTGCAAATGAGCTCCCATTAGCTCTTGCTGTATATCTGGTGGAGGGGCTGGTAAACAGTTCGCACTTATCTCTCTGCTCAGCATTTAGCTGATTTCCATAATGAGCTCCATTGAACTGAGAGGCCTCGAGGTGTCCCAAGGCTGTTGAGACGCAATGTGTTCTCTAAATCTGATTTATGTAAAGGTGAAGGCAATTGTGTTAACAAAGGAGAGGAACACGATCAACATGCAGCCTGCAACGGCTGGGAAGAGAGCTGTGTCTGTGCCTGGCTCTCTCTGAGCGGGATCTGACAGCAGCCAGGGAGGCACTGAGATGCAGCCTTGGAAAACACAGCCAGGAGGAACATGTATGGGGTTTATTTATTATTATCTTTATTTTTTTTTTCTCCCTCTCTCCATCTTCAAAAGAGAGAAAAGCTGCAGCTCTGAGGTTTGCAGGAACCACACTAGAGGGAGCAGAGGTGAGTCTGCCCATTGATGGCAGGGTCCTGCTGAGCCCCAGCGCTGGTGCTCAGTTCCACCCTCAGCCCTATCTCAGCCTGGCAGGTTCCTTTGCAGAAACCTCACTTCGGGCCTGAGCACAATCTCAGTTCCTCCTGCTCACTCAGGCACAAAATCCTGCAAACTCCAGCAGTCTCCTTTGTGGTTTGGAGTCTATCTGTCATAACCATGAACAAAGAAAAGAAAATTCATACAGGTTTTTCACAGAATCACTTATTTCTTCGCATCATCTCTGAGGGCCCCTATTTCCAGCCAGTGTCTCTGGACTCCATGTTTACAATCAGAGGAGCTTTCCAAGGTCATGTCCATCAGCAATTACCTGGAGGCAGCTCTGAGGCAAGTGGACCTTGGCAGCTTTTGGCCACATTTTACAGGCAACTATTAAAACTATAAAATTATTTCATGAGGGAGAAAGTGGAAATCTGGTCATGTGACTGAATAGAAATTAAGACTCTTGGAAAAGGAAAAAATCGCAGGAAAGAGATGCTATCATTGGGAATAATTCTACTTGGGTTGTAATGGGAACTGCATGACTCAGTGGAGCTTTTGCATGGCTGGATGCTTCAAGCAAGGATAATCATAAAGAGAGATGAGTAGAACATGAAGAAAAAAGGCTCGAATACATATTTTTCTCATGGTAAATTAAGAGAAGATTGTAGGAGTGGAAATTCAGACAAGGCAAATGCAATGGAATATCATCACAACAGAACTAGCCATCTGCATCTGCTTTAATCCCTGCTCACAGGGTGGGGATGACAATGTGAGCATGGCTGTCTCTCAAGGAGAAGAGAGGTGCTTTTCTGCTAGTTTGCATTTAATTGTGTATTTTGCAATTTCTTACACCAGCTATTCTGCTAACCTTGGTTTCATATGCAACAAACACTAACCATATAAACAACACGTCTGTCCCAAACCCTTATTATAATTCCCAGAACCACTCGCAGGCTTTGTGAAACCCATTATTATAATTATAATCAAGAATCACAGGACACTGTGATTTGTGCCAAAAATACATATACTCTGAATTGTTTGTACAGGCCACAGATAGAGAGAGTGAGAGAAAGGAGGGGGAGAGAGAAATGCAGCTTCAGTGCTGCTTAATTCAGGCACCCTATTTAATTTTTCCTCTTTCGTTTTCCAATTTAACTTGTAGCTGCTGAAATCCAGGCTAATATTTGCTTTGTCCTCTGTGATCTTCTTTAGCCTCAGACTAGGGTTTATTCCCTTCCTCCCCAGCTCCAGCAGCTCTCAGGGAGAAGACAGGTCTGCTGGCAAGGTGCAGCTCTCAGCATCTTTCAATCCCAGCAGAGGTAAGGAAAGTCCCCTCTGGAAACTGCTGTAACAGTACTTAGCAGATGCAAAATGCAGGTGAACAGTAGGAAATGCAAATGCAGCATGGATCTTGGTTTTATTAGGCTTTTGCACACAGTTGCTCTCTCTTGAAACACTTTGCAATCAAAAGACCGTGGAGTGGACTATTTTGAGCCCTGATTCTTCATGCTAAGAGGTGATGCTGATTAGGTTGTACCAGCACTAGGCACTGATATCAATATTCTTTCAGAGGGTGTTCTCAGGGAAGCATGAGGCCTCATTCTGTTCTTATATCAGCATATTTAGGGAGTAACGTCAGGGGGGCCAAGCAGCCTGGACATTGTGACAGATACAGTGTTCTTGGGTCCGTTCTTTGAACAAACAGCTCTTCAGTGTTGCTTTTATAAATGGAAGTATGCTTAAGTATGTGTATGTCTATGTGAATATCTATATAAATATCAGAATGTGCATAAAGAGGATGGTGAAACAGAGAACCCAACACCTTCCTGCATGACAGTGGGAACAAAGTGTGCCAGGTATGGTTCTTGCTTATAATGCCTCCCCTCTCCCTGCCTGAAAGGCACCTCAGTGCAAACCTCTTTTCTAGAACAGAAAACCTGAGGCCCAATATATTGTTTTCAGCCCAGAAATTGAGAGCAAGAAAGATGAGGTTGTTGCTGGAATAGGGAAAGGAGGCACCAGGGTCTTTACATTCCTGTTGCTATGTATGTCCTCTGATTTGCTCATAGAACATGTGAGGACTCTGGCACTTTACATTAAATAAATGGCATCTGTTTTCCAGTACCAGCAAACCAGACAATATGTGCAGTTGTTTGTTTCCTTAAGATGATTACTTTAGATAGTTCAGCTCAGACGCCTGTTTACACCCAAGGGTGGCTCAAAAGACACTGCAGAGGACAAAAAGTAGGACAAAGCAGGCTGACATCCCAGGGTAGAGTAAATCATGTCAGAGTTTTACATTTCTTCAAGTCTTCAAAATATCACAGAAGTCCATTGGCTTGATGCTCCTCTCAGCACACACAGGGAGAGCTTAAAGGAGCAGGGCTGAGTTACACCAGCTGAGGATTTGGCCCTTTCTGCTTAATAGTCACTGACAACTCAACTCATACACACACAAAACCATCTCCAAGGCTGAAGCTGAGCCAAGATGACTATAGAGGTCATGAATCTTTTAGAATTATTAACTCCTATTAGTATAATAATCCTTTTTATGACATCATAAAATTACATGGTGCCTTTCAGGATGTAGATAAACTTCATTCTCAGTGCTGAGGGGCCACCTCTCTCACAAAATGTACTGGATTGCTCATCTGCAAACCCCTGCTCTTTGTCCTCACTGCCCTGGGACCTCACCCAGTGATCAAATCTTCTGTGGGAAGAGTCCTGTCACCTCATATCCTCGAATCTCTTCTACACACTTCCACCAGAAAGACCTCCAGGGACATGGAAAAAAATCATATATTCTGCTCAGGTTTTAATAGTCTAAATATGGAGAAAATTTGCATTTCCTTTGTTGCACCTTTGGGCTATAGCTGCTGCTTCTCTGTTCTGCAGGGATATGTGGGGTGCAGTGGGAGGATGGAAGTGGGCTTGTTCTGGAAAACTAGGACAGATGAAGTTTTTGCACTCAGTTTTCCCAGGAGGTGACTAGATGATCTGAGGGATGCTGCAGGAAATTAGTATTGGAATCATACTAAGATTGCAAAAATTGTGAGATTTCCTGAGCTCCCAAGTGCCAGTGACCACAGGGAGGACCGGAGTGGGGTAGATCTCTCAAGGAGGACAAATAATGTTGCAGCAGAGAACCATATTGCTGGACAAACATAAAATACAGCTCCTAGGCTCTTTCCCACATACCAAGCTCTGGATGCTTCTAGAAATAACACCCTGTCACTTTTTTCTCTATTAATAGGAGATGGTGATAGATGGCAGAGAACAGAGCATTTTATTAAAAATGACTAATCAATCCATTAAAGATCAAAAATTAACCTGCAAAAGCATTGAAGTTTTCAGAGACCAAACCAGTCTATTTTTGCTGCTCGTGTAAACTGTGTGAAGAGAAGGAATCTCCTGCTGTGCAATCCTGCTGAGTCAGCGACTCCGGGTCAGACGATGTGTTACAGTCTGGTGAGAAATCCAGGCTAAAACTGGTTGGTTCTTTCAGTTGTTCTTGGAAGTATTTTAATCCACAGTAATTACTTGAACATTCATTGACTTCTGGGAGAGGAATTCCTGTTTATGGAGGCTTTTTTTTTTTTTTTTTTGAGATATTTTGATTGCAAGCCAAAAATTATGATTCGTGATGCAGAGAAGGAATGAACAAAAATTTTGAGTTTGCATGAAATTGTTGTTTAAAAATTACCAAGTTTAAAACTGCTACTTATACACCTCCAGTCTTTACTTCTCTCCCCCAAAACACTGACTTGCTTCTGAAAATGATTAGCAGATACTTGGCTTTGATTTGTTTCTTATCCTCTTTCCACCTACACCCCCTGATACAAATGGTTTTGAGCAATATTACTGTAGACAGCAGATGTTACTTGTTTCAGCTAAAATAAAATAAACCAATGCTTTAAAAAAAACCCAAAGAAAACAAACAACTCAGTTTGACCAGGAATGCTGCTAAAGTAATAACAATGATTCCACTCATGACTTATATATACACTTAGAGTCATTGCCACTGACACATACAGAACACAGAAATCTCCAGTTGTGGCTGATACCAAAGTGAAATAAAAGGGACTTGCATTGGCTTGGAGTTTCTACCAACAGCAGAAAAGAATAAAAAAATCAGCACGTGGTTAATGAAGATGAATAGATGCAGAGAAAATGGAATTTTCATGTTTCCAGGGGATTTAAAACAACAGTGAATAAAATCTTCCTAATAACATAATTTAAAAAAATAGCATGCGGATGTGAAATTAATCTGGGCTGCCACTGCATTGATTGCAGCTGGCTTTGGGCTGAGGATTTTCTTCAGGGAGAAGAAAGGACCATCAGCAACACAAAGTGACCCTGAAAAATCTGTGTTTGTTTTGGTATAGGACAAAAGCAACATCCCTGAGTAAGTTCTGGTCCCACTGTTCACTCTCAGCACACGATGTGCTGTCCTGCAGTGGACACCACAGGCTGTGGGTCTAAGGGACTCCCTGGAGCACATGACATCCATGAGATACTGCAGCAGCCCAGGGGTTTCCTGGATTTTAAACTGTACAGAGGGATCTCTATATCCTCTACTTTGTGTTTTCTGCTTTCACTGAATATAAGTATGTGACAGCGGGAAAGTGGAGCTGAGGATACCTGGAGACAGCCTTCCCTATGAGCATCTGCAAGGATACAGGCTGCTTGGGTTCTGCCCCAAGCCTGCAATTGGTTTGCTGGGCAAACATGAGGAAATCATGTTAATTCAACTTCCATAGCTACAAACTTGGGAAGCAGACACCCACCTCCACTTTTTGACAACTACAGCTTTTGGAGTTTTTTTATCAACTGGATAATCTTAGTTCTACAAAGAAGTGAAGCAGTTCTGATGGACAAAAGAGAGAACAGTGTCTCTGTTGCAGAAATTTGGGAACCAAACCTTCCACTCACTGCCAAGCTGCACAAATCCAACTCTTGAGCTCAGCAGCACGTAGAGTCGCACTGAGCAAGGGCAGAAAGCTGGAGAATGCAGTGTTTGGCCATGGTTTGATCCAGTTTCTGGCAGCAGCAAGTTCCCTGAAGCGCCTTTCCATCTTCCTGAAGGATTGGCTGAGCAAAAGCAGTGCTCGGTGTTGCCTGACATGGCGAGTCACATAAGGTCAGGCTCACAAGATATATGGCAGTGTGTGTGTGTGTGGGGTTCAGCTTCCACAGCATTATGGCACAGGGAACCATTCTTCCATTACACAGAGATCTATAAGGAATCGCTGCCATTAACGGACTCCATTAAATGCAATACATGTGGGAAAAATTGCAGTTTGATTTAGTTTAGCAATGTGGAGATATTGGCAAGATAATCACATAAAAGTGACACCTTTTATAGCCAAGCTCTTTGATTTTATGTCAGTGAGTTTCAATTTCTCACATTTTTATGTTCACATACAGGTCCTTGTTCTAATGTATGCATTAGCTGGCGTAAAGGTTAAATAGATTGTTTTAGCATTTTGGGATACAGATTGTGGATATGCACAAATCTTCAATGAGCTGGGTGAATTATTTTGGGTAGGCAGGAACTGTGAGAAGGGAGCAGGAATTATTCCTCTGACTTGGTCCCATCTGAGAAAAAAAAAAAAAAAAGGAACAATGAGACAAGAAATTATTCTATATATGTAATGTGATTTGAAAAGCAGATCTGCAGGCTTCCCAAGAACTGTCAGAAGGAACAGATGGTGTGGGTCACCCTGCTTCATGAAACGCTCTGAATCTGAATATTTATTTTTAAACACAAAAAAATATCTCTTCCTCATGAGGCAGATTGTGATCTCCCTTACATCAGCAAAACTGTCTGGAGCTGGGATTGGCACTGGATTGATACTGAGAGTCACAGAGGGCTGGAGAAGCTGAGGCCATAACCTGCCCCCATGCAGAAAGTCAGTCTCAAGGTCTGGTTCCACAGTTAGGCAGCTAACACTAAACTTCTGTCTTGTTGCAGTCACTCCAAACACAGAGTATTTTTGTTATAAAAAAATCCTAGCTGTGAAGGTACTCAATGTAGGTGCTGGGTGTCCTATAGAAATTGCAGGTAAATCAGGAATAATGTCATTGATGTGACATTTAAAAGCATTTCACACTTCCCTGGGGTGGGATCAGCCAACAGGAGCTCACTGCCATAGGCCCAGCTGATACTGACCATTCCTTATCATCACATTTAGCCTGGGCCAAACAGGCACCTCAGGGAAGTCATATTTCAATATCCCTTAAAGATCCTTGGTACATTTAATCCCTCAATTCATCTTTTCTCTCTGTGTCCTTTGTTTCTGTTCTGCAAACCCTCCTCCCCACGTCCCTGCTACTTTACTAAGAAGTCTTTGAAAGACAAATACTGCAAGTCTGCATTCTAACAAGGAACTTCTCTCTCTCTTCTTTTTTCCCCTTTTTTGCTGTGTCTGAAAATCTTTTGCCTCTATCAGTTCCCGAATCTGGATAGATTACTCTTCAACTTGTGAAGGGAATTCAAGTTGTCTCTTTAAATCTTTCTCTTCCCCCCCACTTCACATACTCCCAACACCTCTTTGTCTTTTCATTTCACCTCATTTAAATATTCAGCCCAATTTCAAGGCTTAATAATGATGAATAAGATTGAGATTAGGATTTAATAAGAATGTTAAGGAAAGATTTGTCATTCCAATGGCTATAGGTCTTGGCTGAAATTGAATTGGCATCCAGCCTCTGGGCATGCACCGAGTGAAGAGGCTTGCTGGCTGCCAGTATGGTTTTCTCTGGAAGAGCAGGAAAGGTTTTCTGCACTCAGCCCTGATCACATGGGGATGGCTCACTAACTGTCCCCTCACAGTCCACTTCCTGGAATAAAGGCAGTTTAACTCAAGCCTGGAAGCTCCACATAGATTGAGGTCTTTTTAGGTACTAAGTCTTAGCTGTCTTCAATAGAACATTTCACATCCAGGTAAGACTCAAATAGCCAAATCAATGCTTTTCTAGGGTCTAAATTCCCATTCAAGGAACCGAGATGAATTGCAGTGTCAAAGCCTAAATCCATAACTAAGTCTCAGACTGAACTTCAGCAAGACTGACTCTAATATTACAGTCCAGCCTATGTAGAGGTGCAGCAGGTTCAAAGCTCAAGGAGGAAATGTGTGATGGGCACTCTAAATTCCATTATTGCTTTGCAGACTACTACTAATGCTATTAACTACATGCAGGATGAGCTGAGTATCTCTTCTGGGAGTTGCTGTTTTGTTGCAAGTGGTCATGATGAGCTAAGCAAAACCCCTCTGGACCCGTAAGTCCAGGAGTAACCTGATGCCCAGGCAGAATGCACTGAGACTTGAGAACCCCCAGTGTGATGTGTTCACATGGCAATGTGAAGAGTGGTGTGGAGGGAATGAGAGAATGCCAGAATTTCTCTAAGAAACGGCTTCGAAGCTGAGCTAATCTTCTATTATGCCATGCCCCTTATGGAAGGGTCAGGCTGCAGAAAGTAATTTGATCTAAAATACAGTTTGTGGCACATAACCATAGCAAGTCTCATGAGAGAAACACCCCACACCCCTCCAAAGCCTTCTGCAACCTTCAGTGCCTCTTTCTTTTGGAGCAGCAACCCTTTGCATTGTGCCAGTTTCAGTGCTGTGGACATTGAGCTACTGATGCAGTTTAAACACTTGTAAAACATCAGTGATGTCCGTGGTGTTTGGACTCGAGATGTTGTAGACCAACGGCGGCTCACACTGTTTTGACAAGGGCTTGCTGGAGTGTCTGTCTGCCTTGTGCACACAAGGCCCAAAGAGGCTTAAGGCTTCTCAAGATTTAGGGACAGATTCCCAGAGAGGAAAAGCACTGAAGCTCTTTTGAAACCAGGAGGCTTGTGCCACTTTACTCCGGGTGAGGTTGTGGACCTGAGAGTGCTCCAACTGCTTAAATTGCTCTGCAGTTTTAGGGAGTTTACAGTAAGCCTCTTAAACTGCTCTAAGGGCTTACAGTATCTTAAGCTTCTTAAATTATATTTAAAAAACTTACAGTATTTTGGCAGAATCTACTGTTTGGAAGGATTCAAGGTTAGGAAAAATCAAATATGGCTTGCTTGATAGATTTTATTGGGAATTAAATGTATTTGATGAAGTGTTGTTTTAATAATTGAAAAATGATAAACTTAAATAATTATTTTGCCCGTCTCCATTAATGGAATTGCTTGTGAACACACATTAAAATATTCAAACTGGCAGAAAATGCCATAATTTGTAAACTCACGATTTTCTGATATAGGTGTTATTAATTTTACACCACTCATCCAATTTTCTTTGAGCTTGACTTAATTTTTATGTCACAACTACATCTACAAAAGAAGACAGTTTGGCAAGTCCAACCCAATCTACTTTTGAGAAATGAAAGTGTGAAGTGTCTGATCAGAATATATGAGGAAAATACATTTGTTTCCAAACTCAAAAAAATCAAAGAAAGATCTGCTGGCATTCCTGAAAATTAAATAACAAACAAAAAAACCCAAGTCTCTTAGGGTGAGACTAAATTGAAGAGATTTCTTCATGCACAACTGAAGGGACAGATTAAAAGAAAAGAAATTGGAAAGTTAATGTGACTACAGAGGTGGTGACAAGCCTTTCCTATCAAACTCATTAGCTACTCAATTTTAGTGATTCTTTGAGCGTGATGATTTTTTTGTGACATGAGAGAAAAATATTGATCTTGTCTATCTTCCATCATAACTAAAGCGCTTTTAGAATATACTAACAGAAGTTCCACATCACTGTCCTTGCATGAACACACACACACACACACACACAGAGGGTTTTTAGGCTTTCCTTCAAATTTCATCAATAAGCTGCAACTCACACCTTCCTATCATAAAATTGGTCAAAGAAAAGGCAGCAAGTCATAGAAATCTTGTGCTACCTATGAGGAGGAGCTCTGGCTTTAACAGCACTGGTGCAATGTCTGGAGTCCATCCACATGAACAAATGGGCACCATATGTGGTTGACAGCTAGTTCTTTCAATTCCAGCAAAGCCAATTGATTTGAGTACACCAATTTTATAGAGGTCTGTTGGGAGCCAGCAGATGATCCCTGATTTTGACAACTCAATCAGCAAGAATATTATGTTCCTACAAGTCGAGGGATAAAGTAGCTACTAACCAAAATCTTTAAGCTAGACTTGCACCAGGGCTGAGCTGCATCTTTTCTGTAATTGGATAAACTGATTCTTCCTAAAGAGTGAAATGTTCTGATTGTTTTTCAACCCAGTGCTTGGCTACAGGACTTGTCAACATGGTCAAAACCAGAAAGACATCCTGTAAATTGTGTTCAAAAAACCAAGACACTCATTTGTCAAAAGAAAATGAGAACCAGTCTTCACAATTCACCTGTACAGTCAGAGGAGAACCGAGGACAAGTTTGTGATCCTATTTGCACCTTGGATATTCCAGCTTATTTCCATGAACCAAACCAGTAGTACCATTTTTGTGTGAAGTACCTGAACACCCAAATGCTGCTGGATGGTGACCTAAACATCTAAACCCATGAAAAATTTGGAAAGTTACTTGTTCTGTTGCACAGAAGAAGAAAAATCTGCATGAAGATGTAGTTTTTATGGCCAAACTTTTTCTTATCATTTTATGTTGTCTTTTCATGCCTGTGCCAGTTGTTGCATCTTTCACCTCTGCTCTTCTAATGCACGTGAGTTTGGAGCTTTATAATGTCGTCAATGTGTCTGAAAGTTAGAGGACCATCCCAGGCCCTGGGCATCACTTACAGTGGTTTTGGAACACATTCTGGTTTGCTTTTTAATTATTTCCTCCTATATCCCTGCAGTGAGGTCTTGCCTATGCACCATGAGAGCTTCAACAGTCCTTCTAAACATTTGTTATTGTTTCAGTGCTCATCTATCTATGAGACCTTGGCACATCTGAACCCCAGCCTGTTTTTCCCTAGGAAATGATTGAAAATAGCAGTAATTATGGGGGGAAGAGGGGAATTGTTTTGTGTTTATCATTATTATTTTGTGGATATTTTTGTAACATCTTTTAGAGATTAAGTTCAATTAGGAAACAGATGGCACCAAAATATCGTCAAACACTTCTGATGGGCAGCAAATTACTGACTTAATTATGTAAATAATTAAAATTTATATTTACACCTGATCATCCAAATGAGGGTGAAAATACCAATTTCAGGGTTTGTTATGATTGCTGGCAGGGTGTCAACCTGTGAGCAAGTCGGTTCCTTTCTTCAGCTTCAGATGTCTCCCTTAGATCCCAGAACAGTCAAAAAAACCCTGGAAGGGGAAAAAAAAAGAAAGAATGAATGAAGACTCCTGACTAAATTTCTGTCATGTAGGTGCTCTCCTGACTTTAAAAGGAGTCCCTGTGATGGCTGAGGGGACTTCGTTATCAGGAGGCTCGCTGCATCCAGAGATACCAGCTCAGCCCAAGCTGGCCCTGTGCAAGTGGCTGTTCAAAGGTGTTGTGAGAGACAGTTCTTGCACTGAAGAGCTTAAAGGCCAGGAAAACAGGGCTGACATGTAGTGAAAAAAAGAGTGAGAGTGAGAGGGAGCCAGACAGTTTTATTAACTTCTGTATTACAGATGCAGAACTGAGGCACAGAAAGATAAAATGTGTGATTCTCATTTGCACTAGATTTGCTTTCCACTACTCTGGCAGCATAAACGGGCCATGAAGTGGGTATATATTACATTTACACTCACTTTTCATTTCTCCCATGATGTTAAAATGCTTCAGTGTTAGTGAATATCAGACCCAAAATGATTTCTCTAACATCACAGTGGAAATCGATGCCATTGAACCCACATTTTCTTAGAGCCACTTCAGTGCCTCAGTTAAGAGTCATCCTGTCACCCCTTTCTGGGCAGGAGTCTCGTGTACACAGTTACACACAGTGCTGCTGCTTCTGCTTTAAAGGTCAGCTTTTCTGGGAATATGCAAGGAACCAGGAAAATTAGTCAGCTTTTTCTTGTCTTCTTTTGCCTTTGTTTATACCTCCAGACTGTGATGGCAATAGAACATGGAAATGAAAGAAAAAGCTTTGAGGCAGTGGTAGAGATCAGTTTGTTGACTTGTAACTGCAGTTTTCTTGTCTACATATTTCTGATCTTAATTTTTTTCTTTTTCCAGGCTGAGATGGAGCTGCTAAAATCCATCAGGAATCACTATTTGTATTGTCTCCAATATCCTGTTTCCTAGGAAAGATATGTTGCTGTAGAGCTGGATTTGCCTTCAAAAAACTAAAACTGCTTAGGACATGAGTTTGCTTCTCCATAGACTGAGATGGGTAAAACAGATACAGTCCTATAGTTTTTGATTCTGAGCCATCTTTCAAGGTCAAAACTGGGCTTTTGTGGTTCTTTCTACTTTCTGTGCTACAGGTTCTGCAATATTAAGATTTTTATCTTAGCCCTATTTTATCTGCCATCCCTAATTTGGAGCCAGTGGGGGTGGGGAGGGGAGAGGTGACAGGGAGGTCAGACAAATGCTTCTATTGATATCCCTGTAATAAAAAGAGCTTTACTTTCCTTTCTGCTGATAGCAGTCAAAAGAGCTTTGCTTTTGATAAAATTAACCTTGGAGCCAGAAACAACAGAAGCTGCTCTGATTTCATCAGCCCTTCTATCTGAGGAGACGTGATCACTTACCAGCAATGAAAGGGGACATGTCGCCTACACAGGCAACTGATGTAATAGGGCAAATTCCTCCCCTCAGCTCAGCACTGTGAATCCCACCTCTAGTGGTTTGTTCTCAGTTTCAGCACCTTGTCCCACCATGGAGATGGAGAGAGAAGCAGAAAAACGTGGATCCATGGAATTACCAACCTGCTCACTCCCACTTACATCTCCACATGGACATGGTTAGACCTCATCCCCCACCCTGCACTGAACAGGGTTGTTTGGCATGGGATCTTTAACAGGACATTTGCTTGTAGTCCATGCATATCCTACAGTTACCCACATGCAGAAGTGTTCAGTTGGATCATGGTGCAAATGAGTATTTCCTTAGGAGGTCACGGCTCGGAGTGACATTGGACGGATGATAGTCTTGTCTCTCCAGTCATCCTCAGCACTGCTTCAAAGTCAGGGATGAGTCCATATTCTCAAAGCCTTGTTACCACAAGTAGATTTTATGGCTTAAATACTCCCCCAAACAGCCATTTATCAAATGTTTCCTGGCTCTAAATTCCTTATTTAATGTGTTAGTAACCACTTCAAAAAAGTACCTGCGCCCCATAATACTAAAGTACTTCATCATAAAAGATAATGATTATGATTATGATCTGCATAAGCAAAGGCCCTTGCCTGGTCTGTGCTGACAGTATAAAGGGATTTCCCTCACTTCTCCCTCCACTCAGAAACATTCTCCCATGCACCCACAGCTGTTAACACCACTCTGAACGGTTGCCACATGTGAATGAAAAGACTCATAATCACAGCTGTAATTCAAGGGTGGAAATAAAACCTATTAATTTTTTTAGAGGCTGCTTCCCCATGAGGCCTGAAGACTGTGCTCGTGTAGCGCAGCAGAGCTGGGACTGGAAACAGGATGATAAAGGAGGATTTGTGTGGCCCATGTCTGTCTCTCTGGGGAGTGATGCTTGTCAAGGGATAGAGGGGTTGAGCTGGAGGACCTGTGATTTACAGCCAGTTTTGGGCTCTCATCTAAGGAAGTTTTAGAGGAAAAATCTCAAGCAGAGTCATCAACAGACAGAAAAGATCCCTGCACCAGATTAGCCTTCACAGAAAAACCCTGTTATCCCTTTTCTCTGCCCAGATCCCTCCATTCAAATGCAGCTTGGAAAAGGTTCATCTACCCCAAATAACTGAGTCTCCTTCATCACCCATTACTGCAGACTGCTTTTGAAAAGATGGGTAAAATGACACTCATCAAACCCAAAATGGTCTCTTTTCCCCTATTTTTTTCTCCTGGAGCAGGAGATGAAAGGGATATTTTTATTCTCTGGGGAAAAGAGATCTGCAAAATGCTGCTGGAGAAGGCTTCCAAGTGGCTTCCAGGGAAATCTCTGCCAATCTCCCTCACTGTCGATGAGCACAGTGGTTTAAGCAGCTCAGGGCAATATTTCCAGCAGACTGCTGTAAATGCTCATTGTCAATATGTACAAATAAATATTTCAGGGGAAACAGGCAAAGACATAATAATTCATGACTCCTCTCAAATACACTGTGTGCTTTTCTTTTTTATTTCTTTTTATTTTTAAATACATTAGCAAAATTCTAATAAAGCCCTGAAAAAACTGAGATGAGGATGTAAATAGGCAAAGCACTTCTGACTTTTCCCCTGCCCTATTCAGGTTTTGAAAGGATGGGCCGGAGTCAGAAGAAATGGTTTCCACTCCTGACCTTACGATGTGACCTTAAGTAAGTTGCATTCACTCCGTGACTCTTTCTTTCTTCCACCTTATTGCTTCTTTCTTCTGAATTTATATATTTTTGTCTATTTTTTTTTGTGAAGAGAACCATCCATTTTGGATCCATTTGAAAAGAAAACCATGTCCAGCGAGGATCCTGAAACCTACTGTAAAAGGAATTAGAGTTTTTAAGACATGGCCAATTGCCTACTTACACCACTGAGCAATATGATTATACAGATAGTTCTACTAACTCAGCAGGGGGAGTTGGAGATTTTCAAATTTACTTCCACTTTTTCTTATTCATTTTCAAAGAGGAAAGAAACAGCTTTTTTTTTTTTTTTTCCTGTGTGAGTGAAAAAAATGTTAATATCTTATTTGGTGTTTTCCTACACAATTGAGGATTGAAATATGCAGCCACTTCACTGGTTTCAGAATCAAAGCATTCCCTGCATTATGGAGTTGTGCGAGAGGGAATTGAAATTGCCACACACCCATTCAGCATCTAATTGATTCCTCTAACTGTAATGCAATTTTTTCCCCTGTATCTTTTGGACAAAGCATTTGCAGTGATATTGTCTTGCTGGAAGCCCACACTGGTACTGTTAAGTCATTTATAGTGGGAAGTTGGTTGGAAAAATGACAGCAATAACAGCGTGCTGGCTCTGAGTGAAGTTCTTGGGGGAGTACAAGCCCGACTGCAGGTGCCTGGGATCTCAGAATCATCAGTGTTTGGAAACATATATGAAGGACTCAAAAATCACCTGGCCAAAATTTTTTAGAACAGAAAGGATGTTCATCTCCAAGAAAACTGTCATATATGGCATCTTTGTAGGGTTACAGCACAGTATTTTTAAGACTATCAATTGTGCTTGAGATAACTTGAGTCTCTCTAAAAATATCATGCTTGAAAGCAGGTTTCCTGAGAACCCACAGCCCAGGTAAGCCAGATTTTTACATAAGATGTACAAAATCAGAGGCAGAGGTGGAGAAAAGCAGGGAAATTTTTTAGGAAAGAAGATGCAAACTGAGGGATATGAAGGTTCAGGAATCCAGCCCAGTGAAGGAGTGCTGGGCCTGGGGCATGTTTGAGGTACTTGCACTCAAGCAGAACACAGAGTGCAGCAAAATTACACCTTTTTGGTTGGGTGGTTGGATTAATAGTTAACCTACAGTTATGCTGAAAAAATATATTTAATAGCAATGAGTTACTCAGGAAAAGGCTTTTGCTTATAGCTCTGACTCAAGGAATGTTGTGTTATTCATTAATTTAAAACCCAACTTCTATGCTATTAATATACACACCTGTGTCTTTCAATACACAAACAGCTTTGTAATGAGTCTGATAAGAAAACATCCGAGGCAGTTGAAGATTTATTGGCGAGGCTGTGGAACTGTTCCGCTTTGCCTCAACTACTTCTGAGACTATTACGATTTTCACCTATATTTTAGCAGCTTGACTGAAATAAATATGGCCTGATTTTCACCCCGGATGTTTTCTGTGCACAGCACTGGTCTTTGATGCATACACAAGATAGTAATTAATTTGCAGTTTCATTCACTAAGAGAGATGTGAAATGAGAACGTCTCTTGATAGAGAGCAATTACTGGTTTACAGCACACCACAAGATTTTTAAATGGAACACCATCTTGTTACACAAATTGTTTTCCTTAAAGATCAGAATTGGCCCTTCTACTCTACTATCTCCTTCTCTGGAATTTGCCTGGAAAATCTCCAGTGTGGAGGGAAGAGAAGGGTCTTGCAGAACAACAATCCGTGTCTTACTGTGCTCGAAGCATTTGTAAACAACTCACAGTGTTTGCTCAGAGGGATTTTTTTTCCTGCTGCATTTCTGATGAATGCAATGAAATGTGAGGGAAATGAAGGTCTCCTAAGTACATTTTAATTTAGATGAAAAATTATACATTATTATACCATACTGGTGATTGTTCTGACATAATTGATTGGGAGGGCCATCCACAAAGAACAGCAGGAAAGCTTGACTTTGAGGAGAATGCAGAAACAGAATTAACCATTTAGAAGTGTGATGGAAAGCAGTGTGATGGACTGGGAAAGGGAAAGCTGGATTTTTGTTTCCATTTTGCCCTTCTTTAGGGGAACCACCTCCTTTTCCTCTGCCTCTGGTTTTCCTCAACAAAATGGCAATACACAAGACAGGTTTGGGGCCACAGCTGGAGCCAGGATGGGGAGTGGAGGGTGATGTTCCTATCACGAATGGGAGACTTATTGGAGAGACATATTGGAGAGGGAATTTTTGCTTCAGTGATGACATGGGTAGGGGGAAACTCAGCCCTCTGATCTTCATCAGCTTCTGTGCCAGCTGTGGGTGGGTGACTGGTCCCAGTCCTGCAGCCACACCCCAGTGCAGAGCTGGATCTGATGTTCTTGGCTGATGATGACTGTGTCTTTGGGTGATGACATGGAGAAATCCATTAAGTGCAGGGGTTCTGTCTGGCTTCTTTCCTTTCAGTCCTTCATCAGGCAGGAATCCATGAAGTCCAGCTATTGACAACTGGAAAGAATGACTTTTTACACAGGCAGGTAGTGATAGGGCAAGGGTGAATGGTTTTAAACTGGAAGATGAGAGATTTAAATTAACTATCAGGAAGAAATTCTTCCCTGTGAGGGTGGGCAGGCCCTGGCACACGTTGCCCAGAGAAGCTGTGGCTGACCCATCCCTGGAAGGTCCAAGGCCAGGTTGGATGGGGCTTGGAGCAACCTGGGCTAGTAGGAGGTGTCCCTGCCCATGGCAGGGGCTTGGAACAAAATGATCATTAATGTCCCTTCCAAGCCATACTAGGATTTTATGATTTCATTCAGTAGACTGAGTCCTCGCATGTAAAATAACTGTGAGACATTGTGAGCTGGTGTTCTCTTTACATTTGAGGGAAACTCTTGTATCATTGAACTGTACAGCCCAATATCCCATAAAGAGAGGTTCTGAGCTGGCACTGTATAATAAACTAAATGTCTTATTGCAATAGCACATAATCTACACCAGCAGTTCTGCACTGAGGGACAGGACAGAATGTCCTCCTTTCTGACCACCAGAAGCAATCAATGTACACTCTGAAGCATAAGGTCTGATTATCTTCAGGCCATAATTCTGCTTGCCTGGTTGCAGGCAGTATTATTAACAGTTACAAAATAACATCTTCCAACGCACATGTGTTTATATTACAACATTTGAAATCTCCATGGACATTTTACAAGGTGAAAATGCAAAAAANAAAAAAAAAAAAGACAAGAAAACAAAATGAATAATCTTCCTGTCCCCCAATTCACCATTCCCTAAGGAAGTGGTATTGTTTTCCCAAAGCTTCTGCACATACCATGTAGCAAAGGGTTTTCCAACCCCCTCTAGTTTTTTGGGGTTTTCAAAGATGTAATTATAGTTATTTTCATCTTTCTTGGATAGGTCACCTTATGTTGTAAAGACAGTATGACATGGGATACCTTACATGAAATGTTATTCTTACAATAAACCAGCTATGCTGCTGTTAATTCCCACTCACAATGGGAGGGCAGATCCTGGTATATTCCCTTTCTTAGGTTTTTAAGCCTGAAACACCAGACTTCCAATTTTCCAGGAGGGTTAAAACCCCCAAGAATATATCTCCATAGGATAGCTCAAGACATCAGTGTAATCAATGAATAAGATATCATTAGGAATTGCAGAGATAGAGGCAAAAATTGAGAATAGTGGGAACTTAAAATGTTAGCTTTGGGAAGAGTTTTGGGCAAGTCATTGAGATTACTGAGAACTGCCTTCCCTGTGCTGCTGAAACACTCAGTGCCTTATCTGCCTCCAGGAAAACCTGTTATCCAGAGGATACTGTGAAATCGAAATGTTTCTTCTAAGTGTTTGTTAGGACCGAAGAGGATATATCTCACCTGGATTTGTGCAATCCGAGGCTACAGACAGCTTTGGTTTATTCAGACCCTTACGAAATTATTGCCATAAACCTTTTCTGAACTGACTTAGAGGATGCATTTCTTTGACTGAATGGATTTGTGATATCTCCAGAGAAGCAGCTGAAAGTTCACACCCTGCATGGTCCTCGTGGGGAGGGCGAGCAGGCAGCCCTGGAGAATGAATTTTGAGGCAGTTTTGAAGAGGCCATTACTGGCTTTGCCTGGAACAGGTGTCAGTAAATGCTAGATGGATCCCAAACCCTTTAAGTCTAAAGGCAGCTGTAGCAAAACAGTGCAAAAATGTTCCATCTTGACACAAAGTGACGGGGTTTTCCCTGTGTTGCCAATAAAAGATGGCCATCAAAAAGGATGTGGATGTCTTACATCATCAGAATAAGACTTTAGAGATCTTTATCTGATGCACAAGATGTATGCTGCTTGCTCTTCCCTGGACTAAATGTCATTCCCAGGAGAACAAATGCTCTGCCTCACCTCTGCATTTCATAGCTGAGTGTGTGTATAATAATTATTCCAACTCAGGGTTTTACTTCAAGTATCCTTAGGCTCTCCTCATCAGCATTAGTCTCCTAAACCTTTTTACATATGAGTTCCTATGAGCTGCTTCTCTGTTCTCCCATCCCATTTTGATCTTCTTTTTTTTCCCCAAATTTTATTTTATGTTTAAATATATATGTGTATAATAAAGCACTGAGCCCAAACTGAACACTCTCTTCCAATTAAGGCTCTAGCAGAGCACAGCTGAGCGGAATAATTGCCTCTCTTGTTTTACACAGAATACTCTATTAGCAGTTTGATCTGGGACTCAACATTCACCCAGAATATTTGGTCTTTTCTATTTTTTTTTAGCCCTCAGCAGCACATGAAAAGACAGGTGTAGACTCTGCCAGGCCAGCTCTGAGATTCCAACAAGCTATTGGCAACAAGCAGTCTCTCTGTTTCATCTTTTCCATTCCTTTCGTGTTTGGAGGATTTTGCATCTGCTTTTTTTGTTACCTTGACATCTTTATACTCCTGAAAGGTGTACTTTTTTTCCTTGAGCCTTCCACTTAGCTGCAGCACCCTGCGTAATGCAGTGCACAGGATGAAAGCTGTTATCTGATTTGAGTTTAATGTTCAAAAGTCCTCAAGCTGGTTTATCTAAAGATCCTCCCTGTATAATTGTATACTTAGAATTCAGCTGCAGTGTAATAGGGCAAAGTGCTCTGTGTTCTGTCTGGAATTACAGAAAAGACATTATTTATTTTTAAATAAATAGGAATGGGAAAAGGGGGGAAAATTGACAGCATAAGAAAATGCATTCAGCCAAGTTTCAGAAAAACCTACCCCAGGGTCTGATGTATTCTGGAATTAGATTGGATTTAAAGGCAGTGAATAGGAGAAAAATCAGCTGTCTTGAGAGATGAGGATTAAAATTCAAAAGTGATAGAAAGACTTTTGGCAGCTCTAATCAAGGAATCAGCTCTTTTGGGCTGGGTCCTGTACAAAAATGTCATACAAAGTTTCTAAGTGATCCTGGGATTTGAATCTAGCTCCTGCATTCATTTCCCTTTGGATGCATTTTAAAGTGACTTTATTAATATAATGAAAGCAAATTACTTAAATGAGAAAATGAGTTACCTGATTGCGGATGATCTGAGTCAATCGGCTCCTAACGGGATGTTGCGGTTTAACCCCAGTCGGCAGCTCAGCCCTGCTCACTCACAGCTCCGTGCTGGGATGGGGGAGAGGCTTGGAAGGGGAAAAGTGAGAACACTTGTGGGCTGAGACACAGACAGGAGTGAAATCCACGTGTACAGGCAAAGAAAACAAGGAATTGACTCCCCACTTCCCACAGTCTGGTGTTCAACCATCCCCAGGACAGCAGAGCTCCACCGTGTGTAACTGGGAAAGACAAACACCATCACTCTGCCTGTCCCCCCCTCCTTCCTTCTTCCCCAATTTTTCAGGCTGAGCATGACATCATACGGTGTGGGATATCCCTGGGATCAGTTGGGATCAGCTGTGTTCCCCCCTCAATTCCTGGTGCACCCCCAGCCTCTGCGCTGGTGGGGTGAGGAGCAGAAAAGACCTCGACTCAGGGCAATCACTGCTCAGCAACAGCTAAAACACCCCTGTGCTGTCAATGCTGTCTCCAGCACAAATCCAAAACACAGCCCCATTCCAGCTATTCTGGAAAAAATTAACTCTACCCAGTCAAACCCAGCCCCAGAATTGTCCCTGTGCTCCTTCAGGATCTGTAAATGTGATCTTCAAATCTGAGACTGAACATATTGCTGTTATGAAAAGTATTTACAGCCTCCAGCTCAAATACGCAGTGAAAACATGGCAGAGAAGTAAAACAAATAAATCATAAAGACAAAGAAAGAGGAGAAAGGAAGCTCGACTATGTCATTTTATTGGGGGAACAGGAACACGAGGAGATTAATGGTTTCATTTGAAGTTACAGCACAGTCTGTGACAGGATCAGGAACAGAATCCAGGTCTTTTGTTGAAAATTGGATTTTTGATGAAAAACTCCATGCACTTTCTAAAATTAGGAAAATTTCACCTCACCTCAGCCAGGAGCACCTTCCAAGAGAGGTGGAAACTTGGAGGCAGAGAGAAGAGGTCTCTGAATTCCCATCAGTTTCTGTCTGGACTCATTCTGGCTTTGAATTCAGTGCCTTGCTGAGAAAGCTGATATTCAGTGGTCAAAACAAGGATGTCAGGCCAGGAGGTATTTCACAGTAATTTTGCTAAAGATGTACTACATTAAACTGCTGTGAAATTTTATGTATTTTTACTAGAAAATACCAACCCTTGTTAAAATCATAGTTTGAAAAATCTGAGATTTAGCATTCACATTGATAGACATCACTTTTCATATAAAACTGTGAAACTCCCTTTATTTCACACCTGTCAATACTAAACCACCATCTTCTGAAGATTTTACCTGAGCAAGAAAAACAAACAAACAAAAAAGGAATTCAATAAAGCTTTTGCAGCATTTCTCAAGCAATTGTGAAATGTCCTGGGGTATAATTAAGAAAAAAAAAACAAAACACCTTCATGACATTTTGGGGAGAAATATATATTCAGCTCTGCTCACAGAGTTCCAGAAAGGAAATTAATTCTACGTAAAATGGCAGCCTCCTTAGACTAAGTAATGAGAACAACTGTCTGCTACAGAGAGACTGAAATAACAATGAGGGTTAGTGTGATTTTAATAGGCCATCCCTGCAGCTCTGTTCTGGAGACAGGGGAAAAAAGGGGAATGGAAGAGGCCACAGAAACCTCCTGCATGGTTCGTGGAGACCTTCACACCTCCCGTGACAGCAGAATCAATGAATAGGCAGAGAAACACAGAATCAGGAAGGGTGGGAAATACCTCCAGGACCCTGAAGTCCAGCTTTTGACTGAGCATCCCCACACCCACTGAACTGTATCATGAAATGCTGTGTCTCCTAATTGTTGGAAGAGTTCCCTGGTCAGCCCATTCCAATGCTTGTCCACTCTATCAGTGAAGAAATTGTTCTTTACATCCAACCTGAACTTCACCTAGTGCAACTTGAGGTCTTATCCTCTTGTCTTTTCACTTGTTACCTGGGAGAAGAGACCAATCCCCGGCTGGCTACAACCTCCTTTCAGGGAATTGTAGAGAGCAATGAGGTTCCTCACAGGACTTCTATTCCAGACCCTTCCCCAGCTCCATTGCCTTTTTCAGGACATGCTCTAATACCCCAAAGTCCTTCCTGTAGTGATAATTGCTCTGACTTGTCAGCAATCCTTAAGTTGACATCGTAGCCTACAAGCAAGTGGCATAAACCTGTAGGCAAGATGGGATCAGGTTTAGGGTGCTGCAATTATAAAGACATGATTAGCGGTGTGTGTTGAGCCAGCATGGCCAAGGCAGGCTGGATCCCAGCCAGTAGTGTCCAGTAGGAATGCTGAGCATGCTGATCTGCTCCCAGTGCTCCAGCCCAAACAAGCTGCTACTCAGTCACCAGGGTTGAACTTACATGCCTTGGGTTTCTCAGTCGAGTCAGAGGTCATGGAATTAGATGGAAACAGTCCTACTCCTCTGTGATTTTCACCGTTCCACCTATTGGCCTCACTGGGAATAGAAAGATGGATTACAACCCCCTGAATATTAACAGAGTCAGAGAAAAAGCCTTACAGCCTCTGCCACCAAACCCCACTAACATGCTTTCCTCCTCTATATTTTCCTGCCTTCCAGTGCATCCTTGTTACAGGAAAACCTACTTTGCCACCTACTTTACACAGAAACAGGCCTGTGTGCACAGACACCCAGTGCACACCAGTGCCACCCCTATGTACTCACTCTCAGAGAATTATTTGCAGTACTGGGGTGTTTTTTTCCCTGCAGAAATCACTTGACTGCTGAAAAGTCACTGGAATTTTTTCATACACTCCCCCCTTGCAGCAGCAAGGGCATAAAGGCGCCAATGGAAAATTGCTTTGGTACCTTGAACTGTAAATGATGCTGTTTTCATGATTCATCAAATCCATCTGAAGCAGAGGTGGCGTGTCAGCAGGGCCAGGCAAAGTTTAGAACATAATAGGGCCCAAGAGGTGAGAGACATGTCTTTCATTTCAGTGGTGCATCTTTGAAGTGACTGCTGGAAATAATTAGGTTCCTTGATTTCCATTGCCATTTGGTGCTCTTCACGCTAATCAGAGTAACTGCACATTTGCATGAACTGAAGGGAATAGAATTATTTCTTATTAGAAGGAGCCCATAACAAAGATAAAGGTCTCTTGGCTTCAGAATTCCTTGTTCCTGCAGTTTTACACCACACTTCATGTCTGGCCAAAAATGAGGTGAAAAATGTATATTTAATATTTATTAAAGAGCCTCAGATCTTTATAATCTTTAAACTTTGGTCCTGCTAAATATTCCAAACTCTTTTTATTTATTAATAAATGTTTCATTCCATCTCTTCCAAAACCTGACTGAAGCTCTTAGGTCACACAGACTGGGAGATGAATCACAGAGGGGAAATTGAATAAAATCTGGTTTCTAATCACTTTGAAGAATTCTTTCAGGACTTTAGGGGTCCAGTGTTTAAAGAAGGGAGTGGGAGTTGTGATGTCTGACCTTTCCCATCCAAACTCAGCATTAATTTATAGTTCTTTTATGATCCTGAGCACATCAGCTTCACCTCCCTGTATCTCATTTTATCTATATGTAAAATTAGAAGAGTGAAAATATGACCCTATTTTACAAAGGTGTAACAGGTCTTAATAAATTTCTGGTATTAAACTGCTGTGAAGGCTTTGCTTTATGAAATGCAGGCAGTGTTTTCAAAAGGGCTCAGCTTCTATTTAGACACCTCTGCAAGAACCTGGAGCATTGAGGATGTTTTATGTCCTGAATCTTTGCAAATACCTGGTTATGAGAACCTCGGTGTTCTCTGTGGGACACTGAGCTCTTAAAGCAACCCAGATTTTACTTATGTGCAAAAATTGAATGAAGGCTTTTTGCAGGGGTGCTCTGTTTTCCACCCAGGTCTCCTTCTCCTTCATCACACTTTGGTGTTGCTGTGAATATGGATTCAGAGCAAATTGCCAATATCTGCGGACACAGATATTTAATCATGGAAATCTAGGCCAGCTCTACTGGAATTCATGTTTCCCCCCAATTTTTATCAAACTGATGGAATAAGTATCTGCCTTCAGTTTCCTTGCAAGGTGGAGAAAACACTTTCAATTATCTCTAAGTATGTATTGCAGGATGAAAGTGGGGAAGCAGAGGGTTTAGAGCTCAGGGCTTTAGAAACACTCAAGAATATGGAGGACACAAGTTAAAAAGTGATTTTTCAGGAGGTGAAAGTAAAAGGATGTTTTAAAGCAAGAAATACCACTCCAGCATAGACTGTTCTATGATCTATGACAAGTATCTGTTCTTGTAGAACTGTGAGACATGTGAACATATAGTAGACCCAAAAAAGCCATACATAACACATTGTTTAAGCAAGAGATTCATCTCCTCTTTCTTCACTGGTGTAAAAATGTGGTGTTTCACACAACCCAGTTTCCTAAGCTTCCTTTATAGTCAAGGCAGGGGCAGGGAGCTTCTCTGAGAAAGGTTTATAAAACAAGATGAGCAACACTTTAGAGTTGTCTATCCATCTTTATGTTAATAATAAAAAAAGCCTGGAAGCTACCTTTAGCAATTCACATAAATTCAGATTACTGAGGTGAGACACGTTGCATGTTAACTGTAGCAATTGTCATCTTGGGGACAGGCAGAATTACAGCATCTGCTGTCACCAAAGCCATGTGCTACAACTCTCTGAGTGGCTGAGTTTTAAGTTGATTTAAACCTTTTTCTGTCATGGTTATTTAAAAAAAAAGGGAAAGAAAAAGAAAAAAGCCCTCTTCCTGTCCATACTTAATTTGTTATCAGGTTTACAGTTTGTGGGAGAAGCAGCTGTATATCATCTCCAGACCAATTAAGTGCAATGATGGCTGGAGGGGAGCCTGTTTGGCTGCCTGAGATCACCTATCTGCTACCTAAGATTTCTCCTGCCAAATACAGCTCAATCCACAGCTGACCCAAGGATAATGTACCAGCCACAGCTCCAGTTCTCCTGTTCAGATGGATTTCACAAAGAATAAGTTCAGCCCAGACTGTGGCCATTTTTCAGAGTTTGACTACATGAATTCAGAAAGTTTTTCCTTCCTTTACCCCTTGTTTTTGAGGAAGGAGATCTCTGTGCAGATGCTGTTGCTTGCTGCTTGCAGCGAAGATGTTCTGCAGAGTGTGAAATTTTGTGCTCTTCTGACTGTTCTTCAGAACTTGTCATGAATTCTTCATAGCAAGTGACACATCGCCTTCCCAAATCCTCTAAAAGCACAAACATGCCTTGCCCCAAGAACCACATTGGAAGAACTGCTAATTCGCTTTAGAAATCTATCCAGAGTCTTAATAATGATAATAATGATAACAACAACAACAAAATCACTCAAGAGAGGAAAATCATGTACTAAACACAAGCTCTTCTTTCCATATCCTGGGAATGAAGAAAGCATGTTGCCCCAAACCATATTTCACAGGATTTTTTTTCTTATTACCCCCAAGTTTTCAGATTCATGCAGTGCCACTGAAATTTTAGAAGCATTGAAGTTGTTGCTAGTGAACTGCATGGGGCTGTCTTGAAAACAAGGTCCATTCCCCAAGCAGCCTGAGGGAGGGAGGAAGTCCTGTCCTGCTATTTTTTTTTCTCTGAAGGTAGAAATAAAAAAAACATAAGTGGAAAGAGAACAAAGATTCTGAAGGTGCCTCCACATTCTTGTTTGGAAACAAAACATTTACAAAGTTTTGCTTTAACTCCCTTAAATCTTGGTTATAATTCTTTTACAACGTTTTAAATGCAGACCATGTAGTGAAATTCAAAGGCACAGTTGGAAACAGAGGTAAGCTTGAACCATAAGGGTTGTAGTTGCCAGTAAACAGTTCTTTTTCTGCCATTATTGGAAGGTTTCTGTGGCTGGATTTAACCAAGGAGCTGCTCACAGGCAATGAAGACCTTTTGATCTCTGTGAGCTGATTCCCCATTTTCTTATCATTTTGGAGTTGAAGAGGGGAAAACAAAATAACTTCTTTAATTAAGCAGGGAAATCCTCTTGTCCTGGGCAGGTGCTGGGATTCTTCATTGGAACACCTGCTGGATGTCTTCAATACATTTATGAGTTACCAGCCTGACTCTCAGCTGTTAAGGAATGCAGTTTGATTTATCAAGGTGGATGATTCCCTTACCCCAGGGAACCTCATTTTCCTACGGGTGGATTTTTCTCTTTACAGGTAATGTTCTTTTGCTTAAAGACAAATTGTTGAAGACTCTGTTACATATCCCAGAGGAGAGTGGCAAGATCAGGGTGGGCTGAAAATCATACTAAGATTCACAGTGTCTCTATCAGACTCTGAAAGAGTAACAGGTAGCAGCAAACTTTGTGGTTGACAGCACATGTGATTTTAATTCCTTGTGAATGAATGCTACGTTTCTAGTTTCTCTGTTCAAATCATAGAATGGTTTGGTTTGGAAGGGATCTTAAAGACCGTTTCATTCCAACCCCCTGCCATGGGAAGGGACACCTTCCACTATCCCAGGTTGCTTCAAGCTCTGTCCAACCTGGACTTAGACACTTCCAGGGATAGGGCAGCCACAGTTTTTCAGGCCAACCTGTGCCAGGGCCTCCCCACCCTCACAGGGAAGAATTTCTCCCATGTATTTAACTTGAATTTTCTCTCTGTAAGTTTGAAGCCATTCCCCCCTGTCCTGTCAATACAGTTCGTTATGAAGGGTTCCCTGGAGTCGCCTCAGACACTGGAAGGTGCTGTGAGGTCCCCATGCAACCTTCTCTTCTCCAGACTGAACATCCCCCACTGTTTCAGTCTGTTCATGCAGATTATTTAGTGCTGGATGCTGCAATAGATGCTAAAGAGTGGAGGCTTAAACAATGATGTTCTGACTCAACACTTTACGAAGTTCAGCTGCCTGAAAAAAACAGGTTGTATGGATATGCACTGGGGTGGGAATGTTAGATTAAATGCTCTGATCCTTTGCAATATTGAAGCTGCACTGGTGTGGTCTTGAGTCTGGGATTTCTCCTGTTGTAGTGAAATAGAAGAGACCAAGGCAAATCACTGACCATGAGCAGCTGAGGACTTAAAGTTCTTTCTGTCTCTCAACTATTAGAGGGAAAACCTCAAATCCAAGGTGTTGCATATGGGAAGCAGTTTCCACACATCTCAAAAATAGAGAATACAGCTGGTTTTAGATGATGTGGGGTCCAGAAAAGCAGGAGGAAAATTGTATTCAGTGCAGAGCACTTTCCTCAGGGAGAACAAGGGTTCAGTTTGTCCTGTGATCTTGCTGAGGCTTCACAGTTGAGATTTCCCTGTTGCCCAGGGGTGTGAGTGTGCACAGCATGTAACACACATGTACATGGGTATGGATAAAAGGCAGGGGTCTCTTGTGAGTAGAAATGTGGTCAGCTGAGGGCAGGCTTTGTACATGACCTGTGTGTCTTCACTCAGCTGTGAATTTCATCCTCAAAACTCCTCCATGGAATGGGGCAGTGTTAATCTCACTGCTTCCCACAGGAGAACGGACACATGGAGAGACTCCTTGGCTTGTCTAAATACATAATTGTGGCTTGGGGAGGGACTGGAGGAGCCAGCAGCTAAACACAGAATTGATTATAAGCCTCCTGATAACACCAGGGTGATTAGAATAGCTGGCTTTATCTGCAAATAGGTGTAATTCCACTCTTTTTACCCAGCTTTTTGTCTGCCTCATCTTCTGAGACAGCGGGCTCTATTAGAAGAGGTACCATCTGATATTTTGTATAGCACTTAGCAAAATATAGTCCCAATCTCATCGAGCCTCTGGGCATTACCATAATCAGTGCATTAGGGGTCATTTTTTCAGACAGAGATTTGAAAATAACTTTGAGGAGTCTTTTCTAATGAAAGTTTTTGTTTGCTGCTCTCTGGAGAGGAGGTGGAGAGAGGGAATTTCCATTCTCTCTCACACAGAGCTGCACATCTATATTGAATCTTGAAGAAGATGTAACTCCCCAGCTCCCCCAAAAGAACTGGAGCACTCTGGGTGTTTTGGAGGAGAGAAAAAAAAAATGTTTTGAAAGAGCCAAGATATTTAGCTCTTAAAATTAGCTACTCAGCAGGCCAGCATTAAAATTAATTTAATGGAGTGTAAATTAACATACTTGACACTTTTTTGATCATTTTTCACAGACAGTGCTGACCGATGGAAATAAAAGCTTTTTCTCCCATGAGGACAGGACAAGAAAATTCACAAATTTACCACTCCCACCCCATGGGGTGCTTTCCTCTTCAGGAGTCAATGTAGTACATCAAGTTTAAGTCTTTAAATATTAAACACTGGCTTTTGCATATGATAAACTGGTGGGTTAATGGTGGGCCTGGCAGCGCTGGTTTGATGGTTGGACTTGATGATTTTAGAGGGCTTTTGCAACATAAATGATTTCATGACTCTATGACTTTTAAAAAAATTATGCTTCATTCACTAACAATGGAATGTGTAAAGAATTTTCCTTTCAAATAAATTGTGGGAATTAATTAAGTTCACTCAGAGTTTATGGCAAGGATTCTCTAAAAAGTGCAGAGGGATATTTATAACCTCGCCCAAAAATGCCACACGGTGAAACTTTTGATATGTTGATAAGTGATAAGAAAGTCATTTGAGGTTTATTTTTTTAATAATAATTTAATTGTCATTGTAAAATGCCTCATAGTTGGGACAGATTAAATTGCTACAAAACCCATTACAGAAATTCATAACCCCCCATAAATGTAAAGTGTTTGCTGCTGGGCCATAAATAACCACTCTCGTTCCAGGAAAATGAGGTGCAGGAAATAAATTAACAAAATCCAAACACACAGGGCATTAGTTTGCAACAATTTGCTGTAGAGGCGGCTGATGGGAATGCAGCAAAGCCCAGAGGAAAGGCAAATTCAATGTTTAATTATGGCCTCAGCAAATCATGCCCCCTCCCTGTGTTTGGCCATATTGACGTGTTTCAAAGATTATTTCACAGTCCAGTTCAATAGCACTGGTACAGTATGTACATTTCAGATGTTATTATACTGAAAAGGTCTGAAGAGCCCAATATTTCTCCAAAGATGTGTAGAATCCACTCATGGTCAAATGAAAGGAGGTATATCAATTTTTATTAGTCTCATGTATAAGGCTCTGAGTCTGATTTTCAATGCTTTGCACCCTCAGTGGTCAGCTTACTTTGTGTTTGGTGGGAAAGACAATACAGTGACAATTCAGAACTTTCCATCAGTTGAAACGGCCACACAAAGTTCAGACCTCTGGCAGATTTGTTCCTTTAGCTGGAGTGTGGCATCAGCCTGGAGAAGGAATCAGGCTGCAAGACTGCCTCTTGGAAAGAAGATGGGAAGGCTGGGAGGGACATAGCGGGTGGGAAAAGAAGATTTTAAACAACTTAATTGTGATACAGAAATGGCATCTGTAGTAAACATATTGAACTGATAAGCAATGCAGCTGCTACAGATTTCACACAGAGAAGTGAATGCCATGGCCATATGCAATTCATTACCTGCGTTAATTAGGGAATTACAAAAAGAAAAGGAAAGAAATTGTAGGAAAAGGGGACAAATTGGATCACCAGAGAGAATATGCATCTGAGACCTGTGCATCTGTCCTGTCCCAGGACTGCATGAGAGATCCTCTGCTCTCACTTCTGCCAAGGCAACAAGGTACCACCAGCATCTTTCTTTCTCTGGGATAATACACTGGGCACTGCTTCTGACTTAACATTTTCTGGGAGAAAAAGGCCAAACAAAAACCCCACTAAAAAACCCAGATTAAAAAAAATAAAAAGAAGGAAGGACAAGGAATGTATGAGAAATGAATTTTCAAATGCCAGTTCTGCATGCATGTGCTCACCCCATTTTTCCAGCCAGGTTCCTCTCTGTTGACCTGAAGTAAAATCCCACCTGTAACACTTTGATTACAATGCATCTCCCAAAATGCAGTTGGTCCCTGCTTTTGAACCCGGAATAGGTTCCAGTGCTGATTACGTTCACTAAAGGCATTTTGGAGTATGGAGGGGTTCTGGGATTGCAGCCAATTACCACCTGAACCCACCAACTTGGTCTCCCTTCCACATTTAACAAAACCAGCAGGAACTCACCTTGAAGAAACTCCAGATCTGCTCCTGCAGACATGAAATAAAACTAAAGACTCCTTATTAGTCAGTTGGAAACTCAGCGACAGCAGCTGAAAAATAAAAAGTTACGAAAACTCTCAGCTTTTCAATAGGGCTTCATGTTAGTGCTGTAAATTAATGTAAATGTCACTTTAAAAGAGAATACAGAATAGAAACCTAATAAAGCAGCACAGCACTGCAGGGGTGGTGAGTAAATTGAGGGAATATTTGATTAGATTTCAAATGCTGCTCTTTAATTTGTATGCTCTCACTTATTTCCCCCCTGTCCCTCCCCACGCTTTCCTCATCTATTATATCTGCTGGCACACGGTGAATTTTGCAGTTGTACCTGAAAGGTCTCTCTCCTTGCTGGATGAAAACCCACATTAGCTTGGACCCATGTGGTGACAGCTTCCTCCAGCCTGGGCAGGTGGGGAGGCAGGAACAGTGCCAATTCCCTCACATGACGCCGTGCCTGTGCCTCTGGCTGGCACTGCCAACAGGTTCCTGTTCACCTCTGTGCTCCCCATGTGCTGAAAATAAATGAGTGATTGCAGTCCAAAGGCCCCAGAGCCACATTTTGTGGTGGGAAGGCAGGTTAGATGGGAGGCTACATCTCCCTCTGTGGAGCAGAGACATGCTGGGAATAGGTAAGGCTGTGAGCTGTCAAAGTAAACTGTGTTGGTGGAGACCTGTCATTCAAGAAACAGGTGATTTTGGATTAAATCAAAGAGTTTAAGTGAAACGGAATTAAGAGACTTAGGGAAAAGTCTCATGAACACATGAGAGTGTTTCTAACTCCAGCAGTGCAGGTACCCATCTAGTCAGGAGTTGGAGTTGGTGATCTTGTGGGTCCCTTCCAACTCAGGCCATCGTATAATTCTACGATTCTATGCTATCAGTGCTGTGGTGCAGGAATCAGGACAGCCTGCAGCTCATCCCCACAGCAGGCCAGATTCTCAGGCCCAGGAGATCCCTAGGTCTCTTTTTCTGACTACCAAAACTTTCAAGTGATCTTGGACTCTCTCAGATAACAGTGCTGAGGTAGAAATGCAAGGTAAAGACTCCTGCTAGAGGCATATTTTCCTGCTTTTAAAAGCTCTTACGCTGGCAGAAAGCTCTGCTCTGGTTTAGTAATAGCTGTGTAGCAGAGATAATGATCTGAAATCTCTGTGGCCTTTATCTACTCCTCTTTCCCTCAGTGAACTGCTGCCATGGACTGGCTGTGGCTGCAGTCTGGTCACCTCTGTGCTGGTTGGGCTCTTATCTTCCTTCCCTGAGCTTTGGCCAGACTTGCAGAAGGAATGTGCTCAAAGGCTCTTCTGTATTAGCCAGTGTTATCTGGGCATTGCTGGGCCTTTGCTACTCTCTTCTCAGGTGGCATCAGTCATGTCCCTGCAGTTTGAAGGCAGAAACGATCTCCTTCATCCTTATACATATTATTTCTTGAGCTGAGCAAAGATTGACCTCTCCGTGTCCTTTCTATTCCCCTGCTGCTTAACAGACTGGCAGGAAGTGATGGACTCTGTGCTTTGCTCTCTGAGATCTGAGGGCTGGTTGTGGTGTCTGTCCTCTATCCGTGCGTTCCTGCTTCCTCAGGTAAGAACACTAACATCAACAAGCACGTGTTTCTCACTTTCCTCTCTTATAACATTTCCAACATTTTCAAATCCATCCCTTCCAGGAAGCCAGGAAACAGTGGGACAATGAAGGTGAGCTAATCAAGGTGATTATTTTAACAGTATTTCACTATTCCTTGCTAATTTCTTCAGCCACCACAAAGTGCTGAAGCACCTTGTAAGAGTGCCTTCAAAATCAGGCTGACTGTATGGAGTAGCCAAAATTCCATCCTGACAGGTGGAAAAGCCAGCAAAGAAGGAGCAAAGTCCCATTAGGAAAATACCCAGCCTTAATGAGGCAGCACGCTTGCCTCCTTCTCTGTAAGGCAGTATCTCTGAACACGCCTCTGTGGGATTTCAGTTTTAGTGTTTGTTTCTGGTGCTGCCTGAAATGCCTGGGGACAGACAGGAATGACAAGCGACAGAAATTAATGATGCATGGGCTCTGTTCTGCTTGAGTGGGAGAAGAGACGGAAACAGGGAATGGGACTACTGCTGCAATGCAAAGTTTGGCCATATGACACATCAGTTTTGCCTTATCAGGCTGCCATAAGAGCTTGATAAGACAGTGATTCAGCTCAGTAAAGATGAGGCTGGCACTTTCCTTACACCCTTACCCACACAGAGGAAGTCAGAGTTATTGGCCACTGCCAGATGATCTGGCCCTGTCCAGGGACATAACCAAAACTGCTAAAATGGTCAGTTCCCTGCTAATACACTCTTTTTGGGTATTACACTTTGTTCCCTCCAGTGTCTTTTAGCATTGGTGGTGTAGCCATTTGGCCATGACTCACTGTTGTTTTACAGATCCTGTCACAAAGCTAAATTTGTAGGAAATGAGAAAAGGTCAGGACTTGCAGCAGAAACAGACTGAAGAAGAAACTTCTAATGAGTTTTTTCTTGGAGATCATCAAACTGCCAAAAGAAACTTCCAAAAAATCAACTGTAAAGACAAAACTTGGCTTTACTTTGATATTCTCCTCTACAAGACCATTTTAGCAGTACCAAGAACCTTAAAGGGAAAATCACTAAGGAATGGCAATATTCAGCTCCTCTTCTCTCCCATCTCAAAGGATGGAGCTGTCTTTGAAGGGCACCTGCACATTTGCAGGAGTGTGCAGAAAACACAGTGTTGGCCAAAGTGCAAATGTCTCAGATCCCCAGCTTGGCACTGTGATGGCAGAGAAAGACTTCAGGTTTAGGAAGACTCCTTGTTTTATGTTTCCATACAACCAGCTGGAGCCCCAGGGAGATCTTCTTGGTGGTTCTCACTCTGTTGCAATTGGGTGGCACCAGAGTGGCTGGCTGGGTCCTCTTTTATGTTTCTTGATTCACTTAAATTTCCTAATCCTGCTCAGGGAGAACCATTTACATGGTTACATGTAACACCAGTTACATTGTGACTATAGTCACAGCCTCTAACCTCCCTCCCTTCATCCCTTCCAACCTCTCTGGGGCACTTGTCTCCCACATTCAAGATGATCTTTGCCTCCTCTTCCCTTGGCCATTATTTCCAAGGACTGTACACTCCTTTTCCTTTTTCTTATCTCACTCCTTTCTCACTCCAAAAACTCATCAATCAATCCAAATTGTTGCAACTGCCAGTGGGAAACTTCTAACCTTGTTGTCATTGATTAGAACAATGCTAATATTAATGAGTGGAAAACTCATTAAGGGGAAGCAGGAGCATTCTCACTGACAATCCACCTCTGCTGTAATGCCAGGTGGATCCTGCTACAAACAGGAGAAAAATGATCAGGATTTTCATTCTCTCTCAACTGGACAGCTTATATCTGCTCCACAGCCCAGATACTCTGTCATCCATGTGACCATATTTATAAGAGTGATGCTCTGCTTGCATGTTCCAGACAATATGTTTTGAAACTTATTAATCAGGAAATGTCCAATCTCTTTATGCTGAAGCATCAGTAAAACAATTACTTCAGGGCTAAATGAGGTCCACTGAAGAATCACTTGATTAAAGTGAGAATTTACAATAAATAAATACTTCAAATATTTCATTATTGATGCTCCAGGGGGAAAACACCTCTGATTAAGTTAAAGAAGGGTAAAAAATATTTAAATTTGAGTAAGTATGATGGACTGGCTACTGCGTGTGAATCAACATAACTCAGATGAATTGACAAGGTCTATGACAGTTTGAATGAGCTGAGTATTGGATATAGTGTATCACTCCTTGCTGAATTCAATTGGGATATTGTCTAAAAGGAGCTGGAAAGAAAATGTTTGTGTGCCATCCATTGCTCTGACATTTTCTTCCTAGAGAATCACTCCACATGCCTCTTGTTCAGGTGCCCATCTTTAATCCAGGTGTCACAAGGTGCCTGGGAATCTTAATGAGCAGCATTCAGGAAATGCCATTTGCTGGAAGTTGGTGCCCAGGTGCAATGGATCATGCAGTACAGCAGAAGTATTTTCAATTTCTTATTAACACTGTAAGGAAGAGATAAGGAGCAATCATTAAACACAAACATTTATTTAAATGAGGACTTGAGGTGAATGCTGTAAACACACAAAAGCCAGAATATTTCACAAGATGAAGGGTCAACATTTCCAAGATTGGAAGTTTTAGGTGTATAAAAGAGAGACCAAATACATAGTGACTGAAACAACATAATACCTGTGTTGAGTACCCACATTCTGCCTTTCTATGCTGTTTCTCACACATGTAATTCAGTGTATTACAGCACCAGAGGTAGGGCAGAAGTTACAGGTTTAATTGTTTGCTGGTGACCTGCCAAAAATATGCTAAAGAGCTACACACTGAGTCTGCACCTCTTGGTTGCCTTCTGACTCTGTTTGCTTGTCCTCTGCAGCATTCAGACTACAGGGGAAAAGGACTGGGTCTTACAAGGTTTGGTTTTGTGTCTGGCACAATAGGGTCTTGGCCTTGATGGCAACCTCTTGGCAGAGGTCTCAGCAGAAACAGCAAAAACACAGATGGGAAAAACTGGTGAAATGTTATTACAGGTTTTAACAGCACAGGAAATCCTAATGCAAGACAGCATGACATCCATGGGTTGGAAGAGCAACACCTTCAGGATGTATTTTTGCAGTCAACAAATTGGGGATCTGTTTTTTTTTCACCTTTCCTTATAGTAAGAGTGCATCATTGTCCAAAAATTGTGCTAAATCAAAGTGTTGGGCCTTCACACAGTGATTGTACAGCACAAAAGAAAAGACAAGTATATCTTAAGCCATTATGTGTATGAAAAGCAGTCAGTGTTCTCAGTCACCAACAAACTCCCCCAATAAATAACAGAAGAATATTTCAATGTCAGAATAAATGCAGCTTTTCATTTCATGCACAGCTAACCTCAAAGTGGCCCAGTATTCACACACTTGTTAAGAAGGGTGTTTCTTCCCTGAAAAGCAAAAATCTCATCACTTGTAGGGAAGAATCTTGAAAAATTTTACTCATAAGAGTATCTTCATAGAAAATGTTTTAATCTTTTATAACTAGGGAATAGAATGAGAATGACTCTTCCACCATAATTAAAAGCTGGGCTCTCCATGGCAGAAAAACTTAAACTGCAATACTGATGTTCACTATAATGTCCCTAAAGCACATAAATAGGCCTTGGTGTCACTGCAATAATCTTCTGTGTTGCTCACCAAATGAACTAATGCTCTTTTTGTGTTTTTCAAAGCAACAGAGGTGTATTACATTGATGCTCTCAATACTGGTTGAAAGTAATTGCATTTTTATTATTTACATGGTGGGAAGAAGCAGCCATGTAACTTAACTGGAGGTGTCATCTGAAAAAGAATAATGGTTTACAGGTTTTCCCATGATTTTTCTCTCAGGAGGCTATACTGAAGACAGAGCTTCTAATGGAGTGTGTTGAGAATTTTCAGATAAATGTATTTCAGTTCAGAAAACAGAATTTCGGATACATTAATATCTGAACTTCCCTGGAAAAAAGGGGGAATCCTGAAAGATCTCAAGGAGTTTCCACTGCTGTGTTTCAGCTTAAGAATCAAATAGGAACTATTAATTCTTCTGTATACTTAACAAAATCACAGAAGAAAACCTGAAAAAAAACTTGTATAATTTCTTTTAACATTAGAACAAGGATATTTTCAAAATATTTCAAAGCCTTAAGTGGCAAAAGCCCTTTCATTTATGCTTTAAAAAAATCAGTAAAAGAGTCTTTTTCAGTCTAGCAGAATAAACATCACAAAGTTGGTAACTGACACAGAACTGAAATAAGTGGAGGGTTTTTTTAAGTATTAATTAATTACTAGAACATCTACCATGGGATGTGGAGAATTTGCTGTTTCTCACTGACTTTCTCTCCAGCCTGGATGTCTGTCCCAGGGACAGTCCTACACTACTGAGTTGTGTGTTTCAATACTTACTACTGGAGTAATGTTTTGTCAGTCCCTTCCTATCAATGGAAACTATGAATCTTTGATGTTCTCCATCTCATGCAAATAAGGGCGAAGTCTGTGGTTTGGAACATAACATCTAATGTCAGATTCAGTGGCTTGAGGAACACTGAAATATCTCATGAGGATAATGATTTTATATAGAAGCAAATTAGTCTGACAGCTGAAGTAGGGTTGTCACCGTAATGGCTCACAACCAATTATATATATTTTTCTCTGTATAAGCAGTGGTTACATACCATTGGTAAAATGTCTCACTAATGAAATAAAGCAGGAAAGAACAAAAAGTAGTCCAAACTCCAAAGTGTGTGTGTGTTCCCCATGTAATGCTCCTTCCCTTCTGCTTCACAGACTGGTTCCCCTGTCTCCCAAACATTTACAGATGCAATACATACAAATCAACCCCTGTGCATTTTCAGTGCTAATGGCTCATCCTAGGCCTGCCCTATCATACTGTGAGCAGGAGAAACTATGTCCCATGTTGGGAGATTAGGATTCAGTGTAGGACTGAGCTGCCCATAGTTCCACTGTGCTGATTCTGGCTTTATTCCAAGGACTGCCTGCCAAGGCACTCTGGGGTTCCAGGTCTCCCCTCTGCCCCTTTGACTCAGCTGAGCCTTCCAGAGCTCTGTGGCTGTTGCCCAGGGCTATGTTTCTATTTTATTTGTAATCCTTTGAAAGCAATAGCCAGTTCTGGCAGATGAATTATATTCTGTCGAGAAGCAGCAGGGGATGGCTGGGACCGTCTCTCTCTCCCTCTCTCCCTGAATTCTAATTTAAAGAGAGGAAACAAGATTTCATTGAATTTTAACAAATTAACCATTAATCACTTATGAAAACCTCCTGATGAGGACACGGATCGCCTGGGTTATGAATGGGAACAGCTTCATTTTGCTGTGATTGTTCAACCAAGTTAATCCCCAGCTCGCCTCTTTACCTCCATCATGCTCCTCACCTTGTTCCCTGTCTCCCTCACTGCTGCCTGCTCTTGTCTTCTCTCCCACACCTCCACCCAACACATATACCCTGCTCCCTCTTGTCCTCTTCCCTGGATGCACAGCCCCTGCTGAACCCATCTCTGAATCATTTTTGATGTCATGCTGAATATGGAAATTAAGGAAAAAACAAAGTCTTCCGCTGGCTGTGTGGTGTGAATATTTATGAGAGAGCCAGCAAGGAAGCTAAATAGGAGCTATGAGGGAGCCAGGCAGTGAGGATGGCAGCTGACAAGGGCTCATTCAGCAGCACATCCTTAGCTGCCGGCAGCATCCCAGCAGAGTGGGGGCCGTGTGAGTGACAGAGCAGCAGCATCCTTGCCTGGGCAACACAAAAAAACTAAGTTGCAGCTGTTTCTCTGCTTCCTCTTTATTCCTCTCTTCTCCAGCTGATCAATTTCAGCTACAAAAATAATAATAATAAAAAAATCCTTGGATGTTGTTCAGCTGCAGCAGACGATTAGGCTTTAAAAATCAATGTTTATGTTCAACAGGGCTATAAAAACCAATGCTTCCCTCTGCTTATCAAATCAGGATTGGAATCAGAAAAGCCCCTTGGCTCGTCACACAAGGGGTCACAGGTGGTATCATATGGTGATGAAAAACTAACTCAGGGCTGTCTCCTGTGCTGTTCCTCCTCCTGCTGCCATATTCCCATATCTTTGCCACAGGGAGACATCACAGCTAAAACCACACAAAGGCCCAGAGCATAGATGGGCACCAGAGACCTGACAGGGGGAAAGATTCCATGAGTGTGTCCATTGCAGTCAGATCCAGACGGAGATCTGAGAAACACCATCTATTTTTTATTATTATTTTCCTTAAGGATAAAGCAAACCTGGGAAAAAAACTGATCTTGAGCTGGGCTGGGCATGGGCCAGTGGTCTAGCCCAGACCCAGGATTTTCCCCATCCAGTATCCTTTACCAGTTCATCTTCAGAGTATTCTGTACTGAGCGTTTTCGTGTCCTCTTGCAAACTGAAGAACAGGACTTCTTGTAATGATGTAGGACTGTGAGGCACCCTCTTTAATTATAACCTCTTTGCAATGATGTATAAACTTGTCTGACACAGTTGGAAACTCTTTTCACTTCTACACACATCCTGTGGGTTGTACATATGGCTGGGCTAGAAATTGCTTGGTCCATCTGGGTAATCCTGTTAATCCTTCTCCCTGCGTCCAGGACATTTCTGGTTGTAGAGCTGGTGTTTTTTGCTGTTTTTCACACTTTTCCCACCAAACCTTCAACAAAAGAATCCAAAGCCTACAGTGAGACACAGGCCAATAGATTGACTTGATGGCAAAAAAACAATCTGAAACAGAAAATAAGGCGGCAAGAGGGTGAATTTAATGAGGTGCAATGAAAACACTGATGTATAAATCCCGTGGGATAGGATGCTGGAATATATCACCACTGCCATAAAAAAAAAAAGTGGTTCTACTGCCTGGCATTGTAGCAAATAAGATGTCTGGAACATGCAATATAGGAGACTTTTAAATTAAAATTGATTAGGCCATCTATCTCTGTTGATAAATGGCACTGAAATCCTATAGGCAACCTACGCAAAATCATCCTAAGGACACTCCTAAATTTTGTGCCTTTACTCATCTCCAGTCCTTATGGACATTTATATGACTTGTATGGGCAAAAATAAACTTGAAAAGACAAATCTCAGTTTTCTTATTTCCGGGGGGGCTGCAACAAAAGGTGCTCTAAAGAAACCCGAATATCTCTGTGTCCCCAGATGTATCATTGCTTGGTTATTAGTCATGATTAGTCATTTTCTCAGTTGTTAAATCACTCTAAAGATCTTTCCTCAATCATAGATTGCATTAAATCTCCACTTATTTACTCATTGCAATCCATCAGTCATTTCGACAGTGAGAAGTTGAAAAAAACTTCAGGAGAGCAGAAGGTTTATTTCAGATTTGGCTTCAGTTGAATCAGTGAAACTACACCAAAAGTACTTTACATGACATACACAATGCCTGAGTTAGTGCACATTGTTTGCATGTTGTCTCCAACTTTGGACATTAGTTCCATTAAAAAGATTTCTGGGAAAAGTACAGCTCAGTGAGACAACCATCAACCATGTAATGTACAAAGTCATTTGAAACTCAGTATTTTACTTCATTATAGCTGATTAATAAATACAAAGAGCAGCCACTAAACCATTTTTAATTCTACATTAGGAAGCTCTAAGCAATGAATAGAAGCTTTCTCATTATCATTTGTGAAACTGCAGATAAATAGGAAGTAGCTTCCCAGGTAGATCATAACTCACTAAAATATATTAATGGCTTGGCTACACGGCTGCAAAAATGGTGCAACATCCTGACAGCAACTTACTGCTCCTGGACATCTCTGTAGCAAAAAGCCCAAACAGCCAAGCTCAAGAGAGGCCATTATTTAAATAGCTGTCTCATTTCATGTAATTTCAAGTTCAATGGTGCAGCAATTCTGCAGTATTAGATCTACTGAATGATTATTAAAATCACACCTATTCAAGATTAACTATGAATTAATTATGAGAGGAATTCAGAAATTCAGATGCCTCCTGAGATAAGCTCTGGGGCAAGGTTAGGGTAAGTGTCAAAATCTGGCACAGGCTTAACCTGTTGTGAATTTCTCCAAGTGTAGGTTCCTCTTCATCTCAGCAGCTATACAGGACAGGTGATTACTTGCACCCTGGATGTGCAAAAGGGACACAGCTGGCAAGTCAGATGAGTCATGCCCTAGGTATGTTATTTCTCTCCCTTGATGAGGAAGGTAGTCCAGCTGATTAACTCAAATACAGAGGATGACACCTGCATCTCCTCAGAATGAGTCCCCACCGGGGAAATATAAAGCACTCAGTCACTGAAGGAGATAACAAGCTCATTGTGGGATGAAGACCTTGATGTCCTATCAAACCTGAGTTTGGAGAGTAAATTGCAGAGAATTTGTTAGAGTTCAGGTGTTGAGTTGTACTCCACAGACAGAGCAAATCAGTGCCTGGAATACCTGTGTGATAGTGAGGCTTCAGTGGCTTGGTATTGTACTGCAACTGAACTCATCCAGGATCCCTCTGTTCCTCCTTCCCTTTATCTCTCAAGTCTGCTGGGACTCTTTTCTCCTGTCACTTCTATACAGGTGTCACTCAGGCACTGTGGCAGTGAGGAGCTTTAGCAGCTGGACAGAGGGAAACCGTGAAATAGCTCCAGATGTTTCTGTACACAGCACAGAGAACAAATCACTCCTATTTCTCTGTCTACAAAAGGTTGTAAGAAGGCAGCCACTAAACATCAGACGGCCTGGCTCAGAGAAGGTCTCTGGCAATGTGAGGGACATCAGTCATTTGTAGTAAAGGAAATGCTCCTTGATGGCACTCCCCATGCTCTGTAGTCTGGGAAGGGAAAGGGAAGCTGCAGATATTTGTGACACATTGCTCAGTTTCCTTGGCTACTTGCAATAATTCAGCCCTACAGCTCCTCATGGACAGTGAGCATCTCCACTGTCTCCATTCAGTTTCTCAGTATGACAAAGGGTCATGGAGTGAGCTCTGATGAGCAAAGGTGGGTTAGAAGCTGCTGGTGACTCCTACCAACAGCAGCTAAACAAGACTGGAGAGATCTAAAGTGATGAAACCCTTTTCATGTTTTCACTTTGTGACTGGACATGCACAGCACACAGCACTGCAAATCCACTCTGGTGGCTGCAGGATGGAGAACAGCATCCAAATATGAGGAAATATGACAAGAAAAGACACCTACACATAGATGTTTTAAGGCAAATGGACTGTACTGGGAGGCTGGCACTAAGCAAAGGCCACCATGCTGGAGACATGCATGAATTCAAATTTTAATCACTACTATTTTTTCAGCAACTTTTTTTCCTTCCCCACTTGTGAAATGGCCCTGAAAGGAGCCCAGCTGGAGATGCATATACTGTATTTTCTCATTAGAGTTTGGCTGTCCCCTCCAACTCCTCCTTTCTGCTTCAAACTGTCTCCTAAGCAAAATGCGAAGCCACCAGTGTTCCAGTGGGTTCAACATTTGGCAGAATGAATTTGTTCATTGCTAATTAAAACAAAAGATTTCTGAGGCGCTTTGCACTTTGGCTTATTAGTTTTCCAGTGTGATAGCAAATCGGAGCCCTTGTTACACTGTCAGCAGAACTATTATTATTATTATTATTTATTATTTACAGTACAACTTGTGACTCACTTCCTATGTTGGTGGATCTTCCACCATCTGTTAAAAAAATAATAGCAGTCATTTTCTGAGATATTATTCTAATCCAAATGTTAAAATAGAACCATATGAAGCCAATTAAATAGAGCGTGTGTTGTTAATCTGAGTTACTTCAGCTCAGCTAAAGAAAAAGAAAAAAAAAAAACAAAATAAAAGGATTGAGATTGTAAAGCAAAGATGCAGAGTTCAGAAATCTGTGGAGATTTTGCCAAGAGTTTCCTGGAATTTTAAATTACAAGAGGAAACATTTGTAAAAATGTCAGCTTCCAGGCTAAGTTTAGGAGCAGATATGGATCCAAATCTGGATGTAAAATTGTAACTCCAGATCAGGCTTTATGTGAATCCTTAAAAGATCAGAAAATTTCAATTTTAATCCCTTTAATATTTAGTGCTCTTAGCTGTTTTTGTTCTTACTCTGAGTGAAATAAAAAAACACTTGATCTGGTTTGGTTGCCTCCACCTGAGAGTTTTATGTAAGCTTATGACTAATTAACATGAAGTTCCCAGGTGGTGCTTCTGAAGATTCTGCCCCTGCCTGCAGAAGTCAAGGAGAGATGAAGCAAATACATCGTGAGGAAATTACGGTGGTCAAGCAGGAGCCTGCTCTCCCTGCGGCTCGGTGATCAATAGCAGTTCCACTTCAAACACGTGCATGCCAGCCTTTCTTTGGGCTTCAGATCTCTGAGCCTGGGTCAAAGCACATTTGAAACAGGCAGAGTTTTACCTGATTTCATATCAAAGTTCTTTTTTTTTGTGGTCTCTCTAACAGGGTGCAGTCCTGTTCTTGTTGAACTTGGTTTGGAGGAGATGTTACAAATCCTGTGCCTGCCTTTGGAGGAGAGGGGCTTGATGAGCTTGAGAGATGTGAGTTTGTCTCACCTAGCAGGGTGACCACACTTCGCCCCACACATCCTGTGCACAAGAGGAAAACAACCATCTCACAGGTAAATTGAAATTTTGATCACTTTCTGAAAGAAGGAAAATTTAGGTTACATATTAGGAAGAAATTCTTTAGTGTGAGGGTGGTAGGGCCCTGGCACAGATTGGACAGAGAAAGTGTGAATGCCCTGTACCTGAAAGTGCCCAAGACCAGGTTGGACAGGGCTTGGAGTAACCTGTTCTAGTGGAAGATGTCCCTGCCCGTGGCAGGGGGTGGAATGAGATGATTTTTAAGGTCCCTTCCAACCCAAACCATTATGAGATTTTATTATTCTAAGTGTCTGCCTTTCTCTGTCAACACCTGGAGAGAGCTCTGACAATTGAAACCCAAATTCCAGTCCCTCCCCAAAGGGCCCAGTATCATGGATGCACAAAAGTGGAGCTTGTTTTTTAAGGCTTTTTCATCATTTTTCCAGGCCAGGATGGAAAGGCTCCTCAAAAACCAGTCTTCAGTGGGACATCCTTGGCTTCCTGGACTGAGGAAATGTTGGCATGCAGCATTTTGGGGAGTGGAGCCGGGTTGTGCCCCAGCCCTGCAGCTGGAGCTGGGGATGCTGCCGAGGCCAAGCAGCCGAATGCATTCCTGGCTGCAGTTATTTATATTCCCCCAACAGCCTTGTTTACACAAACTGCATGAATGCAAATCAACGTGAGGAAGTGCCGGAGCCAGCGAGGTGTGCAGCAGGAACAGGCTCCCGGGATTGGTTTTAGTAATGTAGTGTTAACACAGCTACACATGGCTACACACACTTTCATACCCAAGTGAGGGAGAGGGCGAGGGAACACTCATTACCTGGGACACTGGCCGAGTCCTTGTACCTTGACAAGAGATAAAAAATAAAAATGGACTTCATTATCGCTGGCTGCCTGTCAATCACCTGGTGCTGCACCAGGCTGCCTTACATTTCTCCGAGTGAAAGGTTCCCATCACCACTGGCCAGGAAGGAAAACTGGATGTGTGAAAGGAGACAGAGCAGGGAACATCATGACTGGCACTACTCCACTGGCTCCTCTTGTGCCCTGCAGCACATGTGCAGTCAAACACAGCCTGCCAAGAAAGGCTCTATCTGGGAAACGCCCAGGTGTAACAAATGTGATGCTGAGAGGAAGTGGGGTCTGCACCTTCCCCTGGGCAAGGGTGTCCAGTGGATGACACCTGGGTCACCCAGTGGACCTCACAGGTCTTCAGATCCCACAGGTCATGTCAGAGGGTGGCATCAGTAAGCTGCCCCTAAACATTCACCACCTGAATTGACCACTTTCAGCCTGCAAATTAGAATCAACTGTATGACAGAAAATTTTCTGGTATTTACATACCGAATTTACCCCTCCAGGGATCTCAGGTACTGTCTTTGGACATCTTTAGGGTTACTCCCTGCCTCTATTTTTATTTTTTTTTGTCAGTAAAATGGGGTTAATGGTGCTTCAAAGCAGCTTTACCATTGTGCTGCCAAGATCTCTTGAGTGGCAGTGACCTTTTATTTAACCCATCAGCATCAAACTGTCTTTCATTCCATCACTATGTATTCTCAGGAGGCTTTGCTGGCAAGTCAGTCTTTTTTTCCCCTGCACTTATATTTTCCACAGTACAATAAAACAATAATAATAAAAAATTATTAAAACAAGTTCCTTGCTAGTTTATGGTAATTAAAAGCAATAAATATTTCTACATGCAATACTGTAGACCTTGACTCATCGGTGGGTCAATACTGCTTTCCTGGTGAGACTGGGTAATAAATCTTTATTCCTTTTTGAATGGAAATAAGGATGGGATTTTATTCATGAATTCTGTGACCCGTTGAAGTGACATTTTCAAAACAAACACTCCAGAAATGAGGAGTTTTCTCTGCAGAGTGGGTTAATCTGCTCTCTTCTCAGCGTGTCTCTTTCATACTGATGATTTGCCTGATGCCTTTTTAATCCCAGCAGCAACTTCTCAGTGAGAAGGAAGAAAACTAAAATAAAACAAAGTAGCTTGGAGAGAACTGAGATGCCTGTGCTGGGAGGGGGCTGCAGGGGAGGGGGCACAGGATGATATGGAAGGGCTCTCTGAAGATCCACTTGCTCGACACAGCTGGTGCTGCCGATTCACGGTCTAGTCACGCTCTCGCTCGCGCCAAGCTTGGGGTTGCCTTGAAGTCCCAGCCCTGCACAGCTCCATCGCTCCTGCCGCCTAAGCTGTCGGCCTTCATTAGCTTCTAGCACTACACGGAGGGTGTTTCTCTGAACCCAGATCAAACGGCAGCTTTTTGTGCTCGTCTGCAATTGCCCTCATTTGGTTGTGTAATCTAATTGGCGTGGGGTCTTCTGCGGCCGCAGAGCGGGGCCGGGGTTTGTAAAACAAACTGGCAAAGCGATGCTTGAGAAGTCCCACAGAGTCCTGCTCTTTCTGAGCATTGCACAGTGCCAGGGAGGCAACAGGATGGGGTCTCGGGTTTTTTCTCTTTCTAAGAGGCTGCTCTTTTTTTGGAAAAGCCACAGTGAGAGGCATCTTCTCCAGCAGAAAGGACTGTCAGTTGGGTCACTGCTTGTCATTTTGCACGGGCATGGAGAGACAGAACAAGGGGAAATGGCTTTAAACTGACAGAGAACAGGTTTACATTGGCTGTTAGGAAAGAAATCTTCCCTGTGAGGGTGGGGAGGCCCTGGCACAACTTACCAAGTATGAAGCACATTCAGGCCTCTCAGAGAGGAAATGTGAGGCATTTTTACCTCCTGCAGTGTCTGGAAGGATACAGGTGCTTCAGTGTCCAGCCAAACCTCCTTCAGATGGGACAGGGCTGTTGTCTCGTGGTCCTCATTCAAGCTGACATTTGAAACAAAAGAGACTGGAGTGAAACAACACTTCCCCCTTATATTCCAAGCCCTGAAGTGGCAGGAGCACTCACCAAGATTAATTTGAGTTATTTTAATTATGATTCTCTCCCCTCTCTCTTCTCCCTCCTCCTCTCTCACATACGCAGTCTGGACAGGGAACTGCAGGTTTTCTTCCACTTAGGATTAATTAAAAAGGAAAAGTCAATAAGTTTCTCAGCAATTACTGTCTTTTCCATTTGGTCATTCGAGACAGTACGGGGCTCAGAAATTGAATTTCAAGAAGAGAAAATCATGTCTCATGGATCCCAGCACAAGGTTCTTGGAGGGAGAAATATCTGCATTTTCCTTTGGCTGCTGCTCAGTCTGGGAGAGGGCAAGTGGCATCACAGGTGGGAGACTGGAGGTGATAATGACAAGTTTGGACTGCTCTGGGTTTTATTGATGTTTTCTTTACCAGGTAAGGTGACTGGTCATTATCACAATCCTAATCCAAAACCCTCATGCACAGTCCTTGTAAGTCAATGGAAATCTTTCTACAGGCATCAGTGATCTTTGGATCAGACTTCACCTGATGCATGCAAACACAACAAACAATTCAGCTGTAAGGTACAGCTGCTTCCCAAATTTCTGCTGTGGATTTCAGCCTTGTTCCTTTGCTTTGAGACTGTGTACACAGCACAAGTTTTCATTTCACATTTCTTAGAAAATACTGGAGCTGCAATAGAGAAAGGGTGCAAATCCAGAAGGTAGGGAAAGGAAGTAAAATAAGCAGAGGCTCAGATTGATACAGGAGGGGGAAAAACACAAAAGAAAGCAAGAAATCCCCTCACTTAGTTTTGGTTTACAGTGGGGCTACTCCAGATGAGAGCAGAATCGCTCCCTCGCCTCTCAGTTTAAACTCAGCAGAAACAGAACTTCTGCTTTATTTTCACATTCCCACTGAGTTGTTTTCTGCGAGTGTTTCTTGGAATGAAACAGAAGAAAAATGAGAAAAAACCCCAACCTCCCAAACTCTGTGCGTGCTCTTTTGCTAACAAACCCAGTTTGCCCCAGAGACCCTGCTGGGTGTGAGCGATGCTCCCTGCAGTTTTGTTTAGGAAAGTTACATTTGCCTCTCCCTCAGCGAGGCCATTAACAGCCTTTTCCCAGAAGTGAGTCTCCTTTTGTTTACCTGAAATTGCTGGGGACCAAAATAAATCTAGATTCAACGAGTAAATAAATAAATGAATAGATAAAAGGGGTAGAATCAGAGTTTGACTGGGAAAATATAAAATCTCAGAGAAATAAACCTAGAACTTGGGAGGCTGGGTGCCTCGTGGAGGGCGCTCTGCAGCTCCTGGCTGGTTGGAGCCTGGCTCCCAGCAAGACTGATTACACTGTCATTGCAAACAGCATGTAAAAAATTGTGCCTCACTTTATTAGCTGGAAAACAGTGTTTAATGCAGCTGGAGCTGCAGCTCAGGGTAAACGATGGAAGTTTCCTTTTGGAAAACTGTCGGGACTGGTAATGACATAATTTCTCCAGGAGTCTGATCCCGGTAGGACTGTGGCTGTCTGGGCTTGGTGGCAGTTTTCTCTCTCTCACAAATACACCATTCTCAGAGAGTTCAAGGGCTTTAGGCCTGTTCTGAGCCAGAGAACACATAGATGGTGGGAGGCAGCCACCAGCCTTGGTCAACCCAATCCTAAGGATTTTGTGGTACAGTAAATCCATATTGGAGATATTGAGAACTGAGATTAATGCTCATCTAATAACAGCAGCAATAACATTTAAATGCTCTCTCTGCACCCTGTCACTGTTAAATGTGGAGGAGACCAACCTTCCCTGACTTGAATCTTTCTGCACAAGGGCTCTGGAACCCTCCTTTGCAGCTGAAACGTCATTGGGTAAACCCATGATCACTGATATTTCACTTCCATCCATTAGATTCTTATTAGAATTTCTAGGTGAGATAGTTGATGACATAACAGCATCTGCAGAACAAGCGAGGGAAAGGTGATCTGTGGAGTGAGGTGTGCCAGCATTAAAACCCAGGTACCACCACCCATTCCTGTGTGCCAATGTACCCACGGGGCAGCAGCCCTGGGCTGACGGCACAACAGCCACGTGGGCAGGGCTGTCTGCTTAGTGAAATGATTCATGGTCGGCTGTTTCTCTCAAGAAAAGGTTGCAAGGTGAGTCCTCCACATTCCCATTGGGGATGGGATAAATCTCTGCACGTGCCAATCCACCGCACACAATGAACACGAATTTTCAGCTGACTTCAGTGGAAAATGTGACTTACTACTGGTTTTCTGTCTACAGGGCTGGAGTATTGAGCTTCCTGCCATTCAGAGCTAGACAGATATCCAGCAATTCATTAGAAAAATCCAGTCTCCCTCTCCTCCTGCATGTTGGCTACTCATTAATTGCAAAATTCCCAACTGTTCTTCATTGCTAAAACATCAATTTACAAATGTCTTCAGAGAATGGAAGTCAAGGCCACTATGCTGTTCACAAACAGTTCATTGAAAATATCCAGCATTCCAAGTTTGAAATCCAGGCTCCATAGGTGGTTACATGAGCCTTATTGTGCTATTTGTGATCTCTGGTTGGGCAAGTTGTGTAACTAATCACATCAGACTCAGCATCCATTTTTGAACTGCATGTTCATGTGTGTAATTTGGAATATGCTTTTGGAAAATATTAAGCTATTTGAGTTCCAAATTGACTTTTGATGAGTATTCGCACTGGTAAAGCTCATTTGCTGGAATATTTGGGGAAAGCAGCCATAGAACCAGACCAGGAGATTCAAAGCAAATTTGTTCAGGACTTCAAATGAATATACACAGACATCTTTCTGCAGTATTCACTCCCCATTAGTCATGTTGCAGTAATACCTGCAGTACACACTTAGAACTGAGTTACACTTCCCTCTGCAAGGCTGTGCTTGTGAGATTTATTAGCTCAGTGGTTTCAGAATGGATTTGACTGAGATTTTTAATACTGAGTTCCCGGCTTGGAGGGACATTTTTTTATTCCATCCCCTTGTGCCCCCTCCCCCTTCACTCTGCCAACCATTACTGTAATTTAAGCAATTGATCACTTCTATAGCTCAAAAGCCTGAGCACAGAAGAAAAGGAGAGGAAAGTGGTGGCTGGGGGGACAGTCAGGGGATTTTAAACACTGAAGCAGAGAAGCTCCATGTTCTCTCTAAGTTGCCTTTCTCATGCTCAGTGAGAATCCCCAGAAGTGTGAGTAATAAAAGGAAATGCTCTAGAGGTAAAAATTAAAGGACAATATGTGAAATCTCATTTACAAGTGGGAAGCCAACGAGGCAGGATCTAAGTGCTATATAGCAAAGCAGGCTGTAAATCAACATTTATAACAGCAACTTGGCAGGTGGGTTTTACCTCTCACCGACCTGTCTTTTTGTTAGTCAACAGGCCAAAATGTGCTCTTTGTTACGTTCAAACAACTCTGAGCTAAATGTACTGAATTTAAGGAGTTCAGCAATCATAGATAGGAACAGAGTCTGGTAGGGAAATTTCACTTCTCAGAAATCTTGCCTAAAGCAAAATCTCTCCAAAAGGATCTCATTTATAAAACCATCAGATCCTGTAAATCTGAATATCAGAATGTCTTCCCAGTAAGACATCATCCACTTGTAATGTCACTGGAATTGCTTACATTGTTATCCAAAGCTTTCAGTTTTCTTCAATTCATTCTGCTCCACCCCATCCACAACTCTTCTCCCATGTTTTACACATCCAGTTTGTACTTACTGGGACAAGCTGACTGGCACCAGGAATTTTTGTCCACTTGCACGAAGCATCAGGGACTGGTGTTTGAATTCATCAAAATTCAGGGCACAGCTCTGAATTCAGAATCACCTCTCTGGGACTGTTATTTGTTCAGGCTGTAGCATAAAAGTCTGTCAGAAGATCCCATGGTGATGGGATGGCCCACATGGACCTGTCCATGCCATGCTTGACCACTGGCTTTGTCTCTTGTCATTTCCCTGTGTCTCTCAGGGCTTCACCACTGTTCTGCACAGTGTCAGAGTCCCAGGCAAAGTCCCCTGAGCTCACAGAAGAAGAGGAGCTGTTTTTGTCACCAGAGAGTGGTGTCTCAGTGCATTGTTCACTATAACCACATGCTGATTGAGTCGTGTAGTAACAAAACACCTGCCCTATAAACATAAAACAAGCTGTCACAGCATATCAACACAAGAAGAGGCAAAACAATACTGGAGCAAGGTACCAGAACTACATGCTGCCTTCCAGTATCATTGTGGAAAATAGCTGTTCTTACCCAGACAAAGGAGGTTTTCAGTTTTCTGTTTGAAAACTCTGGTGCATTTTGCAAGAGTTATTTCCATCATTCTCTAGAATGGAGAGACAAAGGCATTAAAAAGTTAAATCATGCATGCTAAGAAAGGAACAGAGTTCACCTGAGGCAGAAATAAGACTTAAACCAAAGGCACCTAATATATATTTTTCTCTTACCACTAGTCCATTCTGCCTTACAGGAAGGTAAAAATGAAAAGGAACCAACCTCAGTAAGAGCCCTGCCCCATTCTCCCTCATTGCAAACAGGAACTGTGAGAAAAAGTCCATACCAAGCACAGAATATTCCTGAATATCTGATTTGAAAAAAAAATATTAAACCCTTTAGCAGAAAATACACTTCAAAAATCAATCAGCTTGCTTTTTCTTCCCTTATCCCTTCGATGGCAGAAGGGTGGAGACAGATCCCCAAGGCTGTACCCCTTGAGCACCTCTGACCTTTCATCTCTGCAGAGCCTCCCACATGGGCAGACTAAGCAAGGGGACTTGGCCACAGAGCCAGAGATGCAGGCTGTGTGCACCCAGACATCTACAGGGGTGTCTGACCTGAGACATCTCCTCTCTGGCATTTTCTGCAATCACCCTGATTTCCTGACCCAATGTAACTGTTGCATAATTTGCTTTTCTCATTACCTGCTCTCACTGGACACGATCAGTTAATAGAAGAGAAAAACAACACAGGGATGGGAAGGCGCTTAGACACTTTTGGTTGGCAGAAAGTGTTTACAGAACATCCTTCCCTAGGTAGGTTTTGAGCTGTGTTTCTTGCTTGGGCACAGCCCTGCAGACCCAAACCCCACACCAAACCACATGAAAGAGAAGAGAGTGTGACTTTGACTGATCCCAGGGATGTTTGTAATACAGAGACTGATCAAAGATGTTGGCACTTCCTGGCATAGATCAGCTCATGGACTGGGTTTACTGCTCATGAATGAAATTTCCCCTCTTCTGACCAGTGTTCTGTTTTGATATGTGATGCAGTAGCCAGGTATGTCCTGGGGCTGAGAAAGCTAACAGAAGAAAGGGTTTATTCTGGCATGAAGCCTTGGTCACAGCTGGTCCTACAGAAGTGCCACTCTTTTAGATTTTCATGAGAGTCTGGAGTGTGCTTTGCTCTTAGAAAGCACTTTTGGTCAGGCTGAGTTACTGCTGTTCAGTCTTCAGAGATGGGCTGGAGGTGGGATGTTCTCTGCAGAGTTCTCCCCTGGAGAGAAGAAGGAGCAGCTGGGAATGGGGACACCCTACAGCTTTGCTTTCATCTTTTTCACTCTGGCTGAAGAAACTGAGGAATGGGCTTTCCAGTGTGCAGCAACAGGGAATCTCCCCAATGGCACTGGCAGCTCAAATAGACACTCTACTATCACTATGTAAAATATAATCCAGATGTTTAACTTCTTTCAGTGCCAAGTCCAGGGCTATAACATTCTGGGGTGACTTAAACAGAGCCACCCTGAACATCTGAACAAGGGATGAAACCACAGCTTGGATTAACCCAACCCCTGAGGCTTCAGAACTTCCAGGGCTGCAGTTCAAAATATTTCACCCAAATATTCTTATTCTCATTCAAAAACACACCTCCAAGTATTTCCAATGCTGCAGCTTTCTCTTTGAGCAAAGAATTGGGGAATCAAATTCTAGCAGAACAAAAATACTTTGCAAAATGACACCACTCGTAATAGAGTTTTTATGCTCTTCGCTTCTGAAAAAATATGCATTTAGAAAAGTTGGGTATATGGGAATGTGCTTATTACATGGGAAAAGCCTGCAGTTAGTTAGATAATGTGATCTCATTGCTGGGCTGTAATGTGAAGTCTGTAACTCCTTGAAACAGACATTGTCTTTTTGTTCCATGCTTAGACATTCCCAGCAAAACAGTGTCTTGGTCCAGGGCTGAGGGTCCCTCTGTGTTGCTGGAATACAGGCCAATGGTGGGAAGAAGGCCTTTCGTATTCAATTTCATGCTTCTAAGTGTCCCAGTTTTGAACATGGAATGCAATTATCATAATATTACAAACCGGCAAAATGATAGCTGTGGGTGAAAATGCATTTTCTGTATGGTAGGAGGATTTGTCAGGTTAAAGCCAAGCAAAATATTNTTTTTTTTTTTTTTAATTTAACTTAAGTAAATGAAGATGATCTGACCCATACTTTTTTTTTAATGTTAAATTAATGGGATGGATGAGTCACCAGATTGTTATTAAAATGAGAGAACTGCATGGCTGGCCATGCTAATAACACCCCCTTTAAAGCTCAGCTGCCTTTAATATGCACCTGAGAGAACAGACACAGTCACTGTGCAGCTGAGGAAGTCAGGAGTAAGGTTTGCAACTCAGCCCTGCCTCATCCCAGGGTCCAGGGAACATGGGCATTGTCCCATCCTGCTCTTCCTCCTGCAGCTGATGGTGAGGGTTAATCAGAACCTGTCCACCAGCTCCTATTGCTGCTTGTTGGTGTGACAAGCTTTTATGTGTCTTGATGGCTTGTGTTTAATGCCAAGCCTTTAAGGCCTAGATCTCCAACACAAGAATTAGGTTTTATTTGGCTTTAGCTCTATTAATCTGATATCTCTTAATGGATTGATCACAAGAGAAAAGGGTGAAACAAAAGTTTGGGTCCTGTGAGCATCTCTTTGGTAAAGAAGTGTCTTGGTCATGAACCATCTTCCTCCTCAGTCCTCTGCTCAAAGTGGTGTCCTGGTGCCCTGAAAATCCTGCTCTGCAGGCTCCTGTGGCAAATCTCACCTGGATCCTGCTTTTTGGCTGAGGAAGGGCTGAAACTGCTCTGCTGAGACATGCAGAGAAGGAGCAGGAGCTGGTGGGTACCTGCTGTTTGTGGAACATCAGCTTTCTCCTTCCCCACAGTTGTGAGGTGGCATTTAGGTGCAGTAGTAAGGGCCTACCCAGAGACCTTTTTGGTCTCTGAATTACAAATATACACCAGATAAATGTGTGAGGCTGTGGTGGTGCCCTTTGGAGAAGGATATGTTTGGTTTGGAGTGAATCCCACAGAAACAAAGAGGAAAATCCCATTGTGCCCCCTTTCTGCACCCTCCCTGTGCATCTGTGTCGTGGTTTTAGCTTTGCAAAAAGAGCCACTCAAGCACTGTGGACTCTGTAAACTTGGATGCTTAATAACCCCCAGGCTGATCATTTACCCCACAACTAATTTTAACTTTTTCAAAGTTTCCATTTGTGCCTTCTGCCTCCTGTCTTCTTTTCATTTCCTGTGTCCAGGGCCTTGAAATCCTTGGGCTTGACACAATAATTGATGGGTTCTGGCTGTACAAACATAAAGCCTGGAATCTAAATAGAGCCAGATGGAGCTTGTATTGTACTGTGTGTTTTTCTTAAATAAGGGAAAGATTTATAAATTGATGAAATTTATTGTAAATAAGAGAACATTGTCCCTTTATAATAGTTTTTGTAACTGAAAATCACCCAGGAGTAGTCTGCTCCTGGGTCACATTAATACTTTGTTTTCCATTTGCTGTTCTCCTGAAGAGTTCACACAGATGCTTTGTGTCTCCTGTACCCACCTGGGCTCTGTGTGTCACATTCACTCTCTCAGCAAGCTGCTGAGCTCACAAATACTGGCATTTTGCAGGCAAAATTACTGTTCTGGGTAAGTCTTATCTAAACTAAATGAGGCCAAGATCCTCAGGCTAGAGAAGGTCAAAACCTGGTCTGGAAACTTTAGCAATGCTTGAAACTATCAGATGCAGGAAAACAGGCAGCTCTTTAGGGGTGCTCAGGGATAAGGTAGGAGTTCTGGGAGCTGCACCCACCCACATTTACAGGTGATTTCCCCTTAGCAATAAAAGACACATCATTCACCCTGGTTACCTGAGGAATGTCAGAGACTTATTAATAATTTATGCTCAGGTGTAGGAATGGGCTCACATTCACTTCACTGGGATGCGAACAAGTCAGTCATTACCAGTTTAGTTAGGTTTATTTCCAGTATTAACGGTGTATTTGCCAGAAGAAATTACCAGGAAAGCTGGTAATGCCCCCAAAAGAAAGGAAGTGTTTTGCAGCTGTGTTTCTCCTTGGTTTTCACTCTATCAATCTCTGCACAGAGATTCCCTCAGTAGCACCTTCAGCTCCTTGGAGGCCTTGAAGAAAGATAGATGCTGTCTGAGCCACCTTATGTTTCAGTCCTTGGCATGTTTGTGTTTGTTTTGTTTGATTGTTTGTTTGTTTTTCCCATTTGTTAAACGTTAGAATTAGTATCAACTTAATTTTGTGTCTCTAGTGAGCTTTCATAATTTCAGGGGTTTAGTTCTGGTATCAAAAATGAGAGGTGTGTAATATGTAGGACCTCATTTTTATTCCTTTTCAAATTGCTAAGTATTGTTTAGCAGCCTAATTATCTTCTCTGTGCCTCAGTGCCTTCAGCCAGGCCAAAGTAACCGTGACTTTCTGGGTAAAGTAGTCAGAGATCTGTGGATAATTTAACAATTCAGGGCAGGGGGGAAAGCTCCCCTTAGCCCCAGTTCTTTCAGGAGCCTGGTTTGATGCAACTGAATGGAGAGCTCAGAGGATCAGGTTTTCACCTTAAACTGCACAACAAAATCAGTTTCTCAGCCTCAGGTTTCATGAGAAGTCAGCACCCAATTCTGTGTGCTGGGGCACTAATTCTCTTGGACTCACAGAGCAATTGCCTTTCACAGCTGTGCATGTGTCACATCCAGACACTGCTGTGCTGTTCAAAGTCAACCCAGCTCAGAAATTGGGGTATTGTTCCTCATTGATAGCTCAAATTAACCCTTTCATCTGGGAATAATTCCTGGAGGAGGTGTAAAACATGTAGGGAAGGGACGGGACGAGACTTGCTGCTGTGTGTCAGGGATACCCAACTGAACACAGAGAGGATATGGAAGCTGAAACACTCTGAGCTCTCTGAAACCAAAAGCCTCTCAAACATGACTAATAATTTGTCCTTGAAATTAGCAGTTGTCAAATGAAATGCTAAGGGCACTTTCCTACTTGTAGCACCCCACCATCTTTCGTAGCTTGTAGGCATCCCCTCATCCTACCCACAGCACAAGCACAGAGCAAATCTCCCAGAACAGGAAGCTTATAATCTAGGGCTTAAGGGAAGGTGGCAAGGAAAGAAGAATTTCTACTTCCTAAGGATGTATCTCACCCAGCTGACAACCACTGCCCCAGCTCTTGCTTCTGCATTCACACAAGCAGCAAGTTTAACCAGACACCACCAGCCCTAGAGAAATGTGAGGGTTTTTGCAGAAGAAGCCCAGACCCTCAGGGCTATCTGGTCATGCTGGCTCCTGTTCTCACAGCTCAGACCCTCAGGGGTATCTGATCATGCTGGCTCCTGTTCTCACAGCCCAGACCCTCAGGGCAAGGCCAGTGGAACAACTGCACCCACCTGGTCTCGAGATTCTGCGAAGATCCTGTGAGCACTTGTATTGTGTGTAATCCCAGACACATCCTACAAACCCTCCTCACCTCAAGGCTCCCTTGGCTTCTCTCCACTGCCAACCTTGATCCTTGCTTTGGAGGGGCTGCCTGTGAGAATCAGGAAAAGCCTGTCAGGCTCCCGTTGCTCTTTCACTCACTGCACGATTAAACCTGCTGTAAATTCTGCCCTAAAAATTCTTTATAGAGTCCACCTGTCCGCAGCAAATAAATCAATTGCTCTAAATTAAATTCTGTAAAAGCTGAGTGGCATAGGGTACGGTGTCTAGATTTATTCAGGAGACAGGAAGACTGTAATTTTCTAAGTCAACACTCTGACCCTGCTTTATTCATTTGCTGTTCGTGATAAAAGTGGATCTCTCCCTATATTTTTGGCTGGTTGTTTCTTCCCTTTGAAATAGCCATAATAAGCGTGTCCCTGAGAAGGGGGTAGTGGGGAGGAGGCACAGAGGGCTGTCATCCAAAGGAGGGAATTAAATCAAGATGTATCTGATCATGCTGGCTCCTGCTCTCACACAGCCTTCTGCTTATATTTTGCCTGCATTAACTTTTCACAAGCAAAGCTAAAGTGCCAGGCAAAGGCCTCGTTAGACACACATCTTGGGGAACTCTGATGTGCCATTAATTAAGCTCTTTCACTGCCTCTTTCCTGCTGGTTTCAAGGACCAGCCTGTGTGCCTTAACTCTTTTCTTCTCTTTCATTTCCCTCTCTCCTCAACAGTGCTCTGAAAAGAGCAGTGGAGGGCTCTTTTGCAGATGGGGATGGGATGCTGTAGTGCCCTCTAAGTGAACTCTGAAGTCTTCTCTGGCAGAGGGAGAGCCCTTGCCAAGTTTGTCAGACACTGGCTCACAGAACTGCTCTCTGTCAATGGGTTTGCTGGGCAAAGTCAGGCTTTGACAAAGAAGAAGTGGATGCCAGCACATCCTGGCACAGCAGCGTCGGAATGGCACCGTCCCCCTGCCGTTACCCTTCAGCTGATGGCCTTGGGAGCCTTCCCATTAGAAGGGTTTGTGCTGTCAGCTTGATTGATTCACCCAGCTAAAGATTCCAACAACAGTGCACAATATTTGGCTCCTGGTGTTGCCTTTCTTTAATTTTATTATTTTTCTTCCTCTGTTGTTCCCTCTGGCAGAGTTTAGGGGTTATTTAAATCAGGGAGTCGTTCTCAGAAACACAGGGTGCTCTGGCTGGAATGCCCCATGACCTGTACCCCTCATCCTACAAATGCACAATACCAAGTGAAGATCCAGCTGGTCCCTTTTATGAACCCACAAAGTAATGTCATATTTACAGAAGGCATCTTCCCTCTAATTGTGCAATAGACATGACTACAGACATTTAAATATGTATTTCAATACTGAATATATCTGTTCTAAATATACTTTATTCAAAGAGTTGAGCAGTCAGGACAGAACCTAACTTCTTAAGGGATATTTTCATGTCTATTTATTGATTAGAAGAAAAGGAAATGTAACACTATATATCTCCTTTGCTAAGAAGCAATGAGATAGAAATGATATTAATATTTTGAGCTTTTTCTTCCCTTGGCAGCTCAATCTTCTTTTCATACATCTTGGAGGAAAATTGGGTGCCACTTTCTGCTGAGTTCACTGTCTACTTGTCCTTAATGACCCACTTTTTCCCTATAACTGAAATCCCAAGCATGAGCGGCTTTGGCAATGAATCTTATTTTGGATCCCCGAATTGCCTCTTCCCTTGTAGCTGCCACCACTGCCCTTTCCTCATCCCTCAGCCTGTGTCCCTGTGCTGAGCTGTGCAGAGGTTTGGGTTGCAGGGAAGGAAGCTGGTGCCAGTGAGGGTGTCAGAGCCAGCAGTGAGATCCCTGTGCTGGCTCCTCCTGTCCTGCCTTTTCACAGGTATCTGGGCCAACCTGTGCTCTGTGTGAGAGCTGGAGCAGAGCTCTGCTGGTGACACGGGGAAGGTGACAGCTCAGCGGGAGGACTCCTCACTCAAGGCAGCTCCTCTCCACTCTCTGCCTGCTGTAATTAATATCTTTTTCCCTGCAGGCTGTGAGTCTCTGACAGGCTTTATTTTTAACTCCACTTAATGACAGAGTATTAAGACAAAATGCAACTTCTGTGAGCTCCAGGCCTCGGGGAGGCGAGAGGGCCCAGGAGCGGGGCCGTACCTGGCAAGGGAGCTTCGGTTTGCAGGCGTGTGTGGAACACAGGCAGCTCAGTGTGCCCAGGGTTGGAGACCATTCAGTCTGTGGAGACTGTCTGACACACATCCAGGGGTGGTAACTCAAGAAGATGCTCTTCACAGCCCTCATTCTGCTCAATAAACCTGTGAGGTTTCACTATAAATGAGAATATCTCTGCCAGTGTCCTCAGAGGGAGGTGGTGGGCAGATGCCATCAAGAGACTGGCAGAGATTTGGGATATAAAGCTTCCAGAAGAGAATGAGGGAAGTGAATGAGAGCAGTGAGGATGTCTTGAAGATTTCTGCACATCTGCAAGAATTGGAGTGAAAAGAGGCAAAAAAAATGGTGCTTTCTGTTTAATCAGTAGGCAAGGCAGGCCAAATTCACAAAGTGGTTGAAGTTATCACAGAGTGGGCAGAGAAAGGATTGGTTCTAACCAAAATGTTGGCTGTAGCTTATATATCCCTCATATACAGAAAAGAAATAAGGAAGAGCAGCATATGGAAGCAGAATGTGAAAAGTACAAAATACATGAATGTTCTTTCTGAAAATAAAAATCCTGGGCATTCTTCACATAATTTTTTAGGGTCTGGGGAATTAGTAATATGAGAAGAACTTCCTTATGCTTTTTCTTCTCACAGTAAAGGGAAAAATGAAAAAAAGTCTTCCAAAATTGCTAGACATTGACTATTATTGCCTCCAAAGTTATGAAAAGTTACATTTCAAGCACTCCAACTTGCATTTTTCAACTGTCCCTCAGAACTGATGAAGATGATAAAGGCTTGTTTTATTTCACAGCAGCTGGTATTCCTGATGTCAGCTTTTCAGGAATTGCTCTTACAGCCAAATTTAGGATCAAACTTCAAGTTTCTATGCTGTGAAAATTTTGGTGCAAGCCCTGTCCCCTTTGCTGCAGGTGAGAATGTGCAGTTATGAGTAACTGGAGGAATGATGGAGATCCACATAGCTCAGGGTTAGCCTTGCGGAGCTGAAAAAGACCTTCCTTTTCCTTGGGATAGAAACAGCTCATACATTGCAGAGCTATGCACTTCTCAGGCTAACAGCACTACCTCTGAGATGAATTTGGTACAAGACATTCCCCAGAAAATTTCACAGGATTTTTCTCTCTTCCCCCTTCCCTGAAGGAAGTGTGGCAGGGAGAGAAATGTTTTGTTATGAATTCTTTGAGTGCCTTGCTTTCAATGATACCAATATAGAATTGTGCTGAGAGTGTTGCCAGGCGCTGTTCTAAGTGAGTGGTATCAAAAATTAGCATCAATAAGTGATGAAATTAAAGGAAAGCTCTGATCTGACTCTTACTGCAGATTTATTTACAGTGAAGTCTTAACCTGTACTACTAAACATCCTTCCAGAATGAAGAAATCCTGCAGGATTCAATAAATGCATTGTTTCCCCTCTGTCAGGTTGTCTTCTCCTACTGATGAGGCATCAGAACCTCTCAGTCATGACTTGTAGCATTTATAGTGGCTTTTTTTCAGGATTTTCCCTCCTGGTTTGCATCCTGCCAGGAGAACATCACCAGTGGACCAAGATGAGAGCAAGCACGTCACTAGCTTATTTTACCTCATGTTCATCTCTCAGGAGCTCTCTCAGCCACGTATTCTCAGTGGTCTATTTAGGTGATCTGTTTTGCACATTGATCCTGTTTTGTGATCCTCTGTCCATTCTGCAGTGGAGGAGAAGCTCTCCTGTAATTAGTACCACTGGCTCTGTCGATGGATTCCAGGCCAATGCGCAGAGTAATTGCTGCTCGAGATTACTTATGACACAAATGTTGACATTCTGTTGGCATAACTTGCCATAATGTATGCAGATTGCATCCTTCTAGTGCCTTAATTATTACTTCTCTGCAAGAAATAGTCAGGTTACCCTCTGCTTTGATTTGAAGGAGATAATTCCCCTTCAGAAGCCTGGTTGTTTAGAGAAAGGGGAAGGGCAAAATGGACCGAGATGCCATATCACAGTTTTTCCTCCACACGGGACGTGTCTGTATCAGCCTTGTCTAAGTTTTCTGCTTCACTGTGGGAGTGGGGAAGTGTCTCTCAAGGTGAAACTTTCCCTGGAAAAACAGAGGAGTGCTGCATTTAATGAGCCAAGACAGATGTCCTATTCAACACCCAGCAGCATGCATGAAAGTACTTAGTATTTAGTATCTGTAGTGTGATAGTGTCTAGAGGCCACATCCAAGGTTGAGGCCTTGTTGGGCTGGGCCATGTATAAAACACCTAGTTGGATAAAATTCCTGACCCACAGAGTCCAAGCTATAAATTAAACAGGAGGCTGAGTGAGGAAAGAGATCCAGTTGCAAAACAGAGATCAATGGGAAAGCCAGCAACAGAAATCCAGTAAATTTGATCCCACCTTCCCCTGATACTTTGCACTTCTGTCTAGAAGAGTCCTGGGAAAGCTGAGAAATTAAAGAGAAATATTGCATAGAAGCTACTTTGTAGAAAGAGGAAAGCAGTAAAGAGCTCTAGAAACCCAGGAAACACAAGGCTCAGATTCTTTAACAAATTCAATATTATTATTTTATTTTTATAAACTGACAAACACCTGAAGACATTCAGAATAGAAAATGAGACACAAGAAAGTATCTTGCAAGGTATTTTCTTGCAGAGTACAGCTGCACAGCAACAGAGGATGCATTCCTGGAGCTCTGGAAATAAAGAGTCTAAAGACTCATGTTTTACACATGGGAGAAGGTGACTGCTCTGTGCCTCTGCAAGGGAGGGCAGAAGGCTCTGCAGGAGGACATGCTACTCCTTTGAAGTGCAAGTAATTGTTGCTCCTGATCAAAGCTCCTCTGTATCTATCAGTTAACAAAGGTTTATTCTGCTCTGCCAGATTGACCATTTATATCAACTCATTTATTCTGTTATCCTGCACGAGGATACAATGATTTGGAGAAGTCATGTCAGTCATCATTCAGCTGCACCTGATTCCTAAATATTGCATTAGATATATAACCAGATGTACACAGCTTACACTAGAGAAGGAAAAAAAGGCTCTTCAGGCCTGCCTGAGCTGAGATCTCATTCTGCGGGTTACATGGCAATCAATGTTTCTATTGCATGGGGAAATAACTAACCTTAGAAAAAGGGAGCCCGGTGGACTTGTGTCGATAAGCGCCCCGAGGCACTGAACTGTGAGTGTCACCCATGCATTGGGTGTGCCTCCCTGAGCTGCCTTTTTGGTTTCACTAATTGTGCCCCTGTTCTTCCACTGCCTGATGGAAAAAGAACAGGTCTGCTAAGATTAATCTGAAAGGGCTTGTGAGAAATGGGTCTCTTGAGATAATTGGTGGAGAATAATTGACATAATTGCTAGTGTTCACTTTCTTTAAGTCCTTTCTGGTCAGGAGGGATCGATTTTTCAGGATTTAGATAAAAATGGACACCCTCCCCAAAATAATTTTCTATTATTGTCCCAGAAGCCAATTAACACAAGGAGCTATGGCCATTTGTTCCTCCTGGGGACTATCTGAGTGAAAACCTGAGAGTATATTTCAGTAATAGACCTAGATACTATAGTTATCAGCTTCTCCAGCAATTTTAGGCACAATAAATGAATAATAAATCAGGTTTTGGAGGGCTTGAACTCTGACTTTTTAAAGAATATTGAGAGAAGTTTTAGAACAGATAGATTTGTTAGATCTGATTAGGTCTAAGAGATCCTGGTGGCACTCCCCCAGCTGCTCAGCCACAGCTGCAGGTCTGGGCTGCAGTACATCCCTCAGTGTTCTTATTTTGTGTGCTGGATTGCAGTCAACAGCCCAGCAGTAAAAATTAAGTTGAACAGGATCATGTTGTTGTGGTATTTTACCCCTTTTCTGGAACTGAAGCTGACCTGGCAGGACACGAACCAATTTCATTCTGCCTTATTCAATAAATGCACAAACTACTGCCCAAAGTCTGTGTACATACCTATCTGTGATAGCACACATTGTGCTGCGTGAGCTTCCCTCTGTGCAGGAGCATGGCTCACCCCTGGTCCAAGACCTCATTTGTGTTTTCCAGGAATACTTTACACTCACTTTCTCATGGATTTGGGAAATTCTGCATACAAGTTGACTTTTCCCCTTCTCCCCCACCCTTTCAGCCTGTTGCCCCTTTCTTCTCTGCTTTCCCTCTTCTTGCACCTCAACAAATTGCCTTTCCCTTGCCTCCTGTCTCAGTCAGACATGGAAAGTTTGGTGGATCCTGATCCTTCCACACTGGAGTCACTCCCACAGGATCTGCCCCATCTCTGCCTGCTCTAACTCCTGCAGTTCCCTCCTGTATTTGCAGGGGGACAGCAAGACATGAGGGCTCACACTGTGGGAAAGCTGCATCCCCTCCAGGGTGGAGAAAGGAATGGGTGGAAGGGCAGGAGAAGGGTGAAGAGCCAGGGAAGATACAGAAGGCAGTGATGAGAATCTCAGTGCAGTGGTTGAATCCCTCCCTGTGGTTTTCAAGCAGACCCTCTTGCTCCAGAGAACAAGTGGCCCCTTCCCTTTGTTCCTGGTCCCAAAGCCTTCCTTCCCCAGGCTAAGAACAGCAATACCACCCCAGCCCATGTCCAGCAGGATGGGGAAGATGCCCTCTCCCCGCTTATCCCTGTTACCACCCCTTCCCACCCTCCCAGCTCTCTCCTCCGATGAAACACAGCCCAGGTTTGTTTAGTCAACTTCAAGTGTGTTGGCCAAAACCCTCCATGAAAATCCTGTTAATTTGTTTGATGAGCTGACTCCAGCTGCAGCCAGACGAATAAATGCTGATTGGCTCCTTTGCTTAAACTCTCCCTAACGAGCCGAGCTTTGTGCCTCGGCTCCCAATGCCAGCCGGGCTCTGCGAGGGGTGGATGTGTGGGGAGGCAGGGGGGGAGCAGGAGGCAGGGGGAGATGCCTCTAATGGCATCATTTCCATCTCACAATAGCTAATCCTGCCTAAATCAATGATGCCCTGGCATCCTAATGAAATAGGGTTGGAACTAGTTCAGTTTGTGATGAGCTTTTTAACCTCGGCTTCTTAATTAGCCTGGTGCAGGGTTGGAATGGGAGAAAAATGGAATGGTTTTCTCCCTAGCTCATCTTTCATGGGGGGGCATTGAAATGGTGGAATTAGATGCTAATCTGCTGGCTGGGTTTAAAAATAATCTCTGTGGTTAACTCTCCTTTGGAGGTGTGGAGGGAAAACAGAGCAGGGTTTTCATGTTTATGAGGTTGGCACCTTCCTAGGCTGTGCAGGTGTTTCCCAGGAAGGAGAGAAAAGGCCCTTAGAGGGTCCTGCAGAAAGGGAAAGTGGGACTATTCCCTCACACAGACTGGGGGGAAGACAGAGGGGAGGAAGGATGAAAGAGAAATTTCATCATTGTTTGTGGAATCGAATAGAACAGAAAAGTTGCAGTTCCTTTCTCAGAAATTACACTGTTCAGAATCGGGGGGGAATATTTGGATTTAGGAAGCATTTTGGTGAATGTCTGAGAACATTTGTGGCTACCCAAGTGCAAAGGGAATAAACCAGTTTGAAGAATGCCGAGACCCTCCAGAGCTCTACCCTGGCAGAAGTGCTCCAGGTCAGGCCTTTAGAAGTGTTTCCTTGTTTCAAACCTTGTTTTCACAGCAGGGGCAAGAAGACCTCTCTGCAACTCCGTGTGTCTGTCCTTCCAAAGGAAAGGAAGACTGGATATCCATTTGTCTTTAGACCCAGGATTAATGCTTGGTGAAGTACTGTAATACTAGAAAGAACTGGGAGGTCACAGGGAGCCATTTAGGTAAATAAAAAAATCCTCTTCTGCACTTTTTCTCCCCAAAGAGAGAGGGAAGAAGAAGAACCTTCTTTACCCCATCAGACTCTCCAGCAGAATAAAATGTGACTTTTTCACTAAATAATTTACAGCCTGTCTTCTTTCTGAAAGTTTTGGTTAGTTCAAAATGACACTTCTTACCCTTTAATGCTCTGATGAAATATCCTTCCATTTATAATTTAGGAACTGGCAGCTGGTAGTAGCAGGGCAGGTGTAGTGCTGGCGTTTGCAGGCAAATCCCTTGGTACATCCCAGGCTACAGGAGAGGACAATGCAGGAAAAACTGAGGACAGAATCAGTGTAGACACACACCTGCCAAGCCTGTGTGTCCTGAAAAGGGGAAGAACTACTGGGAAACCAGCTCTGGTGCAGCTTGAAGGGACTTTAAAGCAAGCAGAAGGGCTCAGGGTTATGTTCAGCAGAGTCAGATGGGATCCTTGATTGAGAGATGAGCCTAAGGAAGGGGAAATAAGGTCAAAGTCTTGGTCTACCACAGGCTTCCTTTGTGGCTCTGGTCAGCACTATGGGCTCAGAGCAGCAAACATGCCTATAATTAAAGACTGTGCTTAAGCTCAAGTAAGCTGCACCTTTCACAGAATGGAGCTTTACATCTTTGTGTTCATAGAATACGATAAACTGCTCCTTGCTTGGTGCTTTAAACAGGGAGAAATAATTACTTCCTTTTTTTAGAGGCACATTTTGAAATACAGCAGGTGTTTTATTGCTCCTGGAGCATTATCACTGTGTTTTGAGTTCAATTTTCTAAATCTTAAAACTAGTAACAATCAGCAGCGTTCAGGTTTCATCCCAGGTAAGCTGTCCCTTGCCAAATTTAATGTTACATTTTGAGGGCATTTATTTTTTCTTGTCATTTCCTGAAGCTGCTCAGAGCTTCCCTTTCCCAGCACAAAGAGAGAGGTGTGGGACACCTAATCCCAAACTAGCTTTGTGAATAGCAGGGATGGCAAAACCCTGTCCCACCAGTACAATGACAGGGAAGAAGATCAGGATAGATTCAAGCATAGACATGTTCAGCAGCAGGAGCATTTCCCATCATAGAATCATTAAGGTTGGAGAAGACCTCTAAGATCATCAAGATACCAGGCAAAGGCAAATGAGGGAGATCATCTGAGGGCTAAACAGTAGTGGCCCTTTTGACTTTTGCCCTTCTCTCGCTGCCCAAGGCCCTGTGTGTGAGGCACAATTAGCCCTGAGCCCCTGGAGCTGCCCTGTGCAGTGGCTGGGCTGTCCTGCAGTGCCTCTGGCCATGGGTTTTTCCCAGATATTTCATTAACGTTCAGAAATGGCACTTCCTTGCAATAATCTACCAACATTTAATAAACACAGCCCAAGAGTTTTATAACCTGTTAACTTCCAAGTGGCAATAATTAAACAAAAATGATAAATAATTAAGGCCTAATTACATGGTATCAGTCATTTCATTTTCCAGCAGGCATGTTAAGTGCATTTGCCACTACTGATTGGGGGCCCATTCTGCAAGCGCTCGGCACTTTCTCTGCGCGCCTGGATGGAGACTCAGGTTCCATGCAGCTTTATGGTGGAGAAGAAAAAGGAAAATGTGCTTCATTAGCTGTGTAATTGTCCCCTTCCACCACTGAAGATAATTCCCATTGAGGCTGTTGTATGACTTTGGGAAGCCAGCAGATAGAGCCATTTGTGTCTCATGTTCCTGAGTTGCAGCAGGTGGGACAGACTCAGAACAGCCCTGTGTCACATGCAGAGGTGCCTCTTTTCTCTCTCCTTCCCTTTGGATCTGGACCCCAGACTGGCATTTGTACATTGGGCCACACATGATGAGATGAAACAAACCCCAGTGAATAGACAGATGGCAGGAGTTTGAAATTGTTATGTCAGGATACAGAGTCATCATCACATCCACAACTGATGGACATCAGCAGAACCCCACTGTAGCATCAACTTACAGCATCTGAAAATATCTGCTTCCCAAGTATCTTGTCTGGGTATTGAGGACTGTTCTGAGGACAGAACCATAGCTGAAGGGGCTCTCCAGAGCCTGTCATAGCTGGAAAACTCAGAAGGAAGGAGCACACTTGGAGCTGGCCAAAAGGGAGGGAGTGGACAGCACTAGAGCTCTGTGAGGGTCAGAGCCTGCAGCAGGCACAAGTGCAGGGCACTGAAGTCCTTGGTGCTCTTAATGGACAAGGATAGATGAAACAGTTTGATACAGGGTAATAAAGAGGGGATGAGCTGATGGTACAGAAGACTGACACTCTGTCTGGCCAGGGTGCAGGAATAGTGCAGGGCTGGTGAAAGGATCAGGAGGGAAAGCATGCACTAAATCCACTTAGTTATCTGCTGCCAGGGCAGCATTTGTTTGCTACAGGGAATAAATGGCCTCCATTGCTTAGAAAGCAGGGAATTGGTTTAATTGATCTCTAGTGGACTCTTAGTTAAGGAGGAGCCTTGCACGTGCTTTCTCTTGCTTCCCTGAAGCCATACATCGAGCTGGCTTGCTTCAGTTAATTTCCAAATGGCTGCAAAAGGCTTCCTGGTATTCAGAAAGCAAATTCCTCTCACATTTTATTTAGCATGTTCCAGTTCATTCCCCCCAGATAGATGACATAATTCAATTTTCCCCAATGAATCTCTTTCCTTGTTTTACCCAGCCCCACTCTTGCCAGTTTTGGTTATGTCTGATGGTCCATGGGGGCTTCCCAATGTCCCACTGCTGTCAGCTCCAGCGCTGTGGTCATGGTTTATACAAATTTCCTGCAATATGGAGTGGGGTGAGATGCAAACTCAGTCCTAGAAGTTTGCTGTTTCTCTGTTTTTCCATTTGACTGTCCTGGGTGAGAGGTGGAGACCTTTACACTGCAGAGGGGTCTGTTTAAGTCAGAAACCATCAGTCATGCAGATGATCATGGTAAAGAGTTTTGGCTACTTCTGGGGCTTAAGCAAGGACTGTGGACTGCAGGACTTTCCTAGTCAGCTCACAGTAGCACATCACAACTGCTTAATGAGCTTTTCTGTTTGGGTTCCCAGGCACCTATGGATTTCACTTTTCAAATTGTGCTTCTTCCCCAGGTGGAAAGAGAAAAAGAGTCAGATGCAAGCTCAAGTTGTGGCCAAGAAGTTATCATGTTAACTGTTCAGCAGGAACTCTGTGGGACTTGAGAGCCCACTACAAATGGCATGAAACCCAGCTCCTTTATTAGGGGATAAGCTGGGCTGAATCACCTCACATCTGCCACGGTGAAGGAGCCCGTGTGACGTCAAGAATGGAGCAGCAGCTGTAAAGTGATAACTCATAATGTGTGGTGTCTAGTGCAAAATTTCATGTTTAATTGCACACTGTGAGCACTAAAGAAGAAGTCTAAACCAGCATCCCAATGCAACATTTATCCTTTCTGCTCTCACCAGCCAGCCCTACCCAAAAATAGCACTCACATCCCTGGCCCCTCACTCATTTTTTTACTGAGATTCAAATCTGCTCAGGGAAACACAAACTGCCCTGCAAGCAAAATCTGTCCTGTGAATCACAGAGAACCCTCAACATCCTCAGAGAACTCAATATTCCCACTCCAGCAGCTGGGGACTCAATCAGGCAAGGTGTCTCTTTACCACCCGGAGCATTACATAATGAAATGCCAAGGAAACCACCTTGCATGGGTATAAAGTAAATTCTCCACAGGGGAGAATATAGTGAGGGAAGTGAGTGGAGATGCATTAGCAGAGCAATGAGGATTCTCACAGAAATGGGGGCACATGTCAGCTGCACCCCACTGTGCATGATGTGTGGTGCTGTGTTCGAGGAACTGAAGCATCCTCAAGCACCAGATTGCACAGAAATGTGGGATTGCTGCTGAGGAAGTGGAAACTCGCTGGGTAAGTCTCTCTGTGCCTGTCTTGATCTGCGACTGAGATGTAAGGGCTTGTTCTGGCCCAAAAACAGGTGTTCTGGTGTGAGTTGGCTAATTCAGGATATTTGGGGGTTGATGCCTTTTGAATTTGTGGATCTGTTAGAAGATCCACTCTGGAAAAGGAGGAGAATAAGGCATGGTGGCAACTCCCTGTCTTCCAAGTGCCTGCTGCTTCTAATACAGATTATTTACAAATTGAAGCTGTGGGAATGGTTTCCCTCCAAATGACATCACCTTAGGTGATGTCTTGCCCCATTGTAAGGAGAAGGTAGATTGCTCCATTTTGTCCAAAGCAAAATTTCTTCCAAAAATCACTTTTTAAGGGCTATTTTCCCACTCAAGATTCACCTTAGAGAGAAACACTGACCTATTTAGAAATGTCTTAAGTGCTGATTTTAAAGAATCCAGTGAGGAGTGCCAGTGTAGCCTGTTCAGAGTGAAAAATAGCCCTTTACTAAAAGATGGAGAAATAACTGTACTTCCCCACTTTCCAGTTGCCCCGAGGTAGTTGGGCTATTTCTGTACCCATACTTAGCCCAGCCATCGGAGTGCACCACTGGGCTGGAGGATTTCACTTGAGGTTAATGGAACATCAAGGAAAATGGACACATGCACTATAGCCATAGTTTTCAGTGGGATTGCTGGAATGGCTGGATGTTCTATCCATGAGAAGAAAAGCATCTACAGAGCATGCTTGCTGGGCCAAGAGAGATGGTAAAGAAAGTGTGGACATTACAGCAATGGGAATGAAGAGATCTGACCCATGGAAAAAGGCCTCTGAGGGTTGGAAAGACAGATGCAGAGAGTGGAGTGTTCAATCCCTGGGTGGCTCTGTTCATGGACAGATGTTTCTGGAGGTGTTCCCAGTCAGCCCAGCACCTGCTGCTCGGACATGACAAATGTGCCCATAGCCAAGAGCTGGCCCATAGGTCTCTGGCATAAGACAGCCCAAAGTTGCTAAAGGTTGTGTTAGTCTTTTTTTTTTCACTGAAGCCACTCCTTCTTGCTCTGCAAAGAGCTTACAAGGCCCAAAACACCCGCAACTGTAACTCCTTATCTTTCTGCCATGTCCTAATTTGCGTTTTCTGGTCTTCTCACCAGTCACTGCTGTACAAACTCAATTGCCTTGAATTACTAGAGGCCCTGGTCTGTGCTGCCATATGTGTTGGTGTCTGGGTATTAAATATTTATTGGAAGATTCATTATTTGGGCATTAAATATTAATTCACACGAGGGAATGAATTGGATGATTTGTATTTGTTTTTAATGAATTGCCTTGGAATCGGAAATGTCTGGTTCCAAAGGGTGGTGCTTGGGGGCAGCTGGTTTTTCTCTCCTGGCTTTTTGGTGGAAGATTTTATTGCCTGTCCTTCAGACATCCTTTTCCCCACAGTTCCAGGCTGCCTGTGCTCTGGAGATTAACTTTGCTATCAATATGTTTGTGTTTTGTTTACAAATCATGCAATTTAAGACAACTTCCTTTTGCCACTTTTCCCCCTTCCCCCACCACAAGTCTCCCTCTCACACACGCACAGAAGAGACTTAAGATGCTCAAGCATCAATATAATTATGTTACCAGGAGATGTCTCGTTGTGTTCTGTCTCTTTAAGTGAAGTTTATGGCCTGAAAAGTAATTGATTTGCAATGGTATTTAAGACAAGAGCTGGAGGATACTGCTGTGCTCTTCTGCAATACAGTAGCCTGGAGAAAACCATTGCTAAAGCAAAAACATTGACTTTTTTTGTGATGTGGTCTCTTCTGATGCACTCAGCAGGGGCAAAGTTTGCTCTATTTTAACAGAATTGTCTGCTATTTTTACAAAGGTAGTTTGGACATTCCACAGTCTTGCAAGTTGTGCTGTGGTTTAGGCGGTGGGTGCAGGAAGGGAGGGCAGGGCCCTGCACACTTTTGAATGCTGCTCCCTCCTTTATCTTTTGCTTTGCATTAGGTTTGGGCTTTTTTCTTATTTTTTTTCCCCACAAGCAAAGTTAATTTTATGATGGAGTCAGGCAAGGCTGGAGAATCCGCTGAGGTTTAGCTACCTGGTGTATAATAGCACAATGGGAGGGATAAATACATGGTTGATTATGGGCAGGGACAATGCCAAGCCAGTATTAGGGGGTAGGATTAGAAAAGGCAGATGGGAAGATTTTCCTAATACACTTGAGCCCTTTGTACAATCGCTCTGCCAGAAAAAACCTGTAAATTGGAGCAAGAACATAAAAGTCCCGGAGTCGTTGGCAAATCTCCTTCTTCTTTCAGCATGGTTTGAATCTGACCTTCCCTCTGGGGAGCAAGAATATAACAGAAGTTGGGTATTTTAGCTTAAAAAAAAAAAAAAGAAATCAGACAAGGATAATCTCAGTAATAAACCTGAGCAACCAAATGCAGCAAACTTTTCTTGCAGCTCACAGGGCATGCTGGAGTCCCCATCCTGGGAACTTCAGAGCCCAGCCATTTCCCTCGGATGAAGTGATGGAGCAACAGGGATTAGCTGCTAAGGCAGTAGGAGCAGCAATAGTCAAGATGGTCAAGGTAATAGTCAAATAGACCATTTTGTGCAAAGACTTCTGTCAGCAGCAAGTGGATCTTGTCAGGGAGAGACAAACTGCCTGAAATCAGTGTTTGGAAGCTTTCCAGAAATTCGCCTATGGAGTTAATCAAGTCTCCCTGGATAGAGATACCCATGGTGAGATATATGTGGTGACTTCCCATTGTTACATACCATGAGGAATCCTTTCCTGGGAGAAGTGGCATTGATGTATTAAAAATCGGAGTGCAACAAGGACAGGGTGACAGTAAGACTCAGGAACTTGCTCTCATATCTGGCATGGATTTCCAAGGGAATATCTACTGTGTACTTTGCCTTTAGGAAATTTTCCTTCATATGCTAGGCAACTTAAAATCAAGGAATTTGACACACAGTTTTGACATCTCAAATGGGAACTGGATGCCTTCTGTGAGTGAAATTGCTCCACAATTCATGCCCAGACAGAAAGCTACAGATGAATAAAAGTTACTTCATCTAACCACATCAGAGATCAAGCCCAGACTGGAAAGTTTATAAAAAATGGAAAACAGATAAGCTCCTTGCTCTGACTGCCAGAAGAGACTGGCTCCCTACTGCCCAACACTTGCTGGTGTGTTCTGCAAAATCCTCCTGGTGGGGTGTTGTGGAAGAAGCTGAAGTGCCACAGAGCAGCCAGGGGGTCAGGAGTTGCACATAGTGGGGATCTTTGTTTCCCAGGAAATCCAGAGCTTTTGGTGTCTGTCCCTGTTTCTACAACAGGGGACACAGAGGCTTCAGGAAATTAAGGTGTCTGCAATGCCTTTGTTGGACTTTCTGCTCTTTTTGCATATATTAATTATGTATAATGATTTTCTAAACTGGTACATGAAAATTGTCCTTTCTGCTCTTACAGGGAGTGACAGATTCTCTGTGTTCCCCTTCCTTCTCCACCTTAAGGAGAGGCAACTCCTCCTCACATAATCTTTTATATACTCACTGAATAATAAGCTTTTCTGGTCATTTACTCAGGAAGGATTTGTCATTCCAATATTTCATTAATCCTATAACATAAAACCCAAAAGATGTGTACACGACTGAGCAGCAGGATATGATTTCTTGGGTAGCCTTCACAGCTTAAATACAGCACACACTGTAAGAACAGTGTTGAAGGGAGGTGTCAAAACCACCATCTTCCACCACTTTTGGGACCACTGACTTTTGTTACCAGAGTGTTAATTAGACATCAGGAGGATACAGGGGGATTCCAGCAGACCAAAACTCCCCTGTCTGTGGGAAACCCCAGGCTGCTACAGAAATGATGTAAATTCAGGTAAATTTAATTTATTAATGTAATTTTGGTCCATCCCTGTGCCAGTGGCTCCACGTGGATCAAGGGACTGCTCTCAAAGTTGCCAGGGATGTTCTCTGCCTGCTGTGCAGGACATTGTCCCTCTTACATGTGGTGTTGTTAGGGATGTGACCACTCTCTCAAACACCCAGGGAAAACGGCTTTTCTGGGATTATTACAGAACCTCCTGGGGAAAAGACAAATCAGACTTTTTATCTGCTTTTCTGCTTGCCACAAGCTAGTCTCAGCTTCTAACCACTAAAGGCACTCTCTGCTCTGTCAAAGGACTTAAGATGATCAATTTATAATGTCTGCAGAGTGGTAGGATGAAAAGATGTTCTGAAAATGACTTGGACGAAAAGACGCTGTAAAAAAATAATCTTTACCCTGATAGACTGATTACAATCTATTGTGCCATGGATTAGTGGGTGAGTATTTATTCAGCTTATTTTTTATTCCTATGTACAGATGCTCTGGACCACAATGACCTCTTTGAAGTCATTATTGGCTCTTGCATCCATGAGTAGCATAGAGGGCACATTAATAAGCTGTGTATAGAAAAAGACAATGTAGTCCCCAAGAAGTCATTAAGAGTCTATTGTGTCAGTCTGACTGTAGCCCACAAAAGACACCAAATCTATAAGCTAAAAATATCCTTTGGAAATGCTGTTGACACAGTTATTTCACATTGGCAGCAACATCCTCCCCACATATACACATGGTCCCCTTGCTAGTCCTGCTCAGAGCAATGCATGTTCTGGGAAGCACCTGGCTTTTCTTGGGATTCAGGAATCTCCAAGTGGCACTGCCTGCGCTGGCAGCTCCCAGCTTTGTTAATGAAGTGCCTGGTTTGATGGGAACTGCAATTTTCACTCTGTCCTGCAGTCCCCATTGGGTGAAATGCTGCACAAATACCCAGCTAGAGACTGCTGTTGTGTCAAAGGGCTGTGGCAGAAAAGAGCAGGAGAGGATGGGAAGAAAAGAGGTACTCACTGTGTTTCTGCCCTTTTTGGACCCAGAGGTGCTCCAAGCACACAAAAGCACTGTTTCCTGTGTCTAAGCAAATGTTAAAAAGGAGAATTCACCTCTCTACAACACAGTATTTTCCTTGGCAATACCATTCCTGTCAGTCTGTGTCCCAGGTGCTACCTGGGACATTCCCAGGAGTCAGTCCTGGAGGTAACATACCTCAGTGGGGCAGCTCAGCTGACTCAGCTCTTGCTCTGGGCTCTCTGCAGGCTCCAAACACCACCACATTTTCATGGAATTTCTAAGAATTTTAGAGCTTAGAGGCAATGTTTCTGGGTTTCTTTAAATGTTGTTACTAGTCAAAACCAGGACATGGACTGCAATATATGTTCAGCCTTTATTTTAGATTGAAGAAGTCCTAATCTAAAAGGACAGTTCACATCATCCTTAATGTAGTTATCACTGTTGATGCAACTAAACAACACAACTCCCCACAGCAGCCCAGTATTTTTTTGTAAAAAAAATAAACAAAGACCACACAGAATTTTATCCAGATACCTAAAACTACTCTAGTCTATTCCTGGAAGTGTGTAAAATCTGACAGATGTTTCAATAGGGGATTTGAAAAGTCCTTTAATGGGGACTCATCTCACCCTAACGTACTCTGATCCTGCAAAAAGAGATTGCAGCGTATAAACAAGCAAAGAGAAAGATGGGAATTGATGTAAAATCTAGCTCTGCTTTTCCTTTTCCTGATTAAAAGGATAAGGCACAAGATTATTCCCTGCCTTTCTTGGCTGTGGAGTCTCCAATATTGTGTCTAACCCATGCTGAGTAATGTGTATTGATTGCTTTGTTACAAGCTTTATCGTTCAGTCCATCACCAATAAAAAGTTTATGTAAAACAAGAGCTGAAGGAATCAAGTGAGAGAAGGTGGAGAGTGGGGATGTACACAGAGGGGATATGCTGCTTTTATTTCCACACAGATATCCTATGCTCAAATTTTAGCAGCAGGAATTTATTTTTCATCACCCTGTTTTAAAGCCTTTGGAGGAAGGGTTTGGTTTAGGTTTGGTTTTATTACTTGTTCATGTTCAAGTTTTCATAGAGAAACAAAGTAGCAGGAGAGAAAGGGGAAAACCAAGTGAAGATGCTAAATTTCCATATGAAAAGGAGTGCAACATTTTTTGTTTCATTTAAAAGGAAAGGAAGGGGAAAGAATGAGGATTTACAGCAGGAAACGAGTTGGCATGACAGTCTTTAGGGTTGGGTTTCATACAGGTGATGTGGTGGGTGTAATTACCAGCACTTCTCTCTGCTCCTCAGAGGCTTCTGGGCTTAAAATATTTTCATTTCCATAGGCAGATATTATTGCATGCTATGTTGGACGTTTGTAGGCTGATAAACGAAATGGGGTTAAATAATTGTGCTGTTTGTAAACGGGGATGCTCCCCTTTTCTAGCAGCCTGAGTTCCACCCAGTTTGCTTCTTAAACACTGAAACTGCCCTCACCAGTAAGCAGGTATGGAAATAAATATGGAAATAAATACAGGAGATAAAGGAGAGTTTGATGATTGACCCAGACCAATGGTGCTGCCAAAGGGCTGTGGAGTTCCCACTGGTGGGTGCGTTGTGGGGACCCTCTGCTGAGCCCAGCCCTCCTTCTGAGCTGCATTTGCTGCTGGATTTCCCTGCAAAGCATCACAAGGACATTTATCAGTCTCGGTTCTTGCGGTTCCATTAACTTTTCTTGGCCTCAGACAATAAAGCTGGGGAGTTAATTTCATTCATTTAACCAGTGGGGAGGGAGTGGGGGTGAAAAATAGACTGACTGCATTTTCTTTTAGTCTGATGGATACAGGATGCCTTGCTCACATCCCCGACACAGCCAGCAGTGTCAGCACTCACCAGCATCTCCAGCTTTGCAAATAATGACTCACTTGGTTCAGTGGTCAAACTGAAGCAAAATCATGGAGTAAAAAAAGCGCTTCAAGGTTATTCAACAAAATGTTTTGACCCAAAACTGAAAGTTTACTTTTTTAAAAGGCATTTATTTCTGTCTTCTTTTTGTGTTGTTTCTTTTCCCAAGCAACAGAGGTGTCAGTTTCAAAAAGAAAGTGTTATTTCTGAGGGAAAAGTGGAAGCGTTCTGTTAGGAAACAGAAATGTGGGAAAATGTTTTGACCTCTCTTTTTGTCTCCTAAGTTGAACGTTGTATATTTATCCTAGATTAAATTCTTCACATGCTGAGTCTGAACTAAACAGTACCACGAATCACTTCCCCCTGATGCCATATATCAGTGAATTAAGCATTTTCACAAAGAATATTGTCTCTCTCTTCCCTTGATTCTGCTTTTGCACAGGTGACATGCAAACAAAAAGCATTGTAGCAGAGAACAGAGATGTCAGCTGGGACGTCAACATCAATTTTAAAGAGTGGAATTGGAAGAGGAACAAACATGTAACATCCCACATTCTGCTGAGGAGGGAGGATGGACCTCTGTGCTCCAGGAAAACTGTAGAGTGTGGAACAAAACGATAACCATGGGTCACTAGAAGGTGATGCCAGGTGAAAAACAGAACAGAACCCAGCAGATGTGAGAGTGGTGAAAGCAAGAATCAAAACCCTATTACCCATTATCAATACCAACCTCCCTCCTCCTGGAGCTAAAAAGGGGCTATTTGCCTCAGTGTAGCAGAATTTTGATTCAGAAGCTGCAAGTTGTCATTGGCAACTTTCTAGTAAACCCAGGGAGCTTGTCAAACAAATCCCTTTTATCCACAAACTAAGGCATTGGTTATTTGTGTTATTCTCCATCAACCATGCTTAGTTAAGAAGAAATACACCACCTCCTTATCTCGTGATCCTGTTTGGAAACCTTGGTGTGTGTCACAACATGATTGAATCACCTGCCCTTCAAAGATGAAACTTAGTGGATTACAAGGAAATCCAAACTCTGAAATGAAAGAAAATGGCCTAAGGGACACCCATGGCAATAAAAAATTACTTCACCTAAGCACAACATTGGAGGGACACAACTTGATAGTGACCTTTTGCACCCTCCAACGTGTTCTGTCTGTGATGGATGAACAGCTGTGTTGGTTACTTTTGGCTAAAAGGAGCAAAAACTGCCATGGCTGCACTGGTGGTGCTTCACCAGCCCTGAAATGCAGCAACCTCTGGACATGAACAGGACAGAGCTATAGAAAACTGTATGAATGAAAGATGGAGAGAGAAAAGAGGATATGCCAAGAAAAACAAAACCCCTTCAGTGTGAAAGCTGAGAGATTTGGTACAAAACAGACTCAGAGTACCCTGGCTGAGGGCCAGCCAGCCCTTGCCAAGGCCTGACAACTTTCCATGGCAGGTGTCACTTTGTACATGGGGAATGAGGTATTGAATCTCAGCTACAGTCTAACTTGTGACAGCCATAACCTGCCCTGTCCCCACTCCCAGCACCTTATTTCCATAGGTACAGCAAATCCCTTCCATTGACTTAGGAACAAGAGGGTTTTGCTGTGTTTGAGTGTGCAAAAACCCAAATGATTTTCTTCCTAATTAGCCTAATGAGCCTTTTGGCTCTCACATGATGACAAGTAAATGAATTTGCCCTTTCCTTGACAAGTTCTTATGGGAATGATCCGAAGCCTTTCGTAACAATGTATCAAAAGTACAAAGTCATTAAAAACAGTTGTCCAACTATGAAATTAGTTATTGATTAATATTGCTTCCAGACAGCCATATTGATCATTAAAAAGAAAAAAAAAAAAAAAAAAAGGATTCCAATGTTCATATTTCTTCATGAAAGAGGTTATTGAAATAAGCAAAACATTTAAGATCCTGAGGTCATGTATGTCTGTACTTCTGTGCTCAGACACATTGTGTCCTTGTTTGGAGCTCCACAGGGGTCTTACACTCAGGAAAAGTTGTTGATGACTGTAAACATCTCCACTCATGTCATCTTGATGTGCCCTTTCCCAGCTGCAGAGATCAGCTTCTCCTGGAAGAAGCTTTACTAAAATGAGCAGAACTAGTCCTACTGTGAGTCACAGGGAGTTTGTCACTTCCCAGGTGATGCAGCACAGCTGAAAAGAGAACAGAAGCCTCCTAAAAGTGGCTGACAGGCCCATGACCTGTGAATAGAGCCAGGAAATAACAGTCATATCAAGTGCTATTAAGGGCCAAAAGAGCAGTCTTAGAGTGAACAAGAGAGTAAACCCTCTGTGAGCAATGGTCCATCTCCACCAGGATGATTTCCACGGTCACCCAGACAGGTCAAGAGATGTGTGTCTGCGCTTTTGTACGGTTCAGCCTCCCTGATCCCTTCATCTTTGAATGGAGAAGAAGGAAAATGAGGCAGGAGTCAAAAAAGGGGGAATAGTGAATCAATTCTTGGAATCACAGCAACCAGAAAGACTGGGGGTTTTTTAGTATTGGAGTGGTCAACAAGGTGAAATGACTGGCAGGCCACAGTGTTAAAACTTGGTATGTTTACAAGCACAATGTATTTTGTAATCCTGCTCCTTCCACAGAAGATTTGTCAGAATCTCAAAAAGCTCCAAGTACATTTTGGGTTTTATTTCACTCTGAGGTCATTGCCAGTCAGTTTTCATTTGTGGGCTCAGCTGACCAGAAGTTTTCCAAAATAAAGTGGCTTTTCCCACATAAGTAACTACTTACTGAAAATCAACATGTCTGGCAGAAAAGAAAAAAAAAAATTTCCCTGAAATTTCAGTTCTCAGAGGAGTCTGGCCCAGCAAATGGCACAGTTCTAATATTGTTCCTCCACTACAATTGCCTTAGAATGATTACTCTTCTATTTCATCCTCAGCTGATTAGTCCCTCGGCTCAATTGCTTTCAAATGAATAAAATACCATCTATTTGTGTTTTTGCTTCTGTGGGAAAAATTCTGCTTATTGTGGTAAACTAAATAGATTGGTTTTGTCTGTGTGAGGGTTTGTTTTGAAGAATGAAATAATTTTGCTGGAACTGGAATTCTGATTTTTGAGGCTCTCTAATGCAGCTCTCCAATTGTGTGTTGATTTGAGAAACAGTCTGGATAGCTGATACAAGCAGCTCTAGAAGCTTGAACTGAGATTTGGAATCACAGAATGGTTTGGGTTGAAAGAGACCTTAAAGACCATCTTGTTCCACCCCTTGCCACAGGCAGGGACATCTTCTACTAGACCAGGTTGCTCCAAGCCCCATCCAGCCTGGCCTTGGACATTTGCAGGGATGGGAAGTGGGCAACCTGTGCCAGGGCCTTACCACCCTCACAAAGAATTTCTTCCATGTATCTAACCTACATTTCCCCTCTGTCAGTTTGAAGTCTCTCCCCATTGTCCTGTTACTGCAAGGCCTTGTAAATAGTCTCTCTCCATCTTTCCTGTTGGTTCCTTCAAGTACTGGAAGGCCACAATTAAGTCACCCCAAAGCTTCTCTTTTCCAGGCTAAACAGTCCCAACTCTCCCAGCCTTTCCTCACAGCATAGCTGCTCCAGCCCTCTGATCATTCTCTGAACTCTCTCCTACAGGTCAATGACTTTCCTGTGCTCTGACCACAATGATTTAAGAAATACTGTACTAAAAAGACATTTAGTCCTTGTCCCCTTTTCCAAAATAAGGTGTTCAGGTAGTCTGGAAAAGTTTTAGATAGTCATACAATGTGAAGCTTATCAGCTTTGCCTATTATTTCCTATCAAATCTGAAACATGCCAGGTGAAATTTATATTGAGATATTTGGCATTTCACAAACCCTTGCTACATGTCACTCAAACCCAAGTGATGGGCACTTCAAAGAAGACCAAGGTGCAGTTTTGAGCACCTTTTTATAAGTTTCTTTAGACCAGAATTTCTTACTTAAAAGCCCTGTAGTTAAGGTTCACATTTCTGATAAATTTCCATGCATTATTAACCTAATTGGAACCAACATATATTCTGAGATTCTCATTAATAATTTTTAACACATTGCAGCATCTTTACCCTTGAGCAGTCAACCAAGTTCTCATCTCCATAAAAACGGGCTCCTCATAACCAGACAATATCCAATCACTTCCAGTCCATAAGGTAAATTTCCTCTATATTCTTTCAATTTTGCAGTTTTCTCACCAATCAGCACAATAACTTTCACTCTATGGATTATTCCTCCATAAACCTTGCCAGAAGCTGCCTGGGAAGGATGTAAACTTGAGTTGGAGGACATGTCAAAGAGATTATCTCAGACTAAATGAAAAAGACCTCAGCTCTTAGCATTTTAGCTGAATTGTTCCACTTATTCCTCTAATTTCTACTCCTTACTCCTTCCAATAATCTTCAAAATTAATAAATTAGTGGCAATATGCTAATAATATACAAATGATACGTTATTTACCAATATTGACCAGTATATAAATGCTACTACAGGCCACTGGTTGTTAAATTACTTGTTAATTTTTCTTTGTAGCAGCAACATTTTAGAGCCCAACACCTGAATACCACAGTGAGGTGATATAAAAAATACATCTAAAGAATGACCCTAACCTAAAATGATTGCTGGTGTTTGTTAGGTACTGTGGTTGCAACAACAATGTTAATCAGCCAGAACAATTGTTAGGTTAAATTATTTTTTTATATAAACTTAGAAGTTTTTTATTGTTTTTATCTAAAATTGAACTATGTAGATTATTTTAAGTGGGTAGGTTTTTGTTTGTATCCATGAAATTGCTACCATATTAACAAGATTTTCCAGACATTAATGGATTGATTTTGGTATAATTGTAGCTATATTAATTCATTCCAATTACCTCTAAGTAAAATTTAAATTAAGTTAAATTGGAAAAATTAAAAATGTTTGAAAACCCTGCACGGAAACCTTGAGGCATCATGAGATTGTCATTTCTCATCTCTAATATCATTCATTCTGAAACTGAGAACACAACATAAATAGCCTCAGTTCTCCCAAGACTTGTAAACTGTTATTTTCTGTACATTTCAAAACCAACTGAAAGGTCTCTCCATAAGGCCAATATGATCATATTTTCCTCACTCATGGAAAAATTGTCTCTGGTTGTTTCATCAGTTCTGTTGGTTTCTTGTTGAGGAAGCTGATGCATGGAAGATCCGTTTATAATGTAAAGATATTCAACCATAAAGAGGAGTTTAAATACAGAGTGGAAGCACTGGCAGTGGTCTGAAACAGAGCAAGTGGTCATGACAGACACAGAGGAATCTTCTGGCACCACAGGAACTTTGCAACAGCCCAAAGCTCCAAGGGCAAAACCACACTGCTTACCAAGGCCATGGTGACACTGAACCCTCAGCAGGGTTTGGTGGCAGATCCAGGCTGAGATACCTTTTATCTGATCTTGGAGAACACAACTGTATTCCAGTTTAGCCAAGATCTGTGTTGGTTATGTTGTGCTAGAACAGTTTAGGTTGAAATTGGAACTTCTGTGACCAAGTTCTTTCTATTCATGACCAGCTTCAGAGTTAGAGGAGCTGTGCTGAAATTTATGTGCAAAAATGAATGGGGAATGGAACTGTTGCACATCTGGGAGGAATCTGGACCCTTCAGCAAAGCACACAGACACATGTCAACTCAGCATATGTTTTTCAGTTGTGTTTTTGGGACCTTTGCATCTCAAGGTATTTCAGCTCTCTTGCATTTTCTTTGCTCATCTCATGTCTGGCTGTCTCTTCCAAAAGACTCCTCCAAAAGTACATACTTCCAGTTCCTGATTTCTAGATCACACTGGGCTGGACTAGTCTAGAAACACACTGGGCAGCCTTGGGCTGCCTCTCTGTTCATCTCTGTTAGAGTGCTTGATAGGTTGCATTGATATGGAGAACAAAATTTATTAATAGGGTCTTTAAATTTATTATAAATAGTGTTAATAGGGACTTTAGCTTTAGAATTTTTCCCTTTAGCTGGATTTTTCCAGGTGTACTGGCCTCTGTGGGCTTCAGGGGCTGGCCAGGTATTTAACAGCCAACTAGAACTAGCATGAATCAGATAAAATCCTCAGTTTAGATCATCTGTGCTCTGCTAGAATTAGACAGATGCAACTTGCACTGAGAACCAGCAAAAGCCATCCCCCTCCCTGCAGCAGAGTCATCCATATGGAGAGAAAGGTGCTCCAAGGGAAGAGATGGCTTGCAGAAAGGTGTTTCTTAATTGCATTTTGGTTCCAGACCCTCTGGTGAACAGAGACACACAGGGAACAAATGAAAGTTTNAGGAAAAAGTTTTGCCTCTTAGAGCAGGGAAATAGTTTGAGGCTATGTTTTAATTAAAATGAATATCTGCGCTATCTTAATGTTATTGCCTGTTAAGTGTAGCAGGGTGATTTAGAGTTCTGTAACACAATTATACTCCGGTAATGAAGCTCTGCAGAATTATCCCAGGAATTCAAAATGCAGAGGGGAGCAGTAGCTCTCATTTGTAACCATGTTACAGCCTCTATTGTTACAGTATTTTCTGTTTTCCTCAAAGATTAACTCAGTCGTATTTAAGTCTCTGGTTACATTAAAGAGAGATGGGGAGCTGGTGACAGCAGCTGTTTTACCATCTCTGTAGTGAATCCCTTCAAGATGTTCTTCTCCCAGCTCAGATCTGGATGCCTTAACCTGCCCCTCCTCCTGGTCTCTCTGTGGGGAGCAGGACCCAAGTCATTAACGAAACATCACATGCAATGATTCTGTAGGTGAGACCTCAGATAAATTGCCTTCCAGAGGTTGCATGGAGCCTTTCAGAGCTGCTTTACACCTTTACACCTGCTTCTGATTCCTTCTGGTGTGCTGAGGAGGGCTCATCTGCTTGTGGGCTCCTGATTGGGATTCCTGCTATGGAAAAGGGCTGTGTGGGAACAGGCAGCTCCCTCTTGTGCTTGGTTTGGTTTTACATGTCCATATACATGTAAAAAACATACTTCTACATTTTCAGCTGTGCTTCCAATATAAAAGAAGTCACAAACCTCAAAAATTGCTGGAGTTATATATTTAGACTTAGATATTGAGTCTGACCTCCAGGGAGTATCTGGGTCATGTCTGGGTTTGTGCCTCAGTGAGCTTGACCATGTGAGCCAGAAACACTCAATTCAAGCAAGTTCATCCTTGTGTCCATCCATTAGAAATGCTCATTTATCCACTCCAAGAATTAGTTTGGTCAGTCCAGAACTGAGCCACAGCACAAGCCCTTCAAGTTCTCCAAAAGTCTTTTCTTGAGTGACATGCTGAGTTACAGAGTGAAAGTGGAACTGTAGACACTCCACAAACAGCTCTCCCTCAAGAACTTCTCACCTTGGCTGAGAAAGACCCAAGTTTTTGTTTCTTGAAATGGGAAAACTGGAGAAAGGAACAAAACCTGTCAGTTTTCATTCCAATTTGGAAACAAATTTGTTTGGCACTGAGGAAAGATGAACATTGAATCAGAGCCTGATATTTCGATTTGTGGCAAACATTAAAAGCAGAAAGGAATTGATGCAATAATAAGAGCAATCCTCAGGAGCACCTCCAAACCCCTATGGCAGACTTCAGCAGTCTGATTAATCCAAGAAAACAGACTTTGGATGCTCTCTCTCTCTGCTTCTGTAATTTTTTTTTCCCTATAATTTCATGTCACAACTAAGGTCCAGACTGATCAAATGAGGCCTATCTTTCAACCTTACAGGATTGTCAGCATTCAAATCTAGCACTATATTCCTGAAGATACAGAGATTCCAGCTCCAGACAGGTGACACTTTTGGGAGAAGAAAATAAAAATGAGCAATAAAAGCATGTTTTAAAAATGTCTTGCTGCTCTGCTCTATGGTTCAGTTTGAAATAAACTGATGAAAGAAATGTTTCAAACCTGAAATGTGCAGGGCTTCCTTCAAAATGGAATGTTTCTATTTGCTTGCTTGAAACTAATTTTAGTTTGTCCATTTCTTTCCAGTGGAGCTTCTTGCAACCATGTTTCCCAGATCTTAGCAATAAGAACAGCTCCTTCTTTTAGGCCCTGGTCTATTCACACTGAGCTGTGCCTTTCTGTCTTCAGGCCTTCTGAAATATTAACCAATGGGGTAAAATGCTGCTCAACATGTGTAAAGACCTTGCCTTTCACCTTTAGGTCAATCCCACCTCCACGACCCACAAAGTACAATTCTTCCATTGTTAAGTTTTACCTGAGGAGTAAAGGCTGTCACCTCACAGCTGTGTGAAAACTCACAGCTTAAGCTTCAACTCGAGGCAGAGGCTCACTGTTAGTATAAAAAATAGGTCAGTCCATTTTCTGCAGAAAACATTCCTCCTGCAAATTTTTGGTCCTTCTCCAATCGCTTGCTAAAAGCTCATGACCATGGAATAAAGGCTAAGGTCAAATGTCCTGGAGCTATGAGACAATATCTCAGGATGTAGGTGTCCTTGGGCTCTGATTTAGGTTTCCATGTGTCTTACTGCATTTGCTTAATGATTTCCTAGGCACCTATGGCCACAGCATCTGGGCTGCTGCCACAAATTAAATGCAATCAGACATTAAATCAAACTGCCTACACAGGTTGCAGAAACAGGTCTCCTCCTCCTGTTGTTGCTGCCGGGCAGAAGGGACTCAGGAATGGGTCAAATTCATGCAAAGGCACTGCTGAGAGGGTGCATCTTGTGGTGCTCTTGGAAAGCTGGCAGAGTGACTGCAGATTACCAGAAAACCTGCAATCCTGAACTGGAATTCTTCATGAATAACAAGAAAATAAGGCTGAAAAACACCTCAAATTGCTTAAATATTCTACAGCCTTACTATATAGAGAACGTGCCCTTAGGCTTCCTTTTGGGCAAAATCTCAGGCATCATTCATGCAGCACAAGACCTTCAGGTTCAGACACTGAGACTTTGGTGTTTTATGGCTTTTTATTAGATATTTATTCTCGCAGCATGAGTACTTGAATTTGCAGTAGCACACGTTGGGGGAGATGCAGACCTATCAGTGGCCACTGCCTGGTGGGACTGTTCGTGCCTGCACTTGTGTTTGATCCCATTTGGGATTTTATATTCCATATGTTACTCTTGGAGCCAGACACACACATGACCATTATCAGCTTGAGTGCTAACAGCTGGAATGTATAAATTGTCTGATATAAAGGATGATTTATCAAGAATTTTTTCCAAGCAGTATGACTTAAATTCAACCCTTTTTTGGGGTATGAGGAAAGTGTTATATCTAGCACTGTGACTGTATGAAGCTGTATCTGACTCAGTGATGGTTTATCAAAGCAGCCAAAATAGCCAGATAATAATTCAATTTAATCCCCTTTCTTGTGAGAGAGTGAGGGAGAATCTCAGGGCATGTAAAATCTGTCTGCATGTGCCCATCTGCTTGCAATAGCTTTGTGTGGCAGCTTGTTTGGAAATTATTTGCACTGTAAGGAAAGGTCGCTGTCTCTGAAGGACAAATTCCGCCTCTCTGTCCAACAAACTCTGGGAGTCATTGGTCACCCTGGGCTGACAGCTCTGAATTGCAGGGCAATGTTTGTTGCATTTATTTCTCCAGTAATTCAGGGGGCGTGTGCGAGCGGAGGAGGTGTCACACATTTGGCCGAGTTCACAGTGTGAAAGAGGCACTAGGCCACGGTCACCTCAAAAACACCGAGGGATATTTACAGAACAGAAAAAATAATCAGAAGCTGTTTACTGATTAAACTTGAAGCAAGCCCAGGCCTTCCAAAAGAGCAATCATCTGCTATTCATCACAGATTCCTGCAAGTCTGGATGCAAGAGCTGTTGCGAAACTCTGGAAGTCCTTTGTGTTCAAAGTCACTTTCTGCTGTTAGTACTAAGGATATGGTGCCTTTAGGACCTTGACTGAGCCTGTTTAGCTTCTGGACAGAGAAGAAAAGACATCAAATACAGGCAAAGAACAGAGATGAAGTAACACCCCTTTTGGTTGGCATCATACACAGCTCAGAAACATCCCAGCCTTCCAGAGCCATGCTTCAAACCCCCACCTATATGGCCATTCAGCATCTGTGACCAGAGCCCAAATCTGCTCAGCTACATCTTCAACCACAGTCAGGCAAGAGCTGCAAACTTGTTGGACAAAGAAAAACTGTATTGGGTGAATAATGACTGAGGATTCAAGTTCAGTCATATATGAATGAAAATGAGGGGTTATTTCCCCCCTTACTTATTTTTAAATAATACTCCTAAGAAAATAGGTATATGTGTTTGGATTGCCCCTCTGTTCCAACCTTGGATCCTTTTGGTCAATGTGACCACACTTGGCAAATGGGGACTGAGACTTCTACAAGCTTTGTGAACACAGGCAGGGTGTCAAGAAGAGAGCTCAACCAATACAATCCCTGTGGATTTCTTTATTTGGTTGCTGGAAGTGGGAAGTTTGTTTTTAAAAATGGCCTGTACAGCTGCACCAACTCAGCAGTCTCCTGGTAGTGCCATGATCTCCTCCTTGTTGCATGGCTTTGATCTTCTGGACTGATAATCAACTTCACAGGCTTGTTTAGCAGCTAATGCCATCAGACAATGACCATCAACTATTGGTGTTTGTACTCATAACCCACGGAGCCCTTCCAAACACAGCAGTACTGCCGTGTGGATGGCAAGAAGGAAGAGGCCACAGGCTGCACCAGCAGATACCTTCACTCTTTGGAGATCAGAGTTTTCAGTGACACCACAGCTTGAAGGGTTAAATCTGATCTACTTTCCACATCAGAAACCCAAATCAGCATGATATTTTCTCCCCTTTCAGGTAGTCATCTTCCATTAGGAAAAAGAAATCAATTGCCGGGAATTCTGTCTTGCTTGTAGTTGAGCTGCTGTGTAGGTGGAACTGTCACACATTAAAACTGCTTTCAATCATCAGCAAAACTCAAAAGGCAGCAACTTTCTTTCTCTGTTTCACCCTCAGTTTGAGGACTGATTTTCTAACACACCTATAGTTTTGCTGGGGAAACTGTCTCCTTCCTTGAACACAAGGAAGGGAAAGGAGGGGCAGCTTGCTACTGAACATATAAAGACTCTTAAGGAGAAAATGGAGCAGAAATCCTTGGGAGAGCTGTATCTGATGGAACAGATCCTATGCTTGACAGAAGTGCACTCTGCAGCACTGGACTCAAGGAGAACACGAGGTGCTGGATCTCCCCAGGAATGGATAATTCCAGAGTCCTCATCTCAGGGACATCACTTCAAATTGTACCCGGGTCACACAGTTCTGCTCTGCAGCCAGGAGAGTGCTTTGGTTATTGAAACACAGAATGAGCTATCAGGGGACATGGTGTTTAAACCAACTTGAACAATGGCTCCCCATGCACTTTGCAGCAAGTCATTTAATCTCTCTCTGCTTCTCTCCTCTGCAGACTGAGGACAATACTTATCATATGTACTGGGACACTGTAAAGCTTCATCTGCTGAAATTATTGTTGCTCTTTGTAACTACAGAGTGTTACGAGAACAGATAATGGAAGCACAAGTGAATTTCACATCTGAGTGGTGGCCATTAAGCCTTGCAAGAGTCCTCTGACTTTGAAGACATTATATCTCTCTACTCCAGTGAAAGATTAGTCCCTGAGGATTCACCTTGCATATAAAACAAGACAGGCCTAATTTCTGGCCATGTTGTTATTTACTCCAGAGAAAAGAGAGTATATGCGTATTTTTTGGGCCTGGTTCCTAGTTTGCAATATCTGCCTAAAAGTACATGCTGCTCCCACTTTCTCTCATGGGTAGCAACATCAGGATACATTGCACTGCTAGTTGCCAGAAATCAGGAACATGCTTCTGAAATCATCTGAAGAGATTCATTGGAAACCAGGTACAGTCTCATCCCCAATTATTTTTTCTTTATGGATGTCTGGTACCTTTTGTGTTGTCTGTGCAGGTATTTATGCACCCCTTGCTGACTGTAGGATGCCCCACATTAGCACACCAGGGGTGTAATGGGATAATATCTCCTGTTAGAGGAAAATGTCAATCCTGCTGTTTACAGATGGGTGGATGCAAATGAAGTGCAGGGGTTGTCACAGGTGTGTGCAGGAGTTATTGGATGCACGAGGATGAGTGTGGGGTGCACACACAGCACACGGGCACAGTGAGACCCATGTGTTTGCTTGCACACACATCAGCTGCAGCTCCTGCTCCCACCAAGGCACAAAACATCCCCAAAATCATGGAGTGGTTTTGATAGGGCTGATCTCATGTGCCTGGTGGACACAGAGAGCTCCTACTCAGGTGGTTACCCTGTCAAAACTTCAGGATGGACAAGGAAGACACTGTGTAGGGTTGGAGATACCAAGAGAGAAGACAGGGAACTTCACATGAGAACCAGGACCTGAGCCATTGCAATCCCAATATTTAGCCAAGAGTTCAGGCTTTCCATTCTCCATTCTGTCAGAAGCTACCATCCTCATTTCCAGCAACAAAAGCCACAAAGCTGCTCTGTAGGTTCTCACCCAGAGTGAGTTATGGAGCTGTCTTTGGTGGCACATTTCAAGCACTATGGTTGAGGTTGGAAGGGCTGGTTTGTCTTGCCATTTCAGCTTGTGGGTGAAAATTTCCAGGTCTAGGGTTGTCAGTCCATCTTGTCCAAGTGCTAAAAGTCAACCAAATAGAAACTCTTTGAAATGGAAAGCAGAATTTTGCAGGGAGCCAGGTCTGAAAGAATTGTGACCAAAAAAAATGGCTTTTTTATTCATTAAAATTCAAATACAGATAAATAAGGAACAGGTCCAGTGAGGATTATGGAACTCTGGTATTTATGAGGGAGCAGAAATTTTATAAATATTGAGATTGGCTATTTTCTACCTACATACCTTTTTTTTCAGAAGAGTAATAACATTTGCTAGCCCAGCAATAATACTATGCATTTATGCAGCAGCTTTCATCCAGAGTTCTCCAAGCACTTTACTAACATTGGCTGGATGAAGTTTCACAGAGCTGTTATAGAGGAAATAATAAATTATTATTCCCAGTTTATAAATTGAGAAATGTTTGCACAAAAAGATCAAGGAATTTTGTGCAGAGGAGAGGGCTGAGAACATGGCAAAGCCATGGCAGAGTCTGGGAGTTGTGACTGCAGAAATTATTCTCCGTGTGAGGGACTTAACCAGTTTAAAGACGTAGTTAGAGGAACAAAAGTTACTGCAGGAACTGTTGGGCTGAACTTAAGGCACATCAGTCACTTCATACCAACCTTCTGTGTGTGTGTTGTAGGTGACAATAAGTGGGAGTAACTTACTCTTGCAGATCAGCATCAATATTGTATGAATTAAATAAAGGTTAGATCAACTCAGAGTTGTGTGCTAAATAGCTCTGTGGCCTCGTGTATTCACTTAGTTTAGCTATCTCTACTTAGCACTGAATCATGCCATGTAAATGTCACTTTTATGGATAAGGTCAATTTAAAATATGTTCCCAACAGCAGCAGCCACAATAACAACAACAACAACATCAACAACAACCCAAATGATGTTTTAAAGGTTGTCAGAGCTTCTCCTCTACAAGACTTTTTAATGAAATTTGCCCCTGTTTTAAAAAGAAATTGTCATAAATATAAGAAAGAAAAAGAGTGTCAAAATAAAAAGACATAGACTTAACACAACATGCATTTTCATCACATTTTACCATGTTAAAAATAAAAAATAGACTTTTGCCTCTTTCTAAAAGCAAAATTATTCCATTATATCAAAATATGGAGCACGTTACTTGGGACTTCCCCTGCCTGAACCTGGTGTACAGAATATGCCTCCACCAGTATCACAAACTACCTCAGACAATTAGATTAAATTCTTAGATTCAGTTCTTTTGTGGGTTTGGACTTTTTTCTCCTTTCCTCCCTCTTTTCCTTCTGGCTATTTTTATGGCATGCCTTTAAGTGATCAAGATTATTGGGCCAGATAATCTCCAAGCAATTAATGGCTAAACTGCAGCTAAGGTGATTAAGAAATTTTAATGTCTGACTAATGAAGATGATGATGATGATAATGATGATAATGATTAAATTTGTGGATTTCTAAACTTATTTTACTTGTCATCATCACTGGCCATTTTGATATAGTAGGTTCTGGCTCTGAGTTTCAACTTGGGCATGTGCAGGTGATGGAATTACACTGTTCTGGAAACACTCATATGCCATTTGGAAGCAGATTTCACATCACCATTGATGTAGGTATTGCTGTCTGGGAGCCTCACATTTAATCTAATGTCTTGTCTCTCACCCATTAATTTATATCAATCCCTTTCTTTCCATTTACATGTAACACCTCTTTAAATCAAGCAGGGGTGTCTTTTGAAGGGCTCTAAGTGGCAGGGAATTCACAACATTTAGCTGCTGCAGGCATCAATTACCATTGCTATTTAGAAGCAAACCTCCATCTAACTTTGAACATGCCTTTGAAGTTTGTATCCACTGGGCTTTGTTGGAACATTTTCATTTCAATTTAAGAGCATTTTGTTTACAAATCTCTTCCCCATGTAAGTACTGAATGATGATGATGATGATCAAGTCATCACTGTTCTTGCTGCATGTGATACAACCAATGTCTTCTGCTGGAAACTGTCATTTCAACTCCCACATCAAGGGCTGGAATCCAGCTGTCTGAGGCATGAGCAGCCTTTCTTCTGGCATGCACAGACCACAGTTCTCAGCTGAACTTATTAAAGAAAGTGATCCCAAGGGAGAGGTTTCAGAGAAAAATCACCAATAGTTGCTCATTTCCTTAGGACTTGTGTGTCTGAATCTTGATTGTTTCTCTCCAGTTTCATGTAAAGCTGGATGTTGGCACTGTTTTATTTTGTTTTGTTTTGTTTTGTTGGTGGTTTAGGTTTGCTTTTTTTCCCCAGGGATCACATTCCTAACCATGGAATATTGCTGAAATGGAGAAGGCAGGAGAAGCAAGGGCAGTGCGGGAGGCTTTTAGATTAACACAGCATCTGTTTGTGCCTTGATTCATCCAGTGGCAAAACCACCACTCCTTAAAATCCCTTTTTGGTAGCCTGAATCCACGGAGCTGCCTGCCTGGATTCCCAGGCAGAGCAGGAAGCTGGAAGGGTTTATTGTTTTGTTCTCCCTGATGGCCAGTACCTGCTATGCTGCTGCTTTTCTCCTGCTGATCCTCCACTGATGGATCTGGCAGCATCCGAGGGGAAGGGTCATAGTCCAATGGATTAATGACGCTTTGAGTGACTTGGTGTTGTTTGATGTGTTGTAGATATGCTCAGCCTGTGTCTCCTGTCTCTTTATCTTCCCTGTGCAGTTATGTTGACAGTTTCCCCAGTGCCCTCCTGAGCTGGCTTTTTACAGCACCAGAGATTCTCAGTAGGAATTTTTGCCTTTGCTTCACGGATTCTCTCAGCCATCCACACAGCAATCCACTCTCTTTAAATAAGGAAGGGGCCCATGAATGCATTAACCCACTTACAAAGAAAAGTGATTCACTTACTCTCTAAGAAGAGAAAATTTCAAATAAAAAAATCCTGATCCCAAAGCTTTAGGAGTGCAAAAAACTAAACTGCTGCTCTGCAACATCAGAATTCACTGTGACTGCTGCTGCCAGAGACATCTCTCCTGTGCACATTGCTGGTGTGCTGGAACACTGGCATGTGCCACAAGAGTGGAAACGGCTTCCTACAACCCTTTTTCTCACACAGTGGAGAAATTCTCACTCTGAGCTGCCAGGAAGAGCCTGAGCTTTCCACCAAGGTTCCATTTCATGTGTGGCTCAAACAAAATGTGAAGTCCAAGGCATGGAACAGTTCTGGGCTCTTTTCCCAAGCTGGTGAGTGTGAGAGATGCTGGAGGTGTGAAGAGGGAAGTAGGAGCTTAAGGTATGTGAGTCTTGACACACCAGATGAGGACAGCAGATGACCTCTAGGAAAGACTTAAACACAGAGAAGAAGAAAAAGAAGGATCTGACTGTAGCAACACTTGGAATCCAAACATATGATGGCTCCAGAGCTAAAATAAGGTGTGTTGCATCAGTATCCTAATCCCCAAGACTCAATGGACACCAAGAGGTTCCCTTTAGTCTGGTATATTCTGTTCTTTGCCTTAGTTTTAAGTGCATCTCTCTTTATCCATCCATTTAATTGTTCAGGTTTTCCAGAAAAAATGGCAGGGTTTCTTACAAAGTGTGCCAAGACTTGTAGAAGCCATAGCCGTGTGTGTCTAGGTAAAATGCCAATAAGGAAAAATACTATTGGATGGACGGGGAAATTCTAGACTTCAGAACTGTCCCACTGAAAAACAAATATCTTTTAAAATTTGTCCTTATTTTCCCAATTGAAATATAATGAAAAGAACTTCCATGGATTGAATCGTGACTTTGTGTGTGCAATTAATTCAAATCTCATCCTACATGGAGTTCTTGACTCACTGAGACCATTTTTGATGCTCTGGAGATAAAGCTTCACTATAAAGAGAGTCAAACTACATAAAATCATAGAAAATAAATTTGAAAATAAGCGACCTCAAGAGGTCACCCAGTCCATCCCTGCCTCAAGGCTCCACCAGCTACTTCTAAATCTTTCCTGGCAGATGTTTGTTTAACCTGCTCTTAAAAACCTCTGGTGGTTCCAATCTCACAGGAATCTATTCCAGTCCTTAACTACCTTTACTGTTGGATGTTTTTCCTTCATGCCTAATATAAAATAAACAATTATCTCTATTTTCTGACCCATTCAAAGGCATAAATTATTTGCTTTCAGCTGCTGAGACCACACTTTTCAACTGAGAGATCATCATTCTCCAATCAGGCTGATTGGGCAGCAGGTCAGACATTCCTGTGCTTATACATTTTCCTTTACCATACACAAATCCCTTTTTGTTTTTCTGACTGTTTATTCGTATTTCCCATCCTACATGCCATATTATTCTTTGTCTGTGAGTCCATTCCTCTGCACATCTCTTGCTTTTGCTTATGTTTTCAATACTTCCTTTCCCACCTCCCAGCACAGCAGGTGAGAGCCCCTTTGAAGCAGCTGCAGCTCCAGCAGCTGATTTGTTGGTAGCTGAACTGGCAGAGCTGACGTCAAGGAGAGCTCTCAGTTTGTCCTACTGGCCCTTCCCTGAACTATTGATGTAAATATGTGACAAAAGCATCCCTCATCCTGGCTGTTACTCTCAAATGAAAACATGACATGTCCATAAAGTGTGATCTATGTGTAATCATCACACACATGCCTTCAGACAGGGGAGAGAAGTGACTTGCTAATTAAGTTTTACAATCCAGCGGTTGTGAGAAAGATAAAAACATGTCCCTGGTCAATCCATTACAAAGAGAACAGAACATCTGACCTTTTCATCCTGCCTTCCGTTTGCACTCGCTAGATCCATAACCTTTTCCAGCTGGAACGGAAAGTTCAATTAAGTTTTGTTGGCTCAGAAAACTGCCCATGTCCTGGAGAGTAGATTAGGCACTCAGGGGCTGCAATTATCCATCTGGTGCCACTTCAGCTATAATATCTATATATTTATATACATACTGCCATCGCTTGCAAGGGTAAACATTGTGCTGAGCTGCTCAGAGGAGGGTCACATTCCTCACTGCTGGGGGCTCCTATGATCCCCAGGTTCCAGACCATCAGGGCAAACCCAATGTCACCAAAGCTTCTGCCACTCAGCCTCAGAGGGAAAGTGTCAAAACAGGATGGATTCACTATGTGCCACCCAACCTTTCAAGTTTCCACTTCTGTCAATCCACTGATTTATGGATCTGCACTTTCCTGTGCATGCAGAACTTTGGGAAATAATTTAATCTCTGTTGGGAAAGAAATTTTATAAATACAGACACATGTATATATTATATATAGTTAACACTTCTGAGGACAAAGTGCTTGGCCTTGGCAAATCACTCATGCAATTACATCAAAGATGAGGCACTGACAGCAACCAGCACATCAATCATCTGGCTGATCAATAAGCCTGCAGTACATGCAATCAAACCTAATCAGCCTCACATAGCCTCGTGTGAAAAAACATCTGAGATCCTCACCACACACAGAGGCTGGAGCTTCAAGGGCTCATCTGAGAGTTTGCTGAGCTGAATTTTCCCTTTGGGGATGTTTTTTAGCCTGTTTGTAGGTCTCCAACTCTCTCTAAAAGAGGCAAACACGTCTTAGATCATCACACCTAAGCTGTAACCGAGTCCTTAAGAAAGGGGGTGCAACAGTGACATTCACTCCCAGTAAACCACAAGGCCAGTGGGCATTGCAGCTCATACCACAGGGCTCTGCCTTTAACAGGATGTTATGAAAAGATCAGCATAAATTTAACCTTGTCCATTGGATGCTAAGAAAGCTAACAAACAAGTATGGATCTGAGTACCACAGACAGTCTGCTGCGGTGCAAGCAGCAGTTATTTTAAGTCAGTACCATGAAAACACATAGGTTGTTCTGCTCAAAACAGCAGGAGAAGACAACCTTAACCTATCACTCCAGTAAAGAAGGAATGCTGGGCTTCCTGCTTCAGGAGTTCACAGGTTTGGCACATTTCTGACCCTCACCAGGAGTCTGTGCAGGGCTGGGTGAGCACAGCTTTTCCTCAAGTGGTCACCACAGTCATCAAGTCCTGCAGTTGCAGGAGACAGACAACCTGCCTCCATTCACACTGGTCTTAGGTCACAGGAAAACTCATCATGTATCATAGAATCATAGAATGGTTTGAGTTGGAAGGACTTTAAAGATCAACCCTCTGCTGTGGACAGGGACACCTTCCACTAGCCCAGGTTTCTCCAAGCCCCACCCAACCTGGCCTTGGACACTTCCAGGGATGGGGCAGCCACAATTTCTCTGGGCAACCTGTGCCAGGGCCTGCCCACCCTCACAGGGAACAATTTCTTCCTAATATCTCATCTAATTTCTCCTCTCTGTCAATCTGAACTCAGGCATTCCTGGACAGCAACCTGTTCATGACCCCTGTTAGAAGCACAGCAACAAGTTTGCCTGGGCAGTTTGGCTGCTCTGATGACCAGCTCTATCATGAGAGCAAAATCTGATTCTCTCAGCAGAAAACAAATAATCTGACACACATTAAGAAAATTCTCCCACTTTCTTACTTACAGACCTGCTTATTTTCCTGAGGAAATAAGAACTCTGAGAGAGCTCCAGGTCACAGTTTTACAGAGGTTGCCTTGAGAACTGAGAGAACCTTTATTTAACCTACCCCAAAGCTGCATATTCCATCCCATAGCACTCTGATGACCACCTTCACCTTGATTCCATAATCTCTCATCTTACTACTTTTTAATCCTTACTCCATCCTGCAACAATAGCATCCCATAGCCACAACCTGGCTGCACCATGGGCTGGGAAATGTGTAAACATGGCTGTTCCCATTTCACTTTCCTGGAGCAGGAATCTGGGATTATTTGCCCACTGCCCACAGCCTGCTTGGTGGGATGGGCACCACCCAGCTGTGCCCCTCTTTCCCCGAAGGGCTGGGATGGATCCCACCCTGGCACAGCCTCCCACTGCTTCACCACAGGAGTGGGCTGAGTCTGCAGTTCCTTGGAAACTTCCCACCTTCCCTGTCGCTCTCAGTGCTTTGCCTCATTAGCTGCTCAGCCCTCTTCGGCTGGGAGACAGGAATCTGGCAGGAAGGTGTAAACAGCCAGTTTAATTGGGTGTTTAGAACAAAAGCAGCAGTGGCAGTGCTGTCATTTTCGAGCTGGCTTACAAACAGGCAGTTTGAAAATCATTTCCTCCCATCTGCACAGAGTTAAATCTCCCAACACTCCCGAGTGAGCACCTCTCTGAACACGGGAGAAGCAAACAAAAAAAGAAGGTGCTTTTTCAGTGTGTGGGACAGTGTTTCTGCACTGGTTTTTACCCTCTGCAACCGTTTATCATCTGCCTTGAGGCTCTGCCAGGTTTGGACTACCCTTCTTTTTCTCCCCACCCATCTTGCCCTTGCGCATGATCCTGATATGCACTTCTCTGCCTTTCACCACCCTTCTCACAGTGTTTCTGGCTTGAGCAGTCAATGACAGGTGCCAAAAAGTCCAGATGTGGTGAGAACTGACAGATCAGCAGCCACATCACATCAGGCTTCAGAATGAGGAGACCTTTCCTGCTGCCCCTCATCTCACAGTCTCCTGTAATTATCAGTTCCCAGGGAAGTAGGCTATTTGCTTATCATTTCTCTCTCTGGCCATCTGTACTTTGTGACTCTGAAAAGAAGAACTGAAAAAAAACCCAAACCAAAACCTTACTAAGAACTGTTCTGAGATGTCCTGTCTGCACCTATAAACACAGATGTGGATGTATTTGTGTTGCTTAGAAACCTGCATCTGTGGCCTGTCTGGTCCCTTCATGTTTATTTAAAATCACATCTAATAGGAAAAGACACAGCCATAAGGCTCAAGAGTGAAAGTTTACCAGGGTCACTGGTTCTGCCACCTGAACTATTTCCCTGGCCTGTCTTCCCAAACCAACCAAACAGCTTCCATACAAATTAGATCCCGGTTACAGAAACACAGGGCTTCAGTTCAGGTATCTCCTACCCAAGGTTTGCCCCCTGCCCCAAGAAAGCAATCCTTGTGTGTGGTGGGCAGCAGTATGTCAGGCTGACAAGCATCTTAATTTTGTTAAAAGTGTCCCTTTCTTCCTTCCTACTTGGAAGTTGTATCCAAAGATAAGAAATAAGCAAAAAACAAATAGATTTTAACTGAGATATCAAATATCCACCAGTCCTGGACAAATGGTTGTTGTGCATGTGTGGGTAAACCAGACATGCCCATGGGCATGTGAGTTGTGTGAGTTGTTCAGGTACACTAGGCACTGGCTGCCTTCTCAGGCACCTTCAGGGCCTCCAAGTGCACATGCATGTGTGGCAGAGTTGTTCTTGGAATATTCCAGATGTCCACATGAATACACACGTCCCTTTTCTGTTGCTGGAAAATTCCCTGTTGGATGGCAAGACCTTGCTATCACCCTGTGGGGACTGAAATGGTGACACAGAGGTTTGTAGAACAAATTCACTGAATTTTAGCTTATTCCTTGTTGGTGTGTCTTGTTCACTTACAAAGAAGTTGGGAAAAGTATACTATTCCATGTGTCAACGATATTGGTCTGGAGAGTCTTACATTTGGTTTGGAGATTTGGGCCCTTCTTGGAGTAAAATGATAAGAAGCCAATTCCTACACAAACATCTTCCAGAAATGGATGCAGGTTCCAGTTCCACACTGATAACAAGGCTAAAGAGCATCAAAGTCTAACTCCAGATATGATTTCTACCCCAGTTTGACAGTGTCTTCATTTACATTTGAGCACAACACCAAAATCCTTACTGTTCCCTTTTCTTCCACTGAAATAAAAATGATCTGGGACCAAAACTTGAAATCTAACAAACTCTGAACGTAATGGCTTCATAAATTGCAAACATGAGACAACTATGATTTATGGCTCTGCTGTTTTGTATAACCAAGGCCATAGATTTCTTCCAGTTACTGGTTTCTGCATGAACCTCAATTGAATTATGGTTTAAGCAGGGACATGCAGTCTTTAACACTGGTATCAGGATGAGGAATCTAACTACATTCCCTGAAAACGATTGTCCAGTGATTCATCACTTTCACTGGAAACCAGATGACACCTTAATTCAGGTTTGAACTTCTCTAGCTCCTCTTGTGATTGAAGTTCGGATTTCTTTGGAGAGGCAGACAGAAAGTAAGGGAAAGGAAACAGTGTGTTGTCTCTCTTTTTGCATATCTCATTTCCCATCAGAGGATGATAATGCCACAGCTGAAATGCTGAAATGAAAGGCTGTGTTGAGGATCTATTCAGCACAGCCACGAGCATATCATACAAGAAATTCCATGAGTTTGATTCTGCTGACGTCTCCTGCCTGAATGGGACATTCACAGCATCCCATTTGTGAGGAAACAAACTTCCAGCATGTTGGAACCACGCCTCTGATATTTTTGAAGTTCACTGCCTATAAATAAGGCCTTTTTAACTGAAAGCCTCAGCACAGAACACAACCACGAGGGCTTAAAGCGCTGCCTGATTTTTCAGCTTCCTGTATTGGGACCTGATTGTTTTCCATGGCCTTTTGTGCTCTTAGTTTATGAAAAATCAATACTTTAATATAGAAAACGAATCCCCCAGCTATCTATTTAGAGCAGTACTACCTCCAGCTCTGTCGCTTCTGCTGCTCTCTTCAGTTCTCTCCCAGAAACTATCCCTTGTGTTAACCTGGCAGGGTGGGATCCCCTTGCTCAGGGAGCAGGATGTGCATGGAAAAGCATCACAGCACCCTCAGCGAGGAGTTTGGTCCCTCCTATGAGCTTCAGCAACATGGATTTTGAATAACCTAAAGGGTGGAATTTGGATGCCACCTGTTACTGAGTGTAATGTGGTTAACAGGGAATTTTCACATTTAAGAACCTTTTCCTTCTCATATCTGATTGTAAGGCAAAGAACTCTTAAAATATAGAGGAGAAGCACTTTAGTGTACTTTTTTCCAGTTCAAAAGTAAATAAAAATCAAGCCAAAACACTAAAAGAGATGGTTTGCAGAAAATAAGGCTGTCAGTATTTATTTTGACGTTCACAGGAGAAAAGGCAGGTTTGAGATGTCATTCATTTTCACAGAAAGAAAAGTCAAGATTCAGAAGAAAATACCTTGAAAATTACATATTCCAACTATTTCATTTCAGCTCTGTTTTGGGTTTGTTATCCTGGACAGCTTGGTTTGGGGCAAAAACTGTAACGTCATTCAGCACACAGTAGAACAGCACAGCTGGTTCTCGGGAGACCTCCCAGGGAACAGCCAGGTCTCGTTGTGCGGGTGATTCTGGATGAACTGGGGCTTAACAGGCATGATGGAATAATTTACTTCCCTTGAATTTTTGTGGAATGGCTGATTCCTGCTCTGAGCTCACGTGTCCCTGTGCAGGGACTGGGGACAGGCATTACCACCAAACCACATCTGTGCTGGAGGAGGAGAGGAGGCAAATGGGGAATGGCTGTGGCAGGTCTGAGCCCTCCTCAGGCATCATCCCACAGGCACCAGAGACATCTTAAAGTTTCACATTTTCTGCTCCTGCTCTGTTTCTGGAAGGAAGAGCTCTGTGACAAAGCCACTGCTGAGAGCCGCTGGTGCATTCCCTCCTGCTGAGGGCACAAGGACCCCACACTGGGCTCAGTGGGGGCCCTCAGTCAGCAGTGTGTTGGAGCAAATCAATTTGGTTTTCTCTGGGACACTCCTAGTGCCCTCCAATGATTGCTCCTCTCTAAAACAAATCTTTTCTTTCCTCCAGCACTTCCCATACTTTTTCTTTTCAAACAGCAGATCCACCTGGTGCTGGACATGTTGCCTTTTCCCCTCTTCTTCTCTCCCATGGCAAAGAGGGAGGGAGAAAAACATGAGAACTGTGTATTTGAAACAGCAGAATCACAGAATCACAGAATATCCTGAGCTGAAGGGACCCACAGGACGAACCTAAGAGTCCATCCCCAAGAGGCATACCCTATGCCCCAGAGGATCATCCAAGTGCTTCTTGAGCTCTGGCAACCTTGGGGCCATGCCCACTTCCCTGGGGAGCCTGTTCAGTGGCCATCACCCTCTGAGGGAAGAACCTTTTCCTGATATCCTAAGCCTGCCCTGACACAACTCTAGGCCATTCCCTGGGTCCTGTAACTGGTCCCCACAGAGCAGGGATCAGTGTCTGCCCCTTCTCTGCCCCTCAGGAGGAAGTTGTAACTTTGATGAGTTCACCCCTCATTCTCCTCTTTTCCAGGCTGAACACATCATGCTGCCTTTCCCCATCCCTCAGGCTTCAAACACGGTGGCTCTTCCCCTTCTCCCCCACTGTATCATTCCCACCAATTCCCCTAAAACCAACCCAAGGCTTGGGAATAAGCGGTCTCTGCAGGTAGGTAGGTAGCTCCTGAGAGCAGGGAGTTATTTTTGGTGAGGTATGACGTGCCATGTGATGCAATCTTCACAAAATGCCAAGCAGCCGAAGCTGGAGCTGTGTGCTCCTAACCTTCTGCACTGAGGTAAAAATAAACCTGAATAAAAGGGCTGAGGAGGCTTAATGGGAAGTGGAAATGCAAAAAGGAAAAAAACCCAGGAAACTCAGTTAGGAAGAGTCTCAGCAGATCTGAGGGAACGCGGTGTGGTGTGTCTTCATCTGAATGTCTCCCTTCTCCTTGCAGGTCTGGGTGCTCCAGGTGAGGGCTATGGCAGGGTACCTGACTGCACTGGAAGGGTCTGGAAGTGTTTGGTTCTTGCTGGACAAACTGGAGTGTTGGGCACGGTGAGGATGCTCTTAGAAGGCAGCCATGAAGACAAGATACCATGTGTGGCTGGTTGCTCTTTACTGACATTGGCAGAGGCTTTGTCAGGAACAACCAACAATTTGCTTTCCCATTCCTTATCCCCCAGTTCCACTGCCATGAATGGGATTTTAATGCAGATGGCAAAGTGCTGTGTAAGAGATGGGCATATTGACCACGGTATGTCCTGTGGTGTCCTGTGGCTTCAGCACATTGAATCTCAGCCTGCAAATAATAAGCCTCTCACACTTGATATGTGGGTGCTTAGAAGTTAAACCAGGCTCAAAAATCATCCTACAAAATGTTTGAGCCCTTTGGAAATCTTTGTAGAGGTTTCCATCTCCAGCTCTGCAATTCCAGATACCGCATAGTTGTCTCACCAAGCTGACTGTCCTTTATTGTGATCTCCTGGAGATGTCTATCTCAAAGGGCTAAGCAGGTTAAGGGCACCTTGATGTTCTCACTTCCATTTAATTCCCTATTTTCTTATATTTTTCCAGATCTTTTTCATCTGTTTTGTCAAAGCTTCTCATAAAATGGCTGGTTCTGAAAGAAAGAAAGAAAATCTCCTGCACACAACACCCCCAAACCCCAGCATGGCAGGAAGTTTCTGTGTATTAACTTTAAAACAGAGGGAATACTAAACCAGTGTGTCTCCCCAGATGCAGCACATGCTATTTCTATTTATGTGTATATCTGTCCCAAACCGTGCTGAGCAAAGCTGGTCAGGTAGAGGGTGAAAGTCCTGCTGGTTGGGACTGTGGTTTTCTGATAGGAGCAGCATCACAATTCTGGGGGCACACACCATTCTCCTGCGGTGCCCTATCAAAGGCAGATTAAATCCTCCTGCTAGTCTGGGACTGTGGCTGCTGTCAGGGTCCTGAGAAGGTCAGGCTGTTTGCATTTCCCATTTGCTTAACAAATTAGAGCTCCTGAAGGCAGGATCTATAGGCAGCACTGCCAAGATGGAGCAGACCTTGGCTGGCCCATCTCCCAGCTCTGTTCCCTGTCTTTCTGTGGCCACCTCCACTGTCCTGGGCTCTGAGAAGCCTCGGGGTCTGCTGAGCAGCACCACGACCTCAGAGCTGCAGAAAGATCTTCACAGTGGCTTCAGTGGGTGGCATGTGTAGGCTGGACCTGCTGGTGTCCTGATGCACAGCCCACCTGTGTCCTGTGGCTCTTGCTCATGCAGAATTGATGTTTAAACATCAGTGATGCCCAGCAGCAAGAGACAAAGCTCTGGCACCAAAATGGGGAGGGAGCAATGGAAAGGCTCCACGGTTTAAGGTTGGAAACAGCTCAAAGGAGAAGATGCAAATGCTCTGGCTGCTGTCTGTCTCTGCAGCTTCTGCCATGCATGGCAAGCGCCTGCCACATCCGATCAGGTGCCCTGTCTGGGCTGGAGGGCAGAGATCAGGCCCCTGCAATGTCCTGAGCTCCCTCTGTCCCATGGAGGAAGCAGGGGAGAGACATAAAGGGGAAGGGTGGGATTAAAACTTTTCTATCCCAAGTCTTGTTCTGGCTGTCCAAACATTATAAACGCTACTGGAAGGGTACCAAGCAGTGCAAACCCTTAGGTTAAAGGAAAATGAGGTCCAAAAGTCAGTAAACACGGGGTCCTGAGGGGAAACAAGTGCATGGCTTTGCTCAGGGCTGGCCCATGAGCAGCAGAAGAAAGTAAACACAAGGTGGCATGTTTGAAGGTCACGAGTGATTTATACTTCTTTTATATCTGCAGAAAACATTTTTCAAATGAATCTAAGAGAGGAAGGATAAAAAAATCCAATGAGAAATAATAATTAAAGATCTCAGGGCAGAAGCAGAGCAGGGAGCACAGGCAGCCTGACAGTTTCAATTTTCACTTAGACAGTGCTTCTCGGGACTGATAACCTTCCCCTGCTGACGAGCATCCTTTTCCTGCCATAAATCCCAAACCCCAGAAGCTGCTTTTCACCTTTCCTTCCTCACCCCAGACCCTGCAAGCCTTTATGAGGGTTCCTGGGACTGAAGGGCTGAATTTCAGACAAGGAAGGGATGATGGCAGAGTGGCCCCATGCTGGAGGGAACAACTGGAGTCAGAGGAGAGAGCAATGTGAGATGAGTGGAAACAGAAAAGCATCAAGAAAGAAGCCTTTTCTCCTTGGTTGAAATGTCTCTTATAGCAGGGGGTTGGACCAGAGGTCCCTTCCTATCCCAACTACTCTGTCTTGTCACTACTGGGATAACTCTGAGGAAAGAAAACAGTAAAAATACTGAGAATGTGGGAGACGTCATGAGGTCATGGTGTCTCTGCAAAAGAAATAAACAAAGTAAGTGGTCCATGGTGATGGAGTAAAATATGGAGGTTTGTTATTGAGACTGCTGGACGTGAAAATCTTCCCTGTTTCTGTGTGTTCAACTTCAGCACTGACCAACACCACAGGGACTCCTTAACATTTTAACCTCTCATGTTAAGAGTGTTGATAAGGCTTTTATTGGAGCAGGGGAGAGACACAAAATCAACAAAAAAAAAAGAGTGAAAAATCCCATACTAAGCCTCAGGAACTGTAACCCCACCCTGAGCTCCAGTGCTAAATGCTCAAACCCTGGCACTGCCTCCCTTTGCCTGACAATGCCTCCCTGTTCATTAACATTCAGAGTTAAACCTGGGGGAGTGCAGGAAAAGTCAGGGATCACAGAGGGAATGAACTCAGAATTAGAGACGGACCTGAACCAAACCCCTGGGTCAGACCAGAACTTCACAAAAGGACAAGCAGGGAGGTTGAATTTTGCAGCTCAGCCCAATCTATAATTCATTATGTATCTCTGGTATTTCTAAGAAGGCTACAGCTGTGATATTTAAATGCCAAACCTTTGTGCATTTTTAGACTCATACTTTGCTTGTTGTTTTTGAGAAGCTGAAATAGTTTTTGCTCCTCCCTGTTTCCTGTTGAAACTGGAGAGGAAGAAAGGGCTGGCAGCATCCTAGATAGGCTTAATTCTTGTTATTGTAACATCAAGGACATTTTGAATTAGTGAGTGTGGAGCTCAGAGCCAGCTGATGGTTGGTTCACCCTTAATTTCAAGGTGGCTCATCACTGGGCAGAGAAAAATTGTTATTTCCCCCCCAACACACACCTCAACAGGCCAAACTTACTGATTTTCACATTTTTTTCCCTATGGATGAGCAGAACAAAGAAGCATGAATTGACATTACCAACTGAGCAGATAAGGAGGCTTGTGCAATGCACAGCAGGAAACAGTATGAGGAGGAAAAGCAAAAGCAAAAGGTGGTGGCAGTGAAGGAGAAGTTAAATGGCAAGAAGTGTTTCAAACACACAGGGACCAAAAGGTGAGCAAAGGTATCAGTGAGGTGCCCAGGAAGCAGCAGAGACGAGGTGGTTGTGACAGTGATGCTGCAAACACAGATACCAAACTATCTGAATTTTCAGCCTTCCCATTTAATTTGGGACACATCACCCAAACCGGGGCTGGGGTCCATCAGCCCTTTAAGGGGGCACAGGCAGGGCTGCTGCCTCCTCTGCCCCATCTGGGAGATTCTGCGCCAGTTCTGCATCATTCCCTGCCCTGGGAAGATTTTGCCATTTCCCTAATCCTGTACAGCCTCACAAAGAGGGAACCACCATGGGACCACTCATGGCATCCTCACATCCCTCACAAACAGAAAACAACTGTGGGACCACTCACGGTGTCCTCACGTTCTAGCTCTAAACTAAAAGTATTTTTTGTGTGGTTTCTCAGCCATTGTCAGGTTTGTCAAAGAAATTTGTGAACATTCTGGGGGCTAATAATTTTTATATCAAAAAATATGCATAATAAGTAACAATTAGTTGAAATTCTTTTCATAAAAGCTAGAGCAATGCATTCATTGACATTTAACCTCCTTCTTCCCCTGTAATCAAAGTCTTTTAAATAGAAATTACATCAAATTTGATTCCATTTTGGCAGTTATATCTTTCGAAAGAAAAAAAAAATTGATAGAAGCAGGAGAAAAATTTCTGAAATAAAACAGACTGTGACAAAGCAATAAGTATCTGCAGAGGAGAAGAAAAACCTTCTAAAAACCGATCCTGTGGAGCCCTAGAATTATGATGTCAAAGGAAGGAGCACAAGGAAAGAAGTGGAATAGGGAAAGAAATGTATCAGGAGAAATACTGATGGGGTTAAAATAGAGTGATAATGTCCTTCATAATGTCCCAAGCCAGGTCCTGCTATAACCTAATTAGATCAGGCACAGCTGATGGAGGGCTGGGGGCAGATACAAAGCCCGTGGTGCTGCAGGAGGTGAGGTGAGGGATGTAGTAATTGATGCTTTTCCTTCAGACACAGCATTAGGCAAACAGTTGCAGTTGGGTATGAGGCAGAAACAGGCTAAATCAGAAAGAAATTATCCTTTTAGAGGGAAATGTGTGGTGAAAGGCTGCATTCAGCCAGGATTGGGGGCACTGAGTTTACCTGGAGAGGGATGGCAGTTGTTAGTCAGGGCTGCTCTGCCACAACTTCAGTTTAACTCTCCCTCTGCCTTCCTACAAAGCAACTTGTGAGAAGCAGTGCAGTGTCCACTGCTTTTCTGATTTTCATAGGATACCCTGGGTTGGAAGGGACCAACAAGGATCATCAAGTCCAACTCCTGGCCGTGGACAGGACACCCCAACAATCCCACCCTGTGCCTGAAAGTGTTGTCTGACTGCTTCACCTCTGTCAGGGCTGGGGCTGTGATTTTGGCAAGCTCTGTATGATGCTTTTATCATTATGAATGACAACATTTGCATTTAAAGAGAGATTCAGAAAAGACTTGGGAAACATGAGACCTGTAAGTCTTGATTCCAGCAGTGGAGGCTTTTGGCACTGGGACAGTCCTGCCATCCTCGAGCTCAATGGTATAGAGAAAGCACATACTCACTGTGGGCTGGGGAAGAGGATAAACTGAACACTATTCCTGAATATTTTCTTCCTCCTCTCTCTTTGATTCTTTCCCACTCCTTCTTGCATGAGGAAGGATTATGGTGGGACTGGGGATCCCCCAAAGCAAGGACTGTGGCCAGAAAGGTGACATCTGGCTGATATTTCTCTTGGTTGTCCATAGAGAGCATGTCTGGGGCAAGATTTTTTAAGTGCAGAAGGTAAAATCCATCACTGTCAAAACCAAAGGGGAGGTTAGAGCAATATTGAATGCAGTAGGGCTTCCAGCTACTTTTTGCTACCTTAGGAAGCAAATCTAAGAGCTTGAGAAAGTCTGTACTGTACATCTATATTATCAAAGAAAATCTCAGGAAATGATGAGTTCTTTCTAGTTCTGCTATAGTTTTCCACCCTTTTTTCACCCCTAGATAAATACATGTGTAGGGAGGGTGCTTTTGCCACATCGACAAAATTAAAATTCCTGGGAGGTATCATGCCAAGATATGCAAATTTGGAAAGACTCAGAGTCTTCTTAATAACTGGAATCCCCAGGTTTCCCTGGACCAGCTGGGAGGGCTGCTCTGGGATTTTGGGCAGGTGCACAGATGCAGAAACTTTTGCTCTGTTGTCAGAACAGGATTTGCAAACATATTTTGGTCACCTTATTGTATAAAGAATCTTGAAAACACAGCAAAGTGCAATCAGCAATGACACCAACACTTGAAGAGCTTCTTTTAAAATGGGAAAGAAACAAGGTGTGTTTGAAAAAAGAAGGCACCTGGCCAGATTAGGCACAAAAGGAAGAGGCAGAATAAATATCCCTTTAAGTGTCATTTGAGAGAGGTGACTTTATCTTGAACCTACTTGCTAATACATGATAACCCTTCATTTTAAGTGTGGGGCTCCTTTCATGGTGCTGGATGTCCCAAATATGTGATGCTGGCAGTCCCAAATGCTCATACAAACTGGATTATTGTTCCACTGGAGTATTTGAACATCTCTTCCCTCTCAGAGTGGCATCCTTCTCCCTGTAAATCCATTACTGGTTAACAAGCTTTGGTGCTTCCAGAAGCTGCAAGGATTCAGTGACTCCCTTCCTCTCTGAGGGCTCTGGTTGTCAGCCATGCTCAAATCCCGGCACAAAGAGGCCCCCAACAGGAGCAGAGTGTGCCTGATGCAGCACTGCACTTATGGCAGGTTAGATGTACTGCTTCATTTTACTTCTGGGCTCTGGGCAATATTAATTTTTTAAGGCAAGGTTAGATCTCAGACATTTGTCAAAGGCATTGCTTGAGAAGCTGAGATCCATCTGCTTCCTCTTTTTTTTTTTTTTTTTTTTTTTTTTTTGTCTTGAGAAGGAAAGANTTTTTTTTTTTAATTCCTCCCTCATCCTGAGCTCCTCTAACCTGTCCCAGAAATCACAGCCTTCCTCTTTGCCTCCCCTGCTTGGCTAAACCATCAGTCATCATTGGTTATCCTCTGAGGTAGAAAAGGTGATGACTTTTCCAGAGAGTCCTGGAAATCCCTGAATGTGGTCTTGGGCAGATACAGCCACATGCTTATCAGCAGAAGCACAGGGGATGGTGTTCCACCTACCTGAGATGCTACCATGAACCAGCCTCTGGGAGAAAGAGCTCTGCTAGAGAGACCATAATAAAAGGTCCTTGGATCCAGTCCTTGATGGGAGCAATCCCAGCGTGACATCTCCAGGGAATCAGTCTTTGGAAACAGACTAGTAAAAGCTAACCTTTTCATGAACGCTGATCAGAAGTTTTTGAGTTTGGGGCTTGTTTTTTTTCCCTTTTTCCTTTTCTTCCCCTCTCCCTTAAAAGGAGAATAAATTAAGAGTTTATCTGTAATTTTCTCAGCAGGACAACTGCATTGAAGTGCCAGGCAGAATCCCCCATTTTATAAATCAATGTGTTTTATCACAAGCTTGGGCCTTCTGGTAATAAACTAAACAAGAGCTGCTGTTTCCTTCATGGATGTAATCAGCAAACAGGTGAGCACAAGAGCGTTCCTCATACTAATGGGGGGGAGCAGGGAAGCTGCTAATTTGACCTGCAGTGTGGATTTAGTCCCTCCTGCAGCGGAGCTGTTGCTGCAGTTATCTCTCCAAGTCCAGCCTCCGTGGCTTCCTCTTTTATTTCCAGTCCAGACATGCTCTGGGAACCATTACCATATTTATAAAGCTACCTGGATTCACTGAGCATGCATGAAAGGGTTAGAAAGACCTATCTGTTTTACCAGCTGTGCAGGCAGCATCTGCAAGTGAGAAAAGGAAGGGAAGGAGCAAAAAAAAAAAAAAAGGAGGCATTCACATTAGAAAGCAGAAGAACCCATCTTGGCCAGGTAAATCTGCCCTTGGTGACAAGTGGCAGGTTAGCACTTGTCCCTGTGGAGATTTACCACAGTGCCAGGGCAAATTTCCATGAGTTTGCCTGTTTATTGCATTACTGGGCAGATAAGTGGAGAACATGGGCTGCGGATAAGGAGATGTAGGGGACAGGGAGCAAGATGAGTGTGTGCTGCAGGTTCTAATTCCAGGCTCAGGCATGGGTTTAATAGGTGATTTTAGCCAAGCAAGAGGATTGTGACGATTATAACACAGCACATCTTCTTTACCAGATAATGAGCACTGGTAAGAGGCCTTAAATCCTTGGACAGGACATGTTCAGGATCTAAAAAGCATGATCACAGATATTCTAAATGAAAGGTTCCTGGTATTCCTGGTATGTTTTCCCTGCTGTCTCTGTTACCACTCATCTTATCCCTTGGTGGTCTAATAATCCTGAAGACAAAGGCAATGAAATATAGTCTTGAATAAAACAGTATGAATAATACAAATATAATGTAACATTGCAGAGTCCATTGCTTGGCCTGGGGCACTGAGGACTTGCTATTCCACAGCAAGGACATTTGGGGAGAGTACCTTTTTGGGGAAGCCTGCAGGGGATTCCCATTTCTCCTGAGTTCACACACTCAGGTTTTAAATAGAGCATGTCTTTCAGCTGCTGGGAACATGCTGTTTCATCTCCATCTTTGAAGAGGAGATGACAGAGTGACTGTAATGCTGTCCTTCACATGGGAAGTGGAAGAAGCAGCTACACAAGCCACAGGGATGGTTTCCTTACAGAGAGAAGGTCATATTTGCTAAGCATTTTACTGGGTCTAAAAAAAACCCAAAAAACTACTGTAAAGGTTAGAAAAAAATTATCTTTGGGTTCCTTGGTCTTGTCTCTCTGTAGTAGCACAGGCTTGAAGGAGATAACTCCGAGAGATGATTCACTTTGCCTGCTCTGGTGAGAGTGGATCAGCAGCTACTTACACCCTGTGTAAGAGAAAAGAAAAAAAAATATTGATCCAGAGTTCCCACATCTATGATCTACATCCTTGGCTTCCCCTAAAGAAAATTTATTGCTCCCCATCAGCAATAAATCAGAATACCAACTTCCCTGCTCCTTCTCAGACAGATACACTGTTGTACAGCACGAGAGAAACTCCCCAAAGTAGGGGATATGAGGGTTTAACACACAGACAAGTCTGAATAACATTTCAGAGGCAGAAGAAGAAAGACAGATCAGCTGCCATTATGCTGGAAAATAGTAAGCTTTTAATTATATTTAATTCGTTTAATAGCTGTATTTATTCTGTACACTAATGTATAAATAGATATGTATTTATACTAATATTTATAAATGTAGGTATAAATATGTATTTGTAAATATATATTTATTAAAGCAAACCAAATAAATACATATTTATAAGGGAATATTTAGTGCATTTAATAAACATACACAACCTGCTGCCATGCTGGAGGATAAAACAAGGTGAAGAAAATTGAAAGCAAACCTAAGCAAAAAATAACCTTAGATTGACACTTTCTTCCTAATGGATCCCAAAGCTCTGTTTTACTCTAATTTACACACCAGTGAGAAATTCGGTTCTGATGTGCAGCAGTTTCTGAGATGAGATACAGTAATTGTATAACCAGAATAGCAACACCACAGCTGAGTGCAGGCTGGAAGTAAAAGACTGCTTTTCCAATGAAACACGGACAAACTCATCTTGGGCGAAATTATTCCTAGTTTATAGCGAGTAAAGTCCTAACCACAGCATCCAGCTGAGAGGATGTCTGTACTAAAGGTCTGTATATAGGGGAAACAAGCTTTATAGAGTTAGATAACAGCAGTTTGGAGGTCGATGAGGACTAAAAAAAAAAAAAAAAAAAAAAAAAAAAGAAAAAAAAAAAAAAAAAAAAAAAAAAAAAAAAAAAAAANTTGGAGGGTGAATAGGAAAAAAAAAAAAAAAAAAAAAAAAAAAGTGGAATAAATTTGCCCACTCTGAGCAAAGTACTGCTGGTTTAAAGTGAGCTCGGGTCCTTTTACAGCAGTGCTGCTGCACAGCCACTGAATCCTGGAGGAGTTCAGAGAGGCTGGCATTTGGCTCTGACCCCTGGGTTAATTTAGCTGCTCTTGCAAAATGAGAAATAGGAACCCAGGTCCTCATCTCCTTTGCTATCCAGTCAGTTGAGTGACACGAAGGTAAAACTGGTGTGAGCGGGAATGGGGATCTCTAATGAAGAGGAACTGCCAGGAGCTTTCCAGCACTTGCAGGAGGTGTCAAGATGATGACTGCTCAGAACAGACTGGCACAGGAGGACAGGGAACATTTTGTCTTGGGTTGTTTTCCAAACTTGTTCTGGAAACAGCTGGGATATTTACTGCAGGAATTCAACCCTGACATAATGGTCCCTGGGATCCAGAGGTATCAATTTCTCCTGCGTGCTTCCCTCCAAAGAAGGTTCTCTAAGGCCCAATGACAGAGACGAGTCTGAGACTATTCCCTGTGTAATGTACAGAAGTCCCCTCCAGTGTGACACAGACACAGCCACACAGGGGTGCTGCACTGGTCACTCCCAACTCCTCTCACCCACAGAAGATTTCCTCCCTCCCATCAGGTGCTGAGGTGGTTCTTCCTCTGCAGCTGTAGATTGCTTCTGTCAAACCTTCCTCCACCTTGTCAAAGAGTTCAGAGCTGCTCTCAACCTGAAGCTGCTGGATTAACACCAGGTCTTGACTTAATTCTGCTCAAGCAGTCCATCCTAGTCCCTCTCACAGCCACTTCTTCTAATCTTGCAGTTATTTTTACAGTCCTTAAGCTTTCCAGGCCCTTTGGTCTTTCCCCGAGTGTCACACTGAGCAGTCTCTGGCTGCAGACAGACTTGATGCGAGAAGCCAGACACATACTTTGCTCAGGTGGAAAACAACTCCAGAGACAGGGTTTTTTTCCCCTTTCTTTTAAAAACCCAACTTTTGGAGGAGTGCCAGCTGATTTCAATACCCAGGGGACTGTGCTCTAATTGCCAGAGAGAGGGATGCAGCCAGCTTTGCTATTACCTTCACCACAGACAGGAAGCCGTTCAGCCAGACGCCTTTTGAGCGAGGGATCAGGTCATCTCGGCGCTGACTCAAAAGCAACCAACCCCTCTCTCATCACTTAGATTTAAATCATAGCTCTTTTTCCCACTCCAAGGTCTCATTAGTGCCCCTGGGCTCATGATAGGAACAGTAGAAATGCAGTATCCTTGCCAGCTTGGGATTGTTATTTCTGTCATACTCAGCAGGAAAACGGAGCCCTGCTCGGTTTAGTAACTGGATTAAAACAAACTGCAGCACAGGATTTGATCTGAAACACTCTGCTTTTGAGAAAAGTGATTTAACCTAAGTCTGTCCTCTCTTCCAATGCAAGAAGAACGTCCTGGTATCAACATCTGTCTCAGCACTTGCTGGTCTAGGCCTGCTCCATGTTCTGGATGGCTCTGTGAATGAAGACTTTTCAAATGCCATCAATATTTTATGAATTTCTATCCACTTACTTTAATGGGGGATTGTAAAAGCATTTAACCATATTACACCCAATCTCTCAGACACTGCATTATTTCAGCAGAGATATTTTATTAGAAGCAACTGGCACAGCTGCTGTGATATCATTTAAATATATATATATTATATATATATCTGTTTCTCAAGCCAAATAAAATGAGAAAAGGGAAGGGGAAGCAGCCATGGAAACTCTGTGTGTCAAGTTTGTTCTGATGCATCTGAAAGGTTTCATTTGTTGTGATTTGCATTGGCTGCATGCAGGCTCTTTATGTGATTGTTTTTATAGACTGGGCTGAGACTTGAGTTTGGATGTCTGATGGTCTAAATCCAGATGCAAACATGAGGCATTGCCTAGAAACATGGCCAGGGAGAGGCTCTGCTCCTCAGCCTGACTTCCCTCCCTGAGGACACCTCAAAGCCCCCTGACTGACCGGGACTCAGCTGTGAGTTTATTTCCTATTTTGCTCTTGCTGGACACCAGCAGACACAGGCAGGGCAGACAGATTGGATCAGTCATTTCAAACAGGATTCTTTCAAAACTTTTTGCCAAAGCACCCAGAAGTCCCTGCTCTGACCCAATCTCTGCTTTAGCACTGAGTGAGATGCTTGTGAACAGCTTTTGGAAACCCATCCCCAGTCCCCCAAAGCACAGAGGAGTGAAGAAAGGCATCAGAGCAGCACCACCTCCCTCAGCACAGGATAAAGATGCCACTTTCTCCTTCTCTCACCCCCCTCCACCCCTTGTTTATTTCCAGCACTGCACAAAGGCCTTTAAAAATCCATTGAGCTGCTTTTGACCGTGTCTCTGTTGGGTAAATGAATTTATGGTCTGCCAGGCTGATTTATGAATGCCTGTTGTACTTCAAGGAGGAGGGCTGGTGATTTGATACCTCCAGCCATGCGGGACAGGGAGCTGTTCTGATCAAAGAAGCCCCGATTTAGCTGGCATGATTGATTCCAGCCTGAGGAATTACAGCAGGATCCCACTCGCACACCACAGTCAGCACAGGTCAGAGGTATCCTCTGCCATCAAAGACACCAAGTCTAAAGGCTGGGATGCTGGAAGATTTTTGCCCTTCCTAATACTTCCTATTACCCATAAAATCAGTCAGCTGTTCAGCCATCTCTCTCAATTCCACTGGTGTTAAAATGACAACATCCAAGTTGGTGTTCCTGGTTGTCCCTCCTGGGTCTCAGGTGTTGACATGGCACAAAGAGCAGCTCCACAGTGCTACAGACAGAACCACAGACTCACAGAATTCTTTAGGTTGGAAAAGACCTCCAAGATCACCAAGTCCAATCTTTGACTGATCACCACCTTGCCAACTAGACTACGGCTCCAAGTGCCACGTCCAGACATTCCAGCTCTGGTGTGCAGGGACTTGGTACTGATGGATTAAAGCACATCAGAGGGTTTGCCCTCCAGGATTTGTTCAGTCAGGGAATCTCCCTACCTCACTGGTTCTTAGCATCATTTATAAAAGTACATTATTCTTATATTATTATTAAGGAGTTATTATTATAATTATAATATTGTTATTATTATTTTTAAAGACATCATTAAAACATTGGACAAGTCTGTTTGCAAATGGTGAACTGACTTTCATATAAAGTTCCACATATAGTTGTTGAAATTAGTGTTTTAAAAGTTTCCTATCAAATTACGCTAAGCCACAAATAAAGCATCATAATGATTTCTTTTTGTGAGACAGATAACACAAACAAACCCCAAGTTTATCCTCCTGTGGAGTTGTTTTATTTTATTTTTTGATGACAAATGTTACAGTTTTCATCCAAACACTCTCCTCCTCCGTGCCAATACCCAGCCAAGTTCTGTTTCCAAATCTTTTCTACATTGTGTCTCCTGATCAAAGTCAAAGAGGTATAAAGAATAAGAAATTCAGAATTTCTCCTTCCATCTGTCCAGAAAAGAAGGTCACAAACTACAGTAACTTCTGGACCTATTCATCAAACTCTTCGAAGTCACAACTCCCAGATTAAAAGAGCAGTGATTGATGATACCTTTTCTAGGGGTTACATTGGAAAAATGTGCTCCTTATAATGGAAACAGAGAAGAAATTAGTTCTACTATCTCTCTTGAGTCTTAGTGAAAGTGGAAAACCGCAGATAAGAGGCTAAATCCCAAAGTCTTTCCACCCCAAACCCTTCCCACTGAACTTAAAAATTCCATACATTTTCTCTAGATGCCCCTTCTTAAGAGGGTCTGTACCCTTGGACATTGGTGGCTCATCCTGATTATTTTAACTACATCAAAACAGTATGCTTTTAGTATAAACTTTAGCTGAGCTCTTTTAATATTTATTGATCCAGGAACAATGAAACTTGTCATTCAAGTTTCACAGACAACCTTTCTGTCTTTAAGAAAAACTTCATAGTTTCTCTATGCTTTTACTGTCACAACTCCCTGCCATGCTTTGGTCTCATGAGGTGGTCAGGCACTGCAGTGATAAAATTTAGGGAAAATAAGGAAATATTAGCGATGTGACTCATTAATACCAGAGGCCCCTCAGTGCACTGGTGTAAAGTCACCCTGTAAAGTCACCATTCATCACTCTGGCAAAAGAAAGGAAAAGAAAGACAGGAGATATAAAAGAGTGGCCTGGATAAGATGTAAACTCTCCAACGTAACAGGAGCTTTATAGCTGTGAAGGACTCCTCACTCCCAGTCCCAGTGACAGGGCTGTTTTGACAAGGCTGTTTTGACAACGCTGAGAGAAGTGAGATCAAAAGACACTGATCTGTTAAAGGACTGGACCCACAAAGAAGAAGACAAAGCTGTCAAGAACACAAAGCCAGGGGCTGCAGCAGCGTGCTGAGGTTCCCCAGGAGAGCAGGTGACACCGAGGCATAGTAAATGCAAAGGATAGACATTGTGGGCATGGAGTTTTTATTTCAGCTTTTTCTCCAAGCACAGGGTATTTTCAAAGTAAAAAATATGACTTTCATTGTCAAGAGAAGCTGCTTCTAAGTTATTGCTCGCTGTTATTTGCCAGGGGCTCTGAAGGTGGGGTGGAAGGTACAAACTCTGTCTGCCACCTGCTCTGTTGGTGTTTTCAGAAATGTGGGAAGGATATGAACAGGATCTGATCAGGATTCTCTGAGAGATCCAGCTGTTGAGGGTCCAGGCTGTGTGGCCCTTACTACAAGATAATGAAGGCACAGACTTGTCCCTGGGGGAAAGCTTTGTCCTAAGGTTCATATCCAGGGCTGAAAAGGGAATCAAACAGGATATTGTACTCAGGTGTTTGCAGAGATGTTCTACTCCATGGTGTGGAAATAATGGGCAAATAACACAAATCTGTTCCTATTATAAGCAAATACTGAAAAACAGAGAAATAAAGAGCACAGTTCATTGAGCAGTGCAATGGCAGCTATGAGCACCTGCAGGGTGAGACCCAGCCCCACAGCCACAGCCAGGTCCAGGTGGGTTCATGGGACCCTGAGGCAGAATTGTATCTTTTAGCAGTTCTTTTGTGGCATCCCTGTGTTAGATACACCCATCACTCACAGGAGAAAATCCTGCACGTGCCATGTGCCTACAAGAAAGCCAAGACATGTGAAATATGAAAATGATCACAGCTTAGATGGGGGATGCCAAAGCCAATCTGAGGGATGCTGGGTGTTAGCCAGCAATAACTTACCACACATGAGATGAACAATTATCTAAAGACAAATCAGTGTCATGTAATCACTAGTAAGGCATCAGGCTGTCACTCCTGGGTAAACACCACCTGCATTGTTTCTCCAGAATAACAGTGGTGACTCTATTTCTATCACTTTACTAGGAAACCTCTGACGTCTCCTTGGGGCTGCCCAACTATCTCTGCAGGGCCATAAAGGCCTGGGTGAAGATATTCATACTCACCACACTGCTTCCCTGCTGCCTCTTGCCTCCTGCACTGTGTATCCCTACCCTGCCTCTCTAACTTTGGGCATCAGCCCAGATTACAGCCCAAAGACTCACACCCAGGCTATGCCTTAAGAAGCCTTTTCCATCACAACATTTCTGAATAGATGTGACCTTTCTCCTCCTGCCTTGCAGCCAAAACTTTTGTCCAGCCTCTCACTTTGTATCTTGTAACAGTTGCAGGGACTGTCCTTCCCTCTGGTCTGAATAAATTCAGCCTGGCTCCACTCACACATCATTTACGATACGGATACAGGGATTCCTTTCGCAGCCCACTGCTGTCAGCGAGTCATCCCTCCAGATCCTCCCCTCTGGTGTCACTCTTTCTCTGTCACTTCAAACATATGTTGCACATACTTGCTTTCACAGTCCATCTTCACCCACCCTCGCCCTCATCTGTCACTCAGCTTGGAAAGGTTGGTTCTCACCTTCAGTTGGCCCCTGGTGCCAGTCTTCCCTCGCCCACTTCTTCCATCCTCAAACAAGTTATCGTGTTTACCCCACGCTGTTCCTCATGCTCTAAACATCTACAAGCCTATCTCATGGTACTCCTCCAAAGCACTTCCTAAATCAAACTCACCATTTTGATGTCTGCAAAGCCCAGGAAAAATCCTTTTCTGTCTCTAGTCTCTTGCTCTGACCCAAATCATCCCATTATTTTCCTACATTTCTGTCTCTCTTACACATTCCTTACTTTATACCTGGATGGAAAGCACTTTGAAACAGTGTCAGAATTTCATTCTTTATGTACGGCACCTGGCATTCACATGGCCCAGTCCCACCTAATCACCTTGGTCATCATTTGTGGTTGGACTTGATTATCTTGAAGATCTTTTCCAACCTGAATGATTTTATTATTTCTATTATTTCTATTTTTGTGTACTCTGTAGAAATTATGTGCTGTGTTTATGGCTTGAAAGAAGGACTACAGAAATCACCTGAGTCTCCTAACTAAGAGGAAAAATCAAGAACTAGACAGCAGAGGATGTGCCAGGGCAAGTATGAACAGTAGGAAAATACTCTTGGATACTACAGCACATCATTCCACATTCCTAAAAATGAGAGCATTTTTACTTAGTTGTATGACTGGTAGGAACATCTGTCTCTTTACCAGAAGACCAGCCCTCTCTTTGTTGAGGCAGGGAGAAAACAATTTACATGAGGGAGCTCGTTCTGACAACATGCTCAGGACAAATCAGCCATCAGTCACTCACTGCTGCTAAAGCTGTTTGTGAGCTCTACAGTCACTGCATCATCCTGCCCTGCAGTTCCAGCCCAGGCTGGTGCTGTGTCCTCTGTCCACACCACAACCAGACTAGAAATGGCTTTGGCTGCTGATTTGTATAAACCCCCACCACACACACACACACACCTCTGTCTGAGTCGGACCTTTGCAGGGTAGAGCCTTTCTCAGAGTGTTATTTCTCATTCCAGACAGCAAACATAGCAGCCTGTGACAGCTCTCGTCACTCCAGCCACCTGGTGTCTTGCATCCGAGATGGGAACCAAGCTGGGGAGCCAGGCTCTGCTTCCTGTCTGACTGCACTGCCCTCAAATAACAGGGCTGGGATGGCAGTGAGGGGTAGGGGAAATAATAACCCATCTCCTCTGTCATTTGGCGGGACCCCCACCGGCCACGTGCCCATTGGCTTCCCTGCAGGAAATCACACGGCATTTAAGGCCTTTGGTCCAGGCATTCATTGGAAACTTAATCCCTGAAAAGCATTTCCTGAGCTCCCAGAGCCTTTTAGACAGCCCTGTGAGGATGCAGGGAGAAGCTGAACCGGGTAAAGCTCAGGGGAACATCAGGCTTGCTGAAAGCCCAACGCTGGAAACAAGTGTCCACCGAGGGAATGTGAGGGTGGAGCTGACTCTAAAAGCAGCAGAGTGACCCAAGAGCACATGGCAGACTGACCCTGACTGAGCACTGAGTCCTCAGCGGGACTTCAATTCCCATCACGCACTGTGGTCCTCCCTCTGGCCAGTTGAGTGTCAGAGAAGCATCTGATTCAAGAAAAAACTACTTTTTGAAAGACTGGAGTTTCCTAAGGGATGTAAATCCTTATTTGAAACAAACCCTTATTTACTGTGTACTTATAGTTCGAAAAGGAATTGGCAAACAGATTGATTTTATGCACTGATAGCCAGGGAATATGAGAATTTCTGGTGCACAGCTTTGATTCTGGAGGCAGAAAAAGCACATGTTGTTTACCCAGTATATAAATAAGACATTAACATCTCTCCAGGAAATCACTGGACTTAATACAGTTATAAGGAAACAGCAGGAAATAGTGAACTACCTCTTGTCCCCAGAAAACAAAGTTTGGGGTACCTTTGAACTTCACAGGCATGTTGGTGAATTTTAAAATAGTTTTACGGCCTTCACCTGAATTTTTGCCCAGGAATTGCAAGCTGTGACCTGCCTGATGTGTTTGTTAGTGTCTGTAACTAGATTTCCTCCCTTTATTTGTTTGCAACTAATCCCCAACAGCATCTAAATTGGATCCCAAGGGTTCAGAATATTGTTTATTCCTAGAAGTACATGAAATCTGGACAACCCTGGTAGATGTATATGTGAGTACTACATATAGAGTTGCTGAAGCAGTTTTGGAAACATTTTGGATGTATTTCATAGAGGAATAACACAGCTATCTGTTTGAGAGATGGGGACATTTCACGTAAGTACCCAGTGTTCAAAAATTCATGAATGCCATTGATTGAGTTTATCCTAGTAAATTAAAGAAAAATTTTACAATTTTTAGGATAGAAAAGGTACATTTCCTCACATGTACATTACCATCTGGCATGGAGATGTATTAATATCTTGCAATATTTAGGTCATATATCAAATCTAAGCCCTTATTGCACATTCAGATAAAATTACTTTCTAGTGACATATGGCATAACCTTCAACTTCTATAAATTAATAAAATTCTAGCAAATCTACTCAAATTCAGATATTTTGCACCAACATTTTATTTTTATGGATGCTGTTAACTACTCGTAATGCTGGAGGTCTTAGGTCAATACAGACAGTTTATTGCAAAGCTAAAGGAAATTACCTTCCAGTGACCCAGGGTATGAACTTCAACTCCCACCAGCCCACGAGGAGTTTGGATCTTACTGACTGTTAATGCAACAGGACACCAAAATTATATGCTGGATCCTATTAAAGGCTTATTACAAGGAACATGTTATAGCTGGTTACAGAAGTGCTTGTGAAAGGACTCAAGTCTGTAGAATTGTGTGAATTTAACAAACATCTTGCCAGAACTCACTTGTTACAATCCCTGCTGTTAATAGTCTCTCTGTGGCTTCAGAATTCATCATGGAAAAATCAGAATAAATGGGCAATTTGTCTCTCATTAGTAGAATTATTTTTATACAGCTGACTAATAAACTACTTAGAAGTGGAAAAAAAACCAAACCCACACTTGCTTTACAGCATCTTGGTTAAGTTTTACTTTTTAAATTTAGTCTTATTTTCTAATTTTTGTAAAAGCCATATTTGTCTCTGTCAAATTTCTCTGCTATTGTTGTGCAAAACAGCACTTAAATTTGCTGCTTTCAAGCTAAACTGTCAGGATTTAAGTCTGTTAGACAGAAGTGTAGAATTAGAGACAGAAGATGCCACATGATGTAGCCAGTCTGTGTCTGGCTCCTTGTCCATGCTTGCAACTCACTCACCAGTCCATACATTCTGATTAATTACCATGTTTGATTTACCTCTTCAGCACAAATCTCTTAATCTGTCTGGTTTTGTACCCAAATCCATCTGACTGTGTCATCTCCCCTTGGGTTTGTTGCTGCTCTCTCAAACCTCCACCATCTTCCCAGACTTCCCCTATGCCTTAACATCTTCCTCATCACTACTCTGTTCCTTCCATCCCTTCCCTGTTTCCTGAGGAACCCAAGGTAGAGATTATTTTTTACTTCCCATCTCCTTAAAATACCAAAAATACCATCAAATCCCAATGATCCAAATCCGAATCCCTTTCAGTGATGCCCAAATAACATTCCTGCCCTGGTCACCGTGGCACATTTTTACATTTTTCCCAGTCTCAGTTGATTTTTTTTCTCCTCAGTCTGCAGTTTACATGAAAAACATTTTATACAAAGACTTAGCATCTCTTTTTCTCACTCTCTTTCGCACAGTTCCTTCCAGCGGATAAAAGACCAAGATGAAGTGGCTGGAATTTGAGGTTGTCAGTGTTAATGTCGCAAATTAGAGGCTCGTTTTTAACAATAAGAGCAATTAGTCATCAGAGCAGGTTCCTAAGAGGTGTGGTGAGTCAGCCTCTTTTGTGCAGCTCGATAACTTTACCAAAGGTTGTACTTTTGAATTAAAATCACGAGTTCTGATGAGAGAATCACTGGGTGAGCTCCTGCCGTTTGTGTTTTGCGGCGAGGAGGCTGCAATCATCCTAATGGCCTTTTTTGGCCTTACAGAGATACGTGACTCCTGTCCTGGGTGAATTTCAAGTTCAAGGCTTTTCATCTCTTTTCTCCTGCCCAACTTCATCCTGATTTTCCTCCTCTGTTCTTTCCATGTCCTGTGGATTGTTTGATTCTTCCAAACACTTTTTTACACAGATTTTTTCAGATGCTCACATAGGTCAGTAAATTACTGCCTGGAGATCGTGTATCTGACTTCTTTTGGGGTGAGTTTACAGCTGTTTGGGATCACAGAATAGCTCATTGTAATTATAGATAAATTATATCCCTTTGGACACAGCATCAGCAACTCCAGTTGGCACTAAAATGGGCAATATAGAAGATTTCTGAACTGTTCATCTCCTGATCTTCAGCATGCCTGCCATGGGCCCTAACCCAGTCTGATCAGAACGAGAGGGGATTAGAAGGACTCTGAGTCTGGGAAATACATGCATGAAAAGGAGAAAGAAGAACTGCTTAGGATGAGTAACAGCAATAGTTTCTGTGCTCTTCCCTGGCATCTTTAGTAAAGTTTCTAGAGACAGGACCTCTGACTGGTTTGGCATTTACAATGCAGGAATGTGGGAGGTGAAATAGCAAAACAATCCACATAAATAATCATAGCAAATTCTACGTGACTTTAAAAATGTTTGCAAAATATATACATAAACTTAACTCAAAGCTTGTGTCTTAATGTCAAGATTTTATTTTTACAGTGCAGAAAATACCTGATACATCTCCATTTGGCTCAAGTTCCTGTAAATAATGATTCTTTTCCTTTCCTGTCCTTACAAAGCATTCTGAGGAAACATATCTTCTATAAAATCTGTGACTGTAACAGAAAGTGAGGCCTCAGGAGGAAACTTTTGCACATTTCTTTAGCAGGTCGGCAATTTATCTGGCCTGGCCTTCCTCTCTAACCCCTAACTCCTGGCTTTAAGGGCTTCATCCAATCAAAGCATAAAAAGTTTAAACAAAACAAAAAAGAAAACTTAAGTTAGATGTCAGGAAAAGATTCCTATCAGTGAGGTCTGCCAGAGTATAGAATAATCTCCTGTTGGGAGCAGTGGGAGTCCATCACTGGGATAGATTAAAACTAGATGAAACTAAAATCAAAATCAATATCATCATTAAGGGAAGCAGCCTGAAAGGCTGAGGGATGGACAGGAAAATTTGATGCCCCTAGAGTTTAAGAAAATGGCTGTGACCTGCTGTCTAGCATTTAACAAGGGTTTTGATCAGAATCATACATGGAAGATGGAGGAGGTTTTTGCAGCACCTTTTTTTCTTGGTGTGTATGTGCTTAGTTTTTGAGTAGTTTTTGCTTTGGGGTGAAGGTCTTTGGCTATAAAAAAACCCCGCAATATTCAGTATGGTATTTAAAAATATGTGAGGAGTATCACTGGTAAGGTAATTTATTAATTTAGATTTACTACCACAAATAAACAGCTCATGATATAGCAGTGGCCACTGACAATCCCAACAAACAGACTGTATAGGGGTGTCTTACAGACCAGCTTAGAGGAACTGGACCTTAGTTAGCTTTCAGTATCTGTTCTTGATATTTCCTGGCTCAAGTACATCTATTTAAGGTCAGATTTTTCCAAACCTAAAAATAAACTGGACCAAATAAAAAATAAATCGTTCTGGTTTCTGATCATGGAGAACTTTGGCCTTTGCTGTGGGCATCTACTCACTGTTCTGTCTCCATATTTTCACATCCTTGGAAGAAACTCTGCTAATGGGGTATTTGGGAAGGACCAAAGTGCTCCCATTTAATGAAATGCAGCAACTTACAGAAATTAGCAGCAGGTCAGAACCCAAAGGCCTGGTAACACTACAAATATTGCTGCTAAGTATTTTTTATTAAGAAATTATCCAATTACTGCACCCATGCAAACTAAAGATATTTTATATCAAGTCTACTTAACAGGATTGGGGTTTCCCTTAGAAAATACTCATTGACAGACCCAGCTTTAGAAAGCCAAACAAAAAGCCAGTTCCTTCCTTGATAGCAATAACACACTGGTCTTCTCCTACACAAGCCAGAGCCACACTCTTTGTGTCATAATCCTTTCAAACATAAGCAACAACAGAAAACCCTTTCTGTTAGAAATGCACCATTTCATTTCTCCTGCAGTATTCCCCCGACACCAGTAATTCCTGGTCCTCCCCACCTGCCTCCTTGCTGTACCCCACCTCTCTTCTCTGCACTCACTGGCTTCTGACAGCCTGTATAAAGGATAGCAGAGAGTGTGTGTTAGCTGCAAAATAGAGTCATGTTTTATTGTTCTGACCTCTGTAATGCCAGATGTAAATCAGCCAATTTCCTTTATTAATGATTTGTAGACAGCAGTGCTTGAACAGAACAGTTTTGTTTTATTCCAGGAAAAAAAAAAATTCAAAAGAAAAAGAATCTCGGCTCCTAGAGATTGATTCCTGCTGTCAGGAATCATTAGGTATTTGGTACTTCTGGAGGTGTTGGGCTGCAGTCCCATGTTGGATAATCCCTCAATCCCTAAATCATTCCACTGTAAACATAATCTTTGTGTAACAAAGTCGGTCTTGGGTATCTGCCAGAATCCCAGGATGAAGCTTGTCAAATGATTTCTCCAATTGCCTTTAGATGCAAATGGCTTGAGAGCCTGAGTGCTTGGCAAGGCTGGGGATGCTGAATCAGCAGTGAAAAGGATCCTGCACTCGTTCTGTCCCAGAACCTGTTCTGCTTCCATCTGGGAAGCTGCAGATGAAATCCCTGCTGGGGTCACACCAGAGTCCAAGGGGCTTGTGCTCACCCACTGCCTGAGCCACCTTCCAACAGCAGGCAAATAGTCCATCCTAAGTACAGTGCCTGCCTTTGGTTGGGGAGCTCTGTGCTGCCTTGCTAGGGATGTCTCCCTCCAAGACCTCATTGTGGATCTGAGCTCTTTTTCTGGGAGTTAAAATGTTGCTTTGCAGACTCCTTGTCTATCCAGGGAACAACTGCAACTCCACAGCCCTTGGGGCTGTTCCTTCCAAAGCACCAAACAGAGGGAGACTTCTCCCAGCATCTCCGTGGGATGGCTGGGGGTGCTGAGTAGGAGATGCACCTTCCCTGCAGTTGTATGGCACAGGAGAAATAGCTGCTTGGTATTTCACATGGCTTATGTTAAGATTTACTGTGATCTGAAAATATAACAGATCTCTTTTTGAAATATGTTTTATTACTTTTTTGTGTATCCTGGACTAGTCAGGACTTGTAAAAAATATCCTTTACTTATTGGGCATTAGTGGGATTGAGAAGACTATCCATGCAGCACTGAATGTCAGGAGAACAGCCCATATTTTTCTCATGTGAAAGTCTCTTTTAGGGATTATACCAAAGGAGACTTTGATGCAATACTGAATACATGTTTATGGAAGGATTTATAGAAAGGTTGTTTGGGAACACAGATGACAAAGGCGACCTGTTTAGACCAACCTGTTGAAAAATAAAGAGAGATATTCAGGTATGTTCAGAGTAGCTCCAGAGGAGTGCAGAGGGCTGACAACCGAGCAGGCAACAGCCCTGTTTCCATTTTCCCTCAGCAGGGAACACAGTGGATCATGTAGCTGAGTGAGAGATCTTCATTTTCTTAGAGGACAGACTGGAAAAGACACCTTTGCTCAGTCTTAGCCACACTGTATCATCCATAAGCTGCAGAGGGAGGGTCAAGATTGTTTGCTATTTTTAACATCACTGGTCTGGCTATCAGGCACCTCACTCCAGTTTCCCATCTCAACTGTGTCTGTGAATGCCCATTAGATTCATGCTGGCATTACTTTTTTAACTAGTCACTGTTTATTGGGTCTTTAGCTCCCTTGTCCAAGAGATACATCTCATCTCTCCTCAGCCATTGTATCCCAAACAAGCTAAACTCTTCCAGTCACGTTTCTGAGCCTGAGTGAAGGCAAGGAGAGCCTTTCAGATGGTCTCTGCACCTTGCATTTATCTTGTCTGACCTTGGGTGACCAAAGCTGTCATGTTGTATTCCTGATAAAAGAACATTAGGGCTCTGCATAATGGCATTAATATCTCCCCATCTCTTCAGGGAATTCTTTGCCTGGTATATCCTAGGATCTCACTTGACATTTTCATGGACAAAGCTCATTGGTGATTCACAGTTCTTCTTTGATCAGCTTGTACACCCTGATGTTTCCCCTCTCGTGACATTTGCAGAGGATGTGTTCCCAGTCCCAACACATGTAACAGTGTGAATTACAGCCTCCCACTCCAGCCCCTCTCTTCAGCCCTTGGGATCATCCAGATCTTCACCTGTCTGTGAAAACCTGGCCTCCCAACTCCCAGCACGCAAATGTTTGATCACTGCTGAAAAATTGCAACCCAAGGTCATTAATGAAGAAATATTTAATAACTTCCACAAAAATTGCAATTCATCTTTCAGTTTGATTCATTATTATCTCTCCTCTAACCCCCAGCAGAGACTAGTTTACAAGTCTTATGCTAATTCTCAGCAAACTAATGAAACTCATATGGCTCAGTCAAAATACTCCACTAAAATCAAGATTGGTTAAATACATTAGTGTTCTTTTCTCTCTCCCCCCAAAAATATCATTTCCTTGGAGAAATGAGGTTAGTCTGGAACCATCTATCTTTGGAAATTGAGCTGATGAGAATGATTTTGGAATGTCTGGGTATCTGCTGACAGAAATGGATCTATTTTAGGTATTTACGTAGTTCATATTGTTGTAGTATGTGAGCACATCATGCTTTGCAAATGATTTATTTTCTACAGACTCCTGAAAGAAGAGAGATGATGCCCATTTTAGTGATAGCAACATACTCGTGGCCATGCAAGAAGCAACAGTGACAGAACTAAATCCAAGTCTTTGCTCACATTTCCTGGTGGCTGTGATCTCAGCCCAAGAATTTTAAGTCATTTGCTCCAGGATTTATCTTCCTTTTAGACTTCTTTCCCCAGGCACACTTACATTTTTCAGCTAAAGTGAGTTCACAGCACATAAATGTTGTTTGGTTCTGTGTGCTGCCATAGGCAGAACACTCACCTCCCTCTAGCCAAGCTGGGACTCAATCCCTTCCAGGGAAAAGAGAGGTTGCATTGACTTCTTTCCAAATGGCAAAGTCTTCCGTTTAGATTTTTTTTCTTCTTTTTTCTCCTAGTGCCACAATATTTCCCTTTCATGCAGCACCTCTCCTCCTGCTGGGTCCTTAAGCCCATAGCAGATGATGTGTCACCCACTTCTGGAATGCAGCTTTTGCTGCCTGGGAAGAAAACAACCAAATCAACAATTTGCACCTATGCTGCTGGGATTTTGGGGAGTAACATGGAAAATGGCAGAAGGAATCAAAGCAGGGAATATTCAGTTCACCAGAGGCCTTCACTGCCTTTCCCTCTTGCAATGAAATAGCACAGAAATCTGCACTGCAAGCAACCAGCCTGGGACTATGTGATGCCTTGCTCAAAATCCATGACTCTCATATCTCCAAGGCATCATTCATGGAATCACAGAGTATACTGAGTTGGAAGGGGCCCACCAGGATCATCAAGTCCAGCTCCTGAGCCTGCACAGGACACCCCAAGAATCACACAAGATCCTTCCACAAGATCCTGCCACAGCATCCTCTGTATTTCAGAAGAGTATGGGTTGATAACTCCTTCAAGGAGTAAACACAATCCAAGAGGTCAATCCCAAGTGTTCAGTTACAAGTTCTTTGGGATGAAGCCATCCTGGTGCCCTGCTCTCCTGCAGCAATGTGGGCTGCTCCTGCTGGGCACTGCAGCAATGCCAAGAGCAGAGGCAGGGATGGCCATGAACCACAGATGAATATTTTGGCCTAGATGTTTTATCAAAGCCGCCTTCAAGCAGAGGAGGGCAGGCTCTGCAGTCACTAATGTGACATCCCTTGGCCTTGTCAACTTCAATGAGGAAGGACTTACGCTGCTGTCCTGAGGGATCTGTCAGATCCACCTGATTTGTTTCTAAATGCAGCTCGTGTCAGCTGTAGCTACAATTTGCCCTGTCACAACTTTGACCCTGACCTGGCTGGAGGCTACAACCACACCTTGGAGAGGCTCCATGGCTTTATCCCCTTGGCCACCATTGCTCCATTCTGGTGGCTCCTTATCAATGCTGCATCCAGGCCCCTTAATGATCCCACTAAAACACACTGATTAAATCATGCCTCTAATTGCTTTCCTTATTGCACAGACATAAAATTCCTTTCCCTAACAGAGTGCTGAACTATTCCAGCCTGCCCATCTCCAGCTGAACTTTCTCTATCAGTTAAAACAGCAGCCTCCCCACTTCCCGGTCCTCTCTGCTCCTCTGAGGAGCCCCAGTATCCTTCCTGCTGCCTCCCCTGCTCCCTCCATCCCCTCTTTTTTTGGGATGTTTGGGGTCGGCTCCCTCCCTCGGGCTGCCCTCCGGTGGCCGTCAGGGAAAAATGCAGCATCAGCTCTGCAGTGTCCTGGGGACATCGGAGTGTGATCCTCCTTCCCTCCTGCCCATATCGCCTCTACAGGTGTCTTTTCCCTCTGAAATACAGATATTCTTCTGCTCCATACCGGTACTTGCCACCTCCATGTGCTGGTTAGCAAGAAGATCTGTGATGCACAGAAGAGTCTCACTAAACCACTCTGTCCAATCACACCCAGAAGTGGCGAAGGGAGTTGGACAACGTGAGATGCTCTGACATGATCTGAGATACAGTAGGAATTACAGGGGTAGTCCTGAGGATCAGGACTTGGTGGTTTCTGTAGAGGCTGAGCTGAGAAAAGAGTAAACAGTGATCACAGAGATCATCTCCAAATCCAAATTTCCAGCTCAAAAAGCTGTGGGAGAACTTGTGTTCACCCTCCAGGCCTTCTGGGTGCAGGTTTCTTGCATCCCCATGCCACAGTGCCATTTCACTGCAGAGAAAGTGCATTTCTGAGGCTGGTGGGTGCCATGCTTCTGTTTCCCCACCTCTTGTCCTCCTCACTCATCCAGCCCTGAGCAGCTCTTGGCAGAGTTTCTGCCATAGCATCCGAGAGCTGCTGTCCAAGGAGCCAGCTGGACTTCATTACTGGCACTGCCAGACCCAAGTTCTTCCTGCTGGGGCTGCTGGAAGTTTCCAGCCAGGACCTCAGGTTGAAGGCATGGCACAGAGCCACCATCTTGATAACCATCCATGGAAATAGCCTTTTCCCTTCTGGAGCCAAAGCCATCTTCCCCTCAGGCCTCTCTGTTGGAAGCGGGACGGCCATTAACAAGTCCAGCTGAGCAGCCACATGGCTCTGCTCTTCTCCAAACCTCCTGAAGGACACGGATCTGCTAAAGGACAGGGAGAAACCTGTGGGCCTCAAACCTTTTTATGCTCTACAAAACTACTTGGGATGATTACTGGGAAAAGATGCACACAGGTGATGTCCAGCTCTCCCTGCTGCTCAGGATGAGGCTCCGTGGGATGCTGTGTGTTAACTCATCACCGGAGGGAAGGACAAGAGCAGTGATGAAGCTACTGTTGTGTGAACTGTGATCTCCACAGGCAGGGGAAGGCCAATGCATGGACAGGGCCAAACACCATGAGATGTCGCCTAAAATAGCCATTTTCAAAAGTCAGTGCTACCTCACAGCTTGAAAGAGTTCATGATGTGAAAGCCCAGGACGTGTCAGGTTTTTCCTGTTGAGCCATTTGTAGCTTTTCTCCTGCATTTCACACTTCCATCTGCTACTGCTGGGTTGGCTGCCAAACGCTACCTGTGTGTCTTTACTGCCTCAAGACCTGCTCCTGGGAGTAGCCACAGCAGAAAGGTAATGCCAAGACTTGCAGGAGGGTGGAACGTGGACCTGGATCAGCGGGGAGAACAGGAGCCCAGAGCTCTCTGGCAGGGAAGGATAAAAGACCACAAAGTTTTCAGCTACCAGGGAACACCACTGTTTAAGTGCAATTGACAGGAGAGACAGACCTGGAGAAATCCCAGAGGACCTCAGTCAGAATCCCAGTGATATTTTAAGACCACATTTGATGTGTCAGAGCACAGGTAACAGGCACTGTTCTTATGGAGATGAGTGTGACTAAACCCACCAGGTGAGAAGCTAAATCAGATACTGCTCAGGGCCTGTGTCCCATTTAATTACCATCTTGGGGAACAGGTTGTGCCTGAATCCATGAAACCTGGTGGACAGGAAACAGGAGATCCATGCCCTGCTCCTACATTCACCACCAAAGTAGGAGGTGAACGTGGGTTGCTCAGTTCTCCAAGCTTTGGCTCTTCCCTCTGCAATGTCTTGGCTATTTATATCAGCAATTTGGCCCAGGAAATTTTAGCATTGTGCAAGTTTGTGCAGCATCCATCATCAAACTCTGATAATTTTTTAATTTTGGGTTTTGGTTTCTTTATTTTGTTTTTGGGTTTTCTTATTATTATTTTGTTTTGTTTTGTTTTGCAATGGTAAAGTCCTCCTGCAAACACTTGGGAAGTTGCTCTGGTAACAGCATCCAATTGCAGGAAAAATTGGGGGATGACATCCTCTATAAATTCCCCAAGTGGAGAATGGTGGAAGATGGCACTTATTGCCATCTCCCAGGATGCAAGGGGAGGTGATCTCCCTTCTTTCCAGAGCTATTTCTGCTGCAAGGCATGGGTTGACCCTGCTGTCAGCTCCAGCACTGCACAGGAGGAGGGGGCATATTCTTCTGTCTGGACAGGAGTTGTGAAGGTTTCTTGGTGATGAGCTGCCTTCCCTTCTTGTCACCTCAAATTCACTCTGATGTCACTCATTCCCCTGAAGTGGCTCCATCCCCCAACATGTGGGACTGGGAGGACAGACCCTGCTTATGGAGCCAGCATGTCTGCAAGCAGGGAGGGAAGCCAGCAGCAAACCAAGGGGATCTATGCTCAGCACCACTCCTGAAGGTCACAGCTTGGATTCATACACAGACCGAGACAGCCAAGGACCTTTCTCACAAGAAGGCTTCATTTTCCTCTGGCAAGTCAGGACCACACATCCAAGGAATTTAGCTATATATAAGGATGCTCCTTTGGGAAAGCTCCAGCAGCATCAGTCTGTTTGGCGAGCTGATTCCTGGCAAGGGACAAAGAAGATGTACCAGCACACCTTCCCAAGAGGGTTTCAAGGCACCATGATGGGCTGGCCCTTGTTCCCTGTCTGTCTGTCTCCCCTTACCTTGTCTCCTGCACATTGGCATTGTGGTGACTCATTCATGCCTGCTGGCTCCCTGCAGTAATTACCAGCAGAGCTTTCTGTCGTCACAGCTCTTAAGGTAGGCTCATGCTGTGATAAATAAGCTGCTTAGCAGCATGGAAAGAAATGGTATTTAAAGTTTAATATCTTTTTTTAGCCCCTTTTCAAAGGATGCTGATTTTGTGATCTGTTTGGGAAGATGCAGCAGGTTTTGTTTCTTCCTTTCTGTAGCAGAGAGAGGCACAAAGAGAGGAAGGAGAAATGGGTGTGTGCCTGTACATGTGGCACGACAGAGCCAGGCTGCCTCCCTTCCCTCTCACCTCCCTAAGCTTTGCGAAAGTGACTGACACCCTCATTATACAGTTTAATTCAGGTTGGCAGCTTCCCTCGGCCTTGCGGCTCTGGCTGTATCAGTGCTTTGCACTCGTGCCCCTCATTCCTTCCTTGGGAGTAGGAACAAAATACATGACCTGGCAGCAGTAGGAAAAGGCTGCCACCCACATTCCCAGGGGACCCTGGGGCCCTGCTCTGGGCTTACATGGTCTGTGGGTCTTGGCTTTCTGCACTGAGCATCCACAGGTCCAGAGCAATGAATGGGGGAGCTCACACAGGAGTGTGACAGCTCAGCTTTGTGCAGCTGGTGAGATTTCTCTCCATAATTTACTGTTCCACTCCTAAATTTTGCAAGAGGAAAAAATAAAGGAGGAAGGTCTGTTTCCCAGTCATGTAATCACAAAGCTCAGCCCTCCCATGACACTTTCTGTCCAGGTGCTGCAAGCAAATCTTGCAGCTCACTGTGGAGTTTAGCCAACACTTGGGTTTCTCCCAGGCTTCAAGAGTGGGATTTAAATCATTTTGTGGTAAGCCTCCTGTTGTTTACCCCATGCATTGGGAATGCTGTCCACTGCCTTGCACTTCTGATGGGGACACGGAGACATGGGGAGAGGTGGCACAGCCCTGCACTTGAAGGAGGTTTAAAACATCAGTAGAGCAGCAAAGGGACACCTTCCTCAGTCCAAGTCCCTTTGCTTTAATCACTAGGCAACACCGCACCATTTGGGACAGGGAATATCTGTCCTAAACCAGGATGGTTGGGATTCAAAGGCAGGCAGGACAATTCCCAGGCCCCACTACTGTGTTTTCTCCCTGATCCCGTCACTCAAGACAGAGGCAGAGAAGGCACCAGGGGCCAGAGGGTGTTCAGGGACAAAGAGGTGGGCACATCTCAAAGTCACCTGTGCCTGGTGAAGTCACCTGTGCCTGGCAAGGTGACAAACAGCATTAAGTGAAAAGGGGCTGCTGCTGCTGGGAATTAGGCTTTCAGATTTCTTACCTCCAGAAAAGCTGGCAGACTCCAAAGAAGCTCTCTGAATTCAAAGCCCCATGCATCAAGTTACCAGGAACATGTGAGTGATTCCAAAGGCTTGTACTGCTTTGAGTAACAATTTATAACAACAAAAGCCTCATTTAAGACAGGGACCCCTGTGGGAATGTTCCTTTTCAGTTCTCTCTTCTGTGGGTAATTGCAGAAAGATGACATTTAAGTTGTTCTACAAAAGTGGCAAGTAAAAAAAAAATGAAAGGGGGGGAAACCAGAGAAAAGGAGGGTACAGTTGGAAAGGTGAGAAGGAATAGGATAGAAAGGAGGAGTCCGGCTGAGATTTCCAGAGGCCAGGGAGTTTACAAATAAGTGGAGAAAGGTTTGTTCTGATAACAATTTCATCTCCCAGCAGGGTGACATCAACTACATGTGCTCGGGACAGTGGAAACAGGCTGGAGGTGGAAAAGCAACACTGGGCATGGGAGCACAGCTCATTCCTTGAACTGACAGGCAGATATAAGGTGTGGGTGGGTGACAGAGGCCAGACACTGCTGCCCAGAGTAAAACATTGTGGTTTGGCCATGAACAGGAGAGCCCTGGCTGCCTGAATACCTGGGGACTGGGAGAAGACTGTGCAACCTCTGGGTGCAAGGAGTGAAAACAGCAAAGGAGTGTGTGATCAGTGACAGGGAACTCCAAATCTCTTCCAATATCTTGATGTAGAATGAAGACCAAGACAGGAAGATTGGTAGAAACCCCCCTCTCTAAATGCCATGGAAATCCCTCTGGGATGAAGAGCTACATTCCCCCCTAGTTTGTGTGAAGGTGATAAACCCTCTTCTGTTCTACAGATTTTCAGAGATTTACTACCTATTAGAGGAGTTTAAATGCATTCAGTGTAATTAAACCCAGGGGGAAACACAAGCCTTTAATATCTGATGATTTCTAAAACAGAAAAAAAAGTCCATCTTCCCCTGCTACTTTACAGTATTCCTGCCTGTGGTGACAGGTTTGAGGAACCCACAGCTGGGACTGGCTGAATCCACTGAGCTGAGCAGCTGCACGTGTGTGTAAAATCATTTTAATGATCCCTATCGGAAGGGCAAGTGGGTGAGGAAGGGGGGGTGCCAAATGGGGTATGTTCCTGCTATGCTGGGATAATTGGTCCTGCCATGGTAATGGCAAACTGCTGTCAGCCTCTAACAAAGTGTGCGAGAGATGAAGTGACACCCTGACAGGTCCCGCCGACGTCCTGGCCTGCCCTGCCTCTGCCAAACAAGTGATTACAGCCTTTCTGCTGACATTCAGGAAACTTAATTGGAGGTAATGACTCTCCTGAGGGCCCTGGAATAGGGATGGTGAGAGGGAATACCTCACCTGGGACATCTTTTTTCCACGCTCTTCCCAACAAGCACATAAGCTTTTTCCATAAGAGCACAGATGTGGAAGTGCTGAGGTCATGCCCTTCCAATTTCCTTTCCCCAATTATCTGTGGCAATTCACCCGTGCCACCTCTGACCACCCAGTGAGTCCTGGGCACAGAAATGGGTTAGAGGTGGCAACACTTCAACAACAGCTGGGACTGAATTCACGGTCTTTGGTTTTCCTTTTCCTCCTGTGCTACATCTCAAACTCCTTTTCACACTCTACTTGCTTGATTTCCATGTATTTGCAACTTTCCCTCCTTTAGAGAAGTGGGAGACTCAGGTTAGCACACACAAACAGGGTAGAAAATATAAGTGTATTTTCTATATAAACAATATAAAACACTTGTGTAGCTCCTACTCCAGCAACCTGGTTAACTCCAGATCTACCCTAAAGCTGAGTCTTGGATCCCCAGTGGTGCATTGCCATACAAGAACAAAATGAGGAAGATCTCTGTAGGTATCTAGCAGGCTACATCCATAGAATCGTATCATAGAATCACACAAGGGTTTGAGTAGGAAGGGGCCTTAAAGATCATCTGGTTCCACCCCCTGCCATGGGCAGGAACACCTTCCACTAGACCGCGTTGCTCCCAAGCCCCATCCAACCTGGCCTTGGACACTTCCAGGGATGGGGCAGCAACGGCTTCTCTAGGCAACCTGTGCCAGGGCCTGCCCACCCTCAGGGAAGAATTTCTTCCTAATACCTTATCTTAACTTAGTCTCTGTTAGTTTGAAGCCATTTCCACTTGTCCTGTCACTCCAGGGCCTTGTAAATAGTCTGTCTTTCTTGTTGACTCCCTTCAGGGACTGGAAGGCCACAAATAGGTCATGCCAAAGCTTCTCTTCTAGAGGCCAAACAGTCCCAATTCTCTCAGCCTTTCCTCCCAGCAGAGCTGCTCCAACCCTCTGATCATCCTGATGCCTCCTCTGGACTCACTCCAACAGGTCCATGTCCTTCCTGTGCTGGGGATCCCAGAGCTGGATGCAATAATTCCCACTAAAATTATTGAATGATGCTGGAATATTCTGTCTCTGATGGCAGTGTGCTCTAGCCTAAATCCAGATGTATTGCTGGGGAATTCTCATCTCTCCAATTTTTCAGCAAAGTCACATTATTATCACACTGAATGGCTGGTGGCTTACATATTACAATGGCCATCCAAGGGATTGCACTTACTGTGACAGGGAATGAAGGAGGAGAGAGGGAGAGAAAAAGTTAAATTTGTTGGCTGGAAAGCTTTTACTATAGCATGCAACAACTCCACCTCCTCATGATATTTAGGTTCATCATATCTAAATAAATGTGCTTGGAAACTGTCCATCACAAGGGAAAACAGTCATCCCAAGGGTACTGTTGAAAGCATATGTCAAAGGTAACACCATAGGCATGTAAATTGAATCAGAGTACTTAATTGGCGCTCTTTGCTTTAGTACATTGATGTCATTCCAGAACAAACCCAACCCCCAACACACTAATGTCAGGTCATATTCTGAACCCATTTACTTCACAAGGTTATTTCCTTTGACTCCAATGGATTAACCAGTTCTGCATCACAGGAGAGAGAGGTCAGATGTAGATCTCTTCCACTTACATCGAATTTAATTGATTTTTGTATCTGTTTAAAAGAACTTCTGAAATAGGACATAATGGAAAACAAATTTTAATTACTCTAACCCTCTCAAAACACAGCACACAGCCCATTGTGCCAGGTGGTGTAGACACGCTGAGAGAACAAACCCTTCCCGATTCATGGGCAATACACCCCAAAGAGCTTTCTTCCTAAATGAGTTAGAGACCTATTTTACACACTGAAAGCACAGACTTTCAACAAGCACACTTGCTTTCCTGGATAATCCCTCATCTTTTCTAATCCTTCCTGGAGATCTCTTAGCTCACTGAGGAGCAGTATTAGAAATCCTTTCTCTTCCTTTGGGTGATTGCCCTCTTAGGACACTCCTGATCCACAGTCTGATAAACATCCCAAGACAAAGCCCTGCCCTGCTGCCCCAGCAGAACCCAGTGCTGCTCTGCCCTCAGTTATTACCCCAATTAGTAATTAGTGCCAGCTGCTCATCACTGGCAAGGCCTCTCAAACCAGTCTGTTCGAATTTGTCACACCCCTCTTGAACTCCATTAATGTTTTGTTTGCCACTAAATTTTGGCAAGGTAGAATAAGGTACTACGGCCCCCGCAAGGAGTTTTCCCATCATAAACCTCTTTGGGGCCCTGGTTTCTTTTCAATTTGGACAGCAATGTGATTGGAAATGGTGTGGATATGTATTATCTCATGTGAGCAGCCCTTCAGCTTCATCCTTTAGAGTTCAGTGCAGTGACCACCACAGCAAGTGCCCCCTCCATGGGCACCATGTGATTGAACTCCAAGTGGTAACACCTGTTGGGAGCCACGGCCAAGTCCTCCAGTCCTGCAGTGTTTTCGGGTGCTTTGTTCCCATCAGTGCAGCTGACAGGACCTGACCTCAGCTCTGTGCTGAGTTCCCTGTCTGGATGTTATTTTACTGTGGCAGTTAAAGGACCCAACCAAGAGCAGGCTCCATTTTGGGGTCAGTGATGCACAAAGATAGTAAAGGCTTCCCTTTCCCTGGGAGCTCACCATTCACAGCCATGGTTCTCCAAGTCACACTGTGTGACACAACAACCTGCTCTGTCTTTTTAATGACAGTCCATCAGCTGGTGTCACCTCATCTCTATCTGCCCAAATATCAGAAGTGCTGCTTAAGGGTTTGCTGAGTTGGCAAGTTCATGCCCATGGCTCTCCAAAGAGAGCCAGTGCCAGAAAGAGGACTTTCATGAAAGATAATTTTGAGAACTTCTGTTGTGTGTTGTTGCCATAGAAAGAGATGTGAAGTGTCCAAGGCAGTTGCAGTGCTGATATTGGGATACACCCTCAAAAGCTGTGAACATCTCTGCTGTGTTGCCAGTGTTGAACCCTTTCTTTCTGGTAAAAGGGCTAGAAAAATCTACAGACAATCTAAAGAAATAGCCTCTAGTAGTCAACAGACTGCTGAGACTATCAGGATCAACCCCGAAACTGAAGTCATGGTTTGGATCATGGCTTTGAAACAGCATCTCTGGCTTACCCATTTCTGGCAATCAGAACCTGTTTCTGAGCAGAAATTTCACCTTGACCAAAAACTAGTTAAATGACATGTTTCAATGAAAAGATTGGGATTAAACAAATGCCTGTTTTGAATGAAAAGCAGGTTTGGTCCAGCTGCACTGGCCTCTTCAATCCGCTTGTGGTTCCCTGTCTAAGAGTGCTGCCAGTGGCCCGTGAAGGACTTTGGACAAGTCTTCCCTCATTGTCATGCATTGATGTCACACATCACAGCCTCAGACAGTGGCTGAGGAGTGGGAATCTCTGCTAATTGGTTACATCTGCCCCTACTGCCTGGCCACCAGCTGGCAGAGGGGTTGGAGTTTGCAGTGCCACCTTGGCATGGGAGCTCTATGACTGCCATCTGTTGGCTTCCAGAGTCAGATTTCCTGGATAAACATGGATTCCCCATGGGAAATGTGACTTCTCATCTGTGATGGATGGAATGTAAAGGGCCCCTTCAGCTTTGCTGGGATCCTCAGGAACCTGCTGGGCCCCTGTCAAATGTGAAGCCGTTATTTTATAATGGACATAATCCTCCTTCCTGCATCTCATGTATGAAGAACCTACTCCATTTCCAAAGTATTCATCAGAAATTCTACCTTGTCACCAGAGATTTCTGTATTTGAAATGAAAAGAAATGAAGTGTTGCTGCTTTGTTTTGGGTTTCCCATTGGACCTGCTGAATATTTAATCACAGGTTCACAAGGACATGAATTTCATTTTGGATTCCTCCCTGGGATTCAGTGGCTGATTCCTGGCTCAGGAACAGATCTCAGGCTGGTCCCAATGGACTCTCTTGTTTTGTCCAGACTTGGATGTTCTTGCTGCTTTGTTGAAAGGCCTCAGGTGCTCAGATGAAAAACTTCTGCATTCATGGACATACATATGTGTGGGTAATACATACATGCATATATATATATATATATATATATATCCTGGGGGGTTTTATCATAATGCTTTTGTAATGGAAATTTCTTATTGGAGCAAAAATTTAATAAAATAAGGACTTTCTTCTGAGCTGTTGTCCAGGGAAGGCTGTTTGAGGCAAAAGAATATCTGGAATTACATCATAAATTTCTAATGACTTTATATTTGTGTCCACTGTCATCCACAAAAATCAGACAGATCTTTCCATGGGGTTCTTCTAACAAAGAAACAGCTAATGGTTGTGATATTTGCCCCAGAAGGCTGGTTATTTCTTCTAAACTTTGAACAGTGGAGTTCAAAACTTTAGAAGATGCATCTCATCCAGGGGAATCTGCATTGCCTTTGCTGACATAACCATTTCTGACAGACTGATTAACAAATATGACACCAGCACTCATGGCAATAGGATCACACGGGAACAAGTACATCAGTTAATAAATAGTGCTGGTTATAGCTTCTCTCTTTAAAAAAAAATAAATAATATCCAACCTTTTTAAAAAGCAATTATTTGAGAGTGATTACTTCAAAAATCCAGCACCTGCCTGTTTGAAGTATCTTAACCAAAGTAAGGCTTACCGCTTTCCTTTCTTTCTTACAGTTAAAACCACACTGACAATCTCAAAACAACAAAAAATCTCTTAGGTAATACTATGAAATGGAAGCTCCTTACAAGGCTCTAGCTCTCTGTTGGCTTAAACACATTCTGAAGGACCAGAAAACTCTGGGGGTCTCATATCAAACACTAAAGGGCATATCCTGGACAAAGCACCCAGAGCGTTTCCTCTGAACCATCAACTCCCCCAGGGCTGATGGATTCTTGTGTTGACTTCTCATAATGGAGCCTTCCAGCCTCTTTTTCCAGGACAGGCTGCCTGTGTAGCTGAAGAATCAGGAATTACTGTTACCAGGAACCTGGCTTCAGTGCCCCAGGGCTAAACAAGCTCAAATCTGTGTTTTACCAGTCCAAAGAGACATTTCAGGAGTTTCAACCAGCATCACAAAAACACCAGGTAGGAAACATGATCTGGGCTGCCCCAGTTGTCAACACAGTGAGTCTGAGTGCTGCATTAGAGAGGGCAAGCTTTGAGTTATGTTGGGGGGGAAAAAAGGTAGAAATACTATGTATTTTTAATGTGTTTTCTTTTTTCTTAGTGTAGAGATTAAACATCAGGGATTGGGCTCATTAAGAAATATGTGACTGTTTCCTATAAGCAATTTCATTAAGACACCAGGCTCTGAAACAACAGGTTATTCAACATTTAAACCACTTAATTATATGCAGAGATGAAAATCTTTTTGACGTCAGCAAGTACTTCACAGTCTGCTGAAGCAGAGCAATAGTCCAGTTAGCAAGCTTGTCATGAGCTGATCCTGATTTACACAAGTAGGCTTATTATTTGTAAGTATTCACCAAATAGGTTGGACAAATAATTTTTTCAACCTATCGGCTTTTACTGTTTGTTTTAAACTGTTTGCTGGTAATTCATTATTCATTACAGTTGGTCAAGTGCAACACATGATGCTTCTGAGCAGGAAAGGTGGGGGGAAAGGGAAAAGATTTATGAATAATGAATAACAAACTTCCTGGTATGAATCTTCACACTCAAATGAGTGAAATATAAAATATTTGGAAACATTTTTTATAAATTCTCTGTTGCTGCCTGGATAATCAAGAGAAGAAATAATATGTTTTCAAGAATCACTGTTAACCCAATAGGGCATTTTAATACACTCAGGGTAGACACTCAAAGGCTGTAAGTGCCAAAAAATTGCCAACGGACACCCACAAAGTGTTTCAAAGGTGCTTCAGCTGTGCCCAGGAAACACCACAAACAGATGCTCTCAGGCACCTGAAATTCCCACTTACTCTTTTTCTGCATTCCTTGGAAATCTTCTGCTCCAACTCAGTCAGTGCTCTCAACACAAGGCCACAAAAGCATCTCCTGAACTTGTTATTTATAAAACCAAAAGCTTATCACCTGTCTGACCTGAAGCACATGCCTGAATCCTGCAGGAGGTTGAAGTCACACCAGGAATATGCACGTGAGTCCACTGAGGGGAGGAAAAAGCAAGGGAGACAGGGAAGCTGCTGTGATCCTGCCAGGGGGATGCTCAAGGAGTCAGCGGAGGAACAGATCTGTTGGGGCAAAGAGTTTATTTGTTTGTTTTCTGATGAGAAGTAATAATATTTTGTTTGAAGAAAAGAAAGAGAAAACCAAGGTGTTTTTACATGTTAGCTGAAAAGCTTTTGGTTTGAGCAATCTAACCATTATTATAGAAATCACTGTTTTCTACAGAAAACACAAAAATATGTTCAGCTGAAAACACCACTTGTAATTCCTGAAAAATCCCTTTCATGGAATCTTCTGGAGAAGGTTGGGTAGATTTTGTTGTCAGTATTTTACACTCGGGGAAGTGAAATGAAAAGAAACCGAGGACACTGGGCTTTGGGTCCAGCCAGCAAAACCAGCTGAGTCATTTCCAATGGGAAAAAAACACCCCTCCAGAAACCCAATCCTTCCTTCCATAAAACTCCCAATATCTGCCTGGCTATGAGGTGTTTTCTTTCCTTTGCAGGTGAAGGAGCAGGGGGATTTGCCTCCTGCCTGCTGCCTTCCACTGTCCGCCAGGTGTGGGGACCAAGTGTCAGAATCGATGGATGCAGGATCTTTCTGTGGAGCCTCTCTCATTAGGAACAATTTGCATGCTGAACATCACCGTGACAGCTCTAGCGAGGGATTTGTTTAGCTAATTTAGAGTAATGGAGAAGAGGAATTAATCACTTTAACACTGATGCTCCCTGGCACGGCAAGACTGGGAGTCATCCCCCCACATCTGTCAGCAAGGCACCCCCAATTCTCCCCCTGTTTCCATGTGTGTTTGCCCCTGGACTGAAGGTTCAGGGATATAATAACAGGGCTGGACTACCAGGCCAGAGGCTGTCAGCGTGGAGAAAAAACAAGGCAGCTTCCAAGTGCCTCCAGCAAGGTTAAAGCAAACAGGATTATCTGCTCTGAGCACTTGGGAATGCTGGTGTTCCCAAAGCAAAGGATGGGGCAGGAGCCCCCCGGCCTGCTCTGCCCCACATGGGGAAAACCTGATCACCAACTCCTGCTTTATCAGTGATTGGTGAGGGGAGGATCCTGCACATGGCACTGCTCCTCTCTAGATGTGTTACTCCCATGGGAGGCTGCAAGGTGAGGGCTCTGAGTGCCCCGTACACCGCTGACAGTGTTGGGCTCAGTTATCTGGAGGAGAAAGCATCACTTAAGGGGAAAGTTGGAAAAATATTCATTTCCAGTTCAATTTTTATTTTCTGTAGTGTCTTTCAACACGAATATCTTGATCTTTCATATTCAGCTGCAGAAAAAAAATCTATATAAAATTATTCTGCTCAGTTAAATACTGAAAACATTCCCCTTATCAGTAAAAATTCCCCCACCACAACCCTTTTCAAATCTATCCTATGTGTTTTGCCACTCTCAGGTATACTTAGCATGCTTTAGGCATATAGCCTTTCCAAATAAATGAAGATACAAGTTCATGGCAGCTGCGACATGAACAGAATCTATATTGTGAACTCAAATAAATGCCATTATAATTCCTTGTTTGTTTAACATTTATGATCACTCTACTCTCAGCCATTGTCATGCGTGGCAGTCTGTATTCCTTCTCCCACACACTTGTTTACAAGTCTAACGTGAGCCTGCTTAGACCTCCTCAGCATGTTTAATTTCCCGTGTATTGTTCCCCAGGCCTCCTCCAATGCCTGGAACAGGCAGGAATGTTTTCAAGTGAAGGCTGTTGTCTCCCATTTCCCTGTTACAAACGTGCCCAGAAAAAAAGCTTTTCTGACCTTCACTACCAACCCAGAGCATGGGTGCAGCTTATTTGCTGTGGAGTTCCTCTAATATAGGACTTGTAGTCACTGAAAAGCATTAGAACCCCACATTTCATCATTTATAGGTGCAATCCAAAACTCATCTCCTTTTATAGGCCCTGGCTTAATAATTGTGGCTGCAGAATAGCCGCCGGTATTATTCCCAGAATAAGAACTACTGAACTTAAACAAGCGTAATGCAATAAGGGAGAGATGGAAGTACCAGAGCTTTTATGTACAGAAATGATGCCAGCTTGTAAAAATGTGGATGCTGTAAAATAATGTCTTTAATTATATACTGGGAAGGAAGGTTTTCAGCAGCAGATGTCTAAAGATAGGCTCTCAAAACACAGACCTGTCAGTGAACTCCGTGGAAAAAGAAAAGGAGGAGACATTTAGGTATGGAACGACAGGGGTCGTGTCAGTGTTCCTCAGATGAATGTGTGCAGGTGTAAGCGTGCAAATCCAGGATGGGACACTTCATTACAACCATTATAAGTGATGGGAGGATTTAAAAGGAAGATTAAGAAGGAAGAGCAGGATGAATGGACCATGAATGATGCACAGCGGTGATCCTGAGCTCTGCCCTTGCCTTTGAATTGCAGAGGGACAAGGGCACCCAGTGACCTGTGCCAAGGGCTCACCTTGTGGTCCAGCCCTCAGCAGTGCAGGGAAAGGCTGTGCCACCACTTCTCCTGTATTCTTGTTTCATTTAATCGTATTTGCTCTTTGTGGTGCTGGTGTAGGACCTGCTATTGTAAGTCTATGGTCAAAAGATGTTCAAGGACAAGAAGCAGGAACCAGTGAGGAATTTCTCAATTTCACAGAAGTGTGTTTAGTGAATGAGTGTGTCCTAATCGTTCATCTCGAGGTATGTGGTGAAATTCCTCTGACACAGACTGTACAACGCTGATCCTGACAGAGACCAGGCTTGTGTTCCTCTGCCAGGCTGGATCCAGGGCTTTCCCAGAGCACTCCCACACCTCATGGAGATCCCCATGGATGCTCCTCAGTGGCTCTGAACACACCAATCATTGAAAAATTTGGGGGAAAAAAAGAAGAAAAAAAGAACCAATTACAACCCTGGTCAATTTTTTCTTTCTTTCATCAAGATCTCTTATCACACCCGAACAAAGGTATTTTTGTCCAAGGCTTTTCAGTAATTGGAGATGTGTGGGGAGTTTCACCCACCACTTAAATCAGAACAATTGCCATATTTTAAGAAAGATTATCCTAATGTTGAGCTTTCCTTTTTTTTAATGTTTTAAAATAAAGTCCCAGAAATAAAGGCTGCAATGTAGTTGCAATAGAATTTACATTAGCATATTTGGAGAGTTTTTTGATCATTTTTGCATGAATTAGAATGAAGTATTCTGTAAAAATTAAGCATTATATGCAAATGAGTGCAACAAACCTACATTTTTAATAATAATAATTCATTATCTCCCTCTAATATATGTAAGTGGCTTCCTCTTTTTTTTTTTTTTTTAAATTAAAAAAAAGGGAAATGCACTTAAAATTTT
>VXBX01009855.1:209877-225160 GCA_013400415.1 Scytalopus superciliaris | reverse complement strand
TTCTCTTCTTTTTTTTTTTTTTTATCTTCTCCTTTTTTTCCCCTTTCCCTACAGCCAACAGAGTGGTTGGTGAATACAAAATTAGCCAATTCTGACAGAGGCCGAACATCCCAGGAGAGCAGGAGAGAAAGAGAGAGAAATGATCAGCCCTTGCCAAATAGTCTCTCTTGACTCCACCGTGTATTTCTCCCTTCCCTTGAAAATCACACAAAACAAATGAAAATTACGGGGAATGTAAATTCCCAGTATATTCAGGGACTGACCAACAGTGACCCTGCTGCCTGCACTGTTTCCCTGCTCTGCCCATGCGCTGCCTCAGTACAGAGCTTTTTCATCCCAGCAATCCTCTGCCTGCTGCTGCCAGTCCTGGAACACCTGAAGGAAAAGGACATTTTTTCATCTTCTCTGTATGAACTAACAAGCCTGACCAAACCCCTCTGGGATCAAGCCACACAGGCAAATTCCCCTCCTGCTGGCTCTGCTCATTTAAGATGTGTGTAGGTCTTGCTTGTCATCTCTGGCCTGAATTCCTGCTGGGATGAGCACTTGGGATCACCGCTGGGTTGTGGTTCTGGGGACTGCCAGGCTGTGTCTCTGTGGGGAGACAGGGGTGTTTCCTGATGCCTCTCGATGCCCTGGCTTCCACACAAAGCACCTGGTTCAGACTGTTAATGAAAATCATGGCATTCAGAGACAGGTTTTATCCTGATCTGAGTCTGGGACACATCTTGGGGCTTCCAGCTGGCATTGCACAGCGAAGCCCATCCATGGAAAGGGGGGGCAATGTTTGTAACATGAACACGGTGAGGCTGCTCTGTAGGTGTGCAGCTGTTGTGAACTTCACGGGGACCTTGCTTCTTTGAGGAGCCAGGGAATCATGGCATGGTTTGGGTTGGAAGGGACCTTAAAAATCAACTACTTCCAACCCTCTGCCATGGACAGTGACACTCAGAGCTCCATCTAACTCAGCCTTAAACACCCTCCTCAGTTTATTAATATTTGCTTAGTCCTTCGAGTCCTCTGAGAGTCTGAGTGGTAGCTTAAAAGATGTTTTTAAAAACTTTGCTTGCCCATTCCTATATTTGGAAGGAACTGTTATGAATAATGGTCTCCTTAAAGTGGTCAGTCAGCTGGGAAACACCAGGACTCCTCCAGAATATCCTTTTCCTTTATTGCATCCTGTGAGTAGGGGGAGCAATGAACTTTAAATAGAAGAGGATCTTCAGGAGACCAACTGCACTGACTTTTAACAATAACCTTTCAAAGTCCCCATAAGTGCCAGGGCATCCAGTCCATTGAGTATCCTGGAAGGCCAAGTCAATAACATTATTGAATAGCATCAGAAAAGGCTCCTCAGGTGTGCAGAGCTGGGATTTTGGTGTAAGAACAGGAAATAAATCCATCCTAAGCAGATACTTTCAGCAGCATGTCTGGAATAACAATATTATTGGCAACAGCAGTGTGTAGGTGCAAGGCTACTGGACATCACTGGAACTCATGGGAATGGGGTTTTAGCTGGATTGGTTTCCAGTTACTTGTTGTTCAGACTCATTTAGCCTCACCAGAGTCCCTGACTTTTCCCGTTACCCCTTCCCTCACATTTCTCCTCTTCCCTCTCACTGGTTCCTAACCCAGCTCTATCTCCCAAGAATGGCTGATTTCCAAAGTGCCAGCGAGTGCCTGAGAATTGTGTAATTGCAATATAATTAATGAATTAAAAGAATGAGATGTTTTAAGTGCTTTCAATATGCCAGTCCCTATAATTATCTACAGAAAACATGTTCATTAACAATCTCAGAGTGTGAGGCTGTGGCTCCTGGTTCTCAGTACTTCTTTCTCTGGTGAGGCTGGAGGTGGAGGTGGGAGCAGACAAAGGGCTTTTGCAAATCTCTTGAAAGCTTTTCTTCCTCCCTGGGTTTAGAGCATGTCGTAAGAGGAGTGAGAGTCTGCAGAGTATCTGACAGTTCCCAGCAGAGGTGAAGTCAGATTGATTTGACAGATCAGTCACAGGACCTGTGTCCAAATCCTGGCGCTTCTGGTGAGTCTTGTGCATGAACTGAGAGAGAGGTGTGTGTTAAAAGCAGAGTGTTCATCCCCTGCCCTAGACAGCTCCATGCCATGGAATGTGCAGTCACTTCTACTAGAACAGAAGAGGTTTGTGTCTAAATGATTGGACACCTTTTTTCACTGCAATGTCACAGCTGGTGTGAGCGTAGTGAGGGAATTTCCAGGTTGTGTTTGTATTGGTGGGGAAATATTGGACATTTCTTCTGGTTTTGCTGAGCAGAACCAAGGAGAGGGGAGGCTTGGTCATCTGGTCAGAGGGAACCTCTCATTTGGAGGTTTGCAGTGCTTTTATCAGGACATGGTGGTGTGCTGGAAGAGCCTGATTTTACTTACATGGGTGTAAAGCAAGAGCAATTCCTTTGATGCCAATGAAGTGGCTGCCACAAGTGGGAGGTGAACAGGGACTATTGGTACTGAAAGCACTTAAAACATCTCTTGAGAGCACTCTGATGAGGGAGCTGCTCTACAAGGCTGTTTGACAGGGCACAGCTCTGTGTAATGTCCATCCTTCCCAGGATCCTAAATTGCAAATTAACTCAGTAACAGATGTGACTAACACATTCTCTGTCTGGAACATTTTACTGGGCTGGAGGCTCCCAAAATTGTTTTCTCTTAAATCCAGGGAATAAATGGCCAGCTCAGCTGAAAGGGTTGAGCAGGCAGCTCACAGATACTAGCCCTGTGTCCAGTTTAGGGAAATTACAAGGGATGAATGACAGAGTTACCTCCACACTTAGACAAATCCCTGTGTTTCAATTGCCATAACCTGGTCTTCCTGAGAAGTCAAGGTCCTCCAGCAGACAGGGTTAAACATCCAGTGCTGAGGAAGAAGCTAAAAAAACACAGTGAGGGTAAGTGCTAATGAGGGAAGACCTTAGCTGGGAAAAAAAAGATCCACTGTCTGACAGGGTTGGGTCCTGATGGGCAGGAGAGCCTTGACATTCTAATTCAGAGGGACCTGTGTTCTCTGTGCTCCTCTTCTTGGATGTGACTTCCACAATCCTCAAGGACTGCCATGAAAGGAAGAGCCAAGATTTGGTGTGATTGTGCTTTTTAAGCTTAATGGGACAGAATTATCTGAAGGAACACAATTACAGCCAGAGCTGCTTCATATTAGTGTTTTCACATGGGAGAGGGTGGCAGCAGCAGCCCAGCTCTCTGCAATTACAGCTGCACATCCCACCCTCCAAAAATATTGGGTTTGACTTTCAAAGCCTGGGAACCCAATCCAGCCCTGTATGTGATGGATTAATCAGTCACTTAGCATTATAGAAAGTAGAACATTTCAGTGGAATAGGGAGAAAAATGTTTCCTTGTCTCACAAACCTGTCTTATCCTCAGACAGAATGAGAAGGCAGAATTGTGAAAATGTTCACAAAACTGAGCTCTGGAAAATATAATTCAAATAATTTTGAAATATCATGCTTTGATTTGGGCATTTTCCTAAAAAAACTACTTCAGTTTGTAACAGACAAGTAATTTTAAAGGGGAAATCTGGAAGGTTTTGTTTCAAAGTGAGAAAATGGAAATTTTGGCAATCTTAAAAGGAATAGTGTTTTTGCTTCATGTAAAAAAGTCATAAAAACTGTCTCTTTACTGCAAATATTTTTGGTCTTGACAGTTTGCTATTTTTCAACCAAAAAGCGTTATTAGAAACATCTGAAAATAAACACAGAGAGAAAGAACTTTTCTGTGGTAGGGGAGACAGGTACATTTCTATGAAATAAAATTAGTTTCTTGATGTCTGCTGAGCACTGTTCTTAGATTAAATCATGAGCACAGAAAACCTGGTTTATTGGGTTTTTTTTTCCTTGTTTTTTCCACCATATCAGGAGGTCAGGCCACATGACTGCCTGTAATATTTCGGTGCTACCTAAATCCAGCAAATATATCCTGAATATAAACCACTTATTAATATGTAATGGGCATAGAGATCAACCCCGAACCGGGCTGATTTCCCCATGGGATGAATCAGCTCTGCCGTGCCGACCCAACTATTCACCCTGTTTGCACTTTAATTGTATTTCCAGCTTTTGTGTCCATCTGCCAGCAACGAGCCAAGCGCTGCCCTGGCACTGCCAGCACAGGGACCCTGGCAGAGAGGAGCCATCTGCCCACCCTGTCCCCAGTGCGGGCAACAGCAGCAGTGTGGGAGGGAGCCAAGCCCGGCTTTGCTGCAGCATAAGGCGGGACTCAGCGGGGACTCCCGGCTGGACGTCGGCTCTTCTTAAAATCTTCAGCCAGTCTGTGAATCTTCAGGGCGGTGAGCCATGGCCTAAAAAGCCAGGACAGCATCTGAGAATTTCAGTGCATATCAGAGAAGAGCAGCCCTTTGGGGTTTTTTCTCTTTTTTTAATTCTTATTTTATTCTTTTAATTTTTTTTTGCTGTCCTGGAATGGCCGCAAGTGTTGTGTCCGTCGTAATATCTGCATGAAGAGCTGCTCATGGCAAGGGAAAACTAGAGGATAATCCAGAAAAATTTAAGGGCAGAGAACAACATAAAATACCTTCCGCATCCAGAAGCGCTTTTCCTTCTAAATTAGCAAGCAAAAAATTGATCACTGAGACCATAGAATGGTTTGGGTTGGATGGGACCTTAAAGATCGTCTCATTCCAACTCTCTGCCATGGGGACACCTTCCACTAGATCAGGTTGCTCTTTTGACACTCAGATCTACTCCTTCTCCTGCTACAGGTTTAAAGCATAACACTGAAGAAGAATTTTAACCAAACCTTATCTGAAGAATATACATTATAACATTTTGCTTCCTGACACGGTTCTCAGCAAGCACAATTCATTAACTTTCCTGAAGTGCTTTTAAATCTTCTGTTTCAGGCACTACACAGGTATTCAAAACAGAGTTCACAGAGCTATCTGAAACCACTTAAAATGAAATTAAAATGCCATAATTCCAGATTAAGGTAAATCACACTCAGAAAAGTTCTGATGACAAGTTTATGAATTTTTCTGTTTGTGGGGGCTGCAGGAGTCCTAGGAGATATAAAAAAGCAATTCTTTTGACAGTCATTCTGAAGCTGAAAATTCCACAACACTTTTAGAATTTAAAATCTCAGCTCCATCTTGCAGAGCTGGGAAAGGATGGAGGAAGAGCTGGAAAGAAGGGGAAAAAAGGAAGTGAGTCATGTCCAACCACTCTCCCTGTCGTGATCTCCAGTAAAGCTGCCAACACTTTTAAATTCAGACCCCAAAAATTCCATTGACAAGGTCTGCTCAGGCAAAAGAGATGAAGAGGGGCCCCAGGTGGAACCAACCTATTCTCCATCCCTAAAGCTGCCAGGGGAAGACACCTGGGAGGGACTAATCCATAGGTGATCTGAGAGTCCACTGGTTAATATTGAAGGGATAGGAAAGCTGTCCTTTTAATATGTGAGCATGTCTGCCTGGTGCTCTCTGTTCTCCCTGTGTTCAATAATGTAAATAAAGTCTTTAAGAAGCCCATTACTTTCATCTGCAGTTCTGAGAGAATTGCTCAGATTCTCCCTTGGCAGTTCTGTTTGCGCATAATAACAATACTAATAAAAAACCTTGGGAAAACAACCAACCCAAACCAAAAAAGATAATAATAGTAAGAGCAGTAATAAAATAAAGTTTTGCCTTTATAGATGTTTCTTTCATTTAAAATTAAAAAAAAAAAAAAATGGAAAGGCTTTGCTGGCATCCAATTTCTTTCTTGGCAGTTGTGAATTTAATGAGGGGCAGGATTTGCCTTTTTGGGGAGAGGGATGCAAGGATCAGTCTGCTGATGCTCCTGGCACTGGCATCATCCTTGGCCAGCCAGGGCAGGCTGTGGGTTTTTTCCCTCTTTCACACTAATTTCAGTCTGCCTTTTAAAATTTACTTTTTTTCTCCCTTTCACTCTTTAAGAGTATTTTCTTACGTCTCATGCTGGTTCCTTTGTCATCTCATCCAGCCTCCACCTGCCATCCACACTCTTTGATTTTGGCCTTAAGCTGGTCACTTGAATCACAGGCGATCGAAATGTGCTTCCCCACTGTGTTCTTGTCCTCCCAAGCAGCCTCTGATGCCAGTGAGCTCCTTGGGATACTCTCCTGAAGAGCACATGAAGGAGACAGTCACAATCTTACCTCATATGAAATGAGTCCCAATAAATTTAACCATGGTGGACCTACAGCACTTGGTCAGATGGTGTCTTGCTATTGCTCATCCAGGTGGACTAGGACAAGCACAAGGGGTCCAGGCTTTGCTGGATCTGGGATTAAGTTGAAGCCTTCTCTGAAGTCATGTTATTTTGCTAAAGTATGGATTTGGAAACAGAACCCAGTGGGGGAAAACTGAAAAAAACTAAACTGCATCAAACCAGATCTTTCAATATTTTCACTGTATGACACTTATGTTAGAGATTTTGAAACCTTTCCACTTTGAATTGCATTATTATTTTATTATCATTAGTATGCATTATATATACATTATTACAGTTTTTATTATTCTTGTTTTTACTGTTACCAGTTTTTGCTGATTGAAGAATAGAAACAAACCTTTTTGTGTAAATAATACATCCATCCAGCCTCAGGTATGGCTTTTTCTTGGGTGGGATTTTTTTCTTTGTTTGTTTTTGTTTGGTTGGTTGATTTTTTTAACACTTTTAACACAGAGAATTTCCTAACAGCTGTTATTTTGATGCAATTTGTCACGATGTCAAGTTTAAAATATTAGATGGTCTTGCCAAAACTGTCTGAATCCACCACCAGTGACCTGAAGCCTTTCCTTGCCACCCTGAGAGGACAAATCTCTGTTCCCTCAAGTGGCATTCCTTGAACTCAATACCATGTTCCTGATCCTATCAAAAAGCCTTACTTTTTCACTGCTGGAACATCATGTTTTTAAAGGAGTCATTTTAAGGTCAGGTTTGTTCTGTTACATTTCCTCTGTGTAAATTGAACCAGACTCATTGGTCCTCACACCATTCGCTCACTGGTTTACTCAGCTCATCACCTCGGTCTCTTCCCCGGGCCAACCTATTTCCCAGGGAAGGAACTTATAAATATTTTATGGTGCATCTTTCTGAGTCAGTCTTTGCTTTGATTGAATTCAACAAGTTAGTGAACACCAAGCAAACATGGTGGCTGGAACAGACAGTGAGGGATGCTCCATTCCAGCTGCTGGGATGAACACTCAGCAGAAACAACCAGAAGAAAATTTCCCCATCCCCTTTTTGGATCCCACTACTCATAATGGTGGGATCTGAAAAACTGCTTAGGCAACACATCATTTCTGCCTTTAAACATCCATTGGAGTCATGCAAATTGCCAGGAAATAACAAGCCAGACACAAAGTTTGAACCCCATCTCTGCAGGATCTCTGCTGCTTCATCCCCACCATCAACACTTCCCCTATCCCCTCTGCATAACCTCCAGCAAGATTATTGGTGGTTTAGGAGAATAAGTTTAGTATATAATTAAAAAAAAAAAAAATCCCTTTTCTTTCCCATTGTTCCATTGAAACAAAGAGATGATTCTATTGAAACAAAAGCCTGTCTCAGTAATGCTTCAGTTTCCATCACATTTTCAGCAGAAGAAAATACAAACACATAGTTTCCCTTTTCATTTTGTGGAAGTGGGATTTTTTTTTTTCTTTGGCTGTGGTTAAAATGTTCATTTTGATGATATTGTTTAAGTCACACTCTTTAAACACATCCTTATGCTGACAAAATGAACAAATATTATTTGATGTTTTCAGTTATGTTCTCTTTTCATTATACAGGCTCGACATTGTTGGAGTTGGAGAAGTTCATAAAAATCAAACATCATGATGCTCCCTGATAATATTTTGATGATTTTGATCTGGGGGCAATTTTGCATTTGAATTTTGATGTATAACAAAAACAAGTGGTAAAATTTCAGGAAATTAGCTCTGCCTGTTCTGATCAAGGGGATGGAGTATTTCCCACTGATGATGTTTGGACAGTGGTTGTGATGAGAAGCCCTTCTGAAACAGATCTAGTAAAAGAGGAATTATTTCCCTATAATTAAAGAGGGTTGGCAGTTTAAATTTGTGATGATAAAGAACTGAAGATTAACACAAATAGAAATGCTTTAGAAACCCAATAAAATTTTATTTAGCAAAAAGAAGAGTATTTAAACCGAGAAAAAATCAGGGTTTTTTTTTTTCAACCAGTTCTCTCTCTGTTTAAATTTGAATGAATAGCAGGGGAAGAGCCTCACATCCATCACTCAGCTTCCCTAAAAACACAGATTTAAAAAAACAACTCTGTCTCGTTTGTTAAATTAAAGTATTAGAACCTGTCTCTCTGCTCATCTCTTCTTCTCCAGGCCAGGATTACGTTTTGATTTGTAATAAAATTTGACACAAATCTGACAATATTTTGACCAGGCTTTGCATTCAGGAGATTAAAATAAGCAGCTGAAAATGGCAGCACATCCCTTGCAGTTACATCCCTGGCCTGCTCTCCTTCCTGCTGCTCCTCTGCTGCCTCCTCCTCCTGCATCCCGGACACCTCTCTGCTTCCTGCTCCTCAGGGCCAGGCTCAACGAGCCTCCTTGGTCCCTTCCCTCCGCCTGAGTCCCTCATGTCACCTTGAGGAGAAGGACTTTCACCCACTCCCTCCATCCTCCTGACTCCCTCCCAATGCCGTGTCCTCGAGGGTACCGTCCCTGTCCCTCACATTTCCTCACAAATTGAATTCATCACGACCCGTATGAATAAATCCCCAAGAGAATAAAAGTTCTCGGAGGTAATTGAATCACACAAGAGTGATGGGGCTTTCTTTTTNACAGATGCTATTACAGTAGACAAGCCCTGCAGGCTTAATTTTCAGAAGAACTTAAAAGTAGCTCTGTTCCCAGAGGAGTACCTACTTCTCACGGACTGGGGGGTTTTTGTTGTTGGGTTTTTTTTTTTTTTTTTTTTTTTCCCTTGACTCATTCCCAGCCGAGGTTCAATCAGCATTCATTACTCCCACCTCCCTCCATCTGAGGAACTGGGGGAAGGAGGACTCTTCGTCTTCTGATTAAATCTTCCAAACATGATGGCCTATCAAGCTCAGTAATTTGTGAGCCAGGAAACATGAGATTTTAATTCAACACAGATAAAAAGGCACGACCCATAGAACCAGCTGAGAAGAACAGAGCAACAGAATCCTACTGAGCTTATGATGGCTTAAAATCTTCTTTTTAAAAGACAGTGTGATTAAAAAGTGTTTAAAAATATTTTCAAGCATAGAGCCACTTACAGTAGAAAAAATGTTAAAACAATTAACAATCAAAAGAAAATCTTTTGATTTGACATTTTCACCCTCTTACTTGATGTTATTTCAGTTTAAGGAAAATATTAGGGGAAAAAAATCCCTAAAATGGAATGAAAATAATAGCAATATTCCACACATGCATGCCACTTGATTAAACATTTAGATTGCAGTGTTCTGACATTCTCAAAACGAAACATTTTGACACTGTGAAATGGAATTTTTCAATAAGCTTGTTTTGATCTTTCCAGATCAAAAATATCCCGGAATTCTCCATCAAAACAGCGTTTGGAGAATTCACTTCTCCGGCTGATTTGAGGGAATGAGATTCCTGCTCTGTGAAGGCAGCGCTGCGCGGAGGCTGCCGGAGCAGGGATGGAGTGGCACATCCCACCCCTCCGGCCCCGGCTAGGCTCTGATGTGGCACCTCGGGGTGACAGGCAGAGGCACAGCCGGGGACACGCGTGGGGGGCTCTCACACGCCTTGATGCCGACGAAACCGGGTCAGCCCCCGCACGGACCCCACGGAGGCTCTGATGTCCTCAGCTGGGATCTAATCTGTGACCTGCATCACTGAAAAGCACAAGGCTTCGCTGCCTGAACTAAAGAAAACCTTCTATAGCTGCGAGAGAATCCCAGGCTCGGCAGAGCTTTTGCCCACTAGAGGGAAGTGCATTCACACGCTCAGGGGTGAGCGTTCGGCAGAGCACATGCCATGGCTCTGTGCGGTCCTTCCCCACGCCAGCACCCAGCTGGATCTGGCGGGAATGCTGCTGGAACATTCGGCTGCCCATCGCCCATCTCTGCCAAGTGCTATGGCAGCTGAAGGGACATCAGGAATTCCCTGAGTGCCTGTATCCACAGTCCCATCCCTTGCCATAACCACCACACCAGCCACACTGTTGGCAGATGCTTGTCCAGCCCTGGCACAGCTGCCCAGGGCAGTGTGGAGTCACCATCCCCGAAGGATTTAAAGGACATGTGGACGTGGTACTTGGAGACATGATTCTTCCAAGCAACTAGTGAGAGCACAAGGGGAGCAAAGGCTCACTATGAGAGGTTCAGGTTGGGTATCAGGAAGCTTTTCTTCACGAAAGGAGTAGTTAAGCATTGAAACAGGTTGTCCAGGGAAGTGGTGGAGTCACCATCCCTGGAAAAAAAAATGAGTAGATGTGGCTTTTCATGATATGGTTTAGTGGGCATGGTGGTAGTTGCTTGAAGGTTGGACTTAAGGATCTTGGAGGTCTTTTCCAACTTTAATGATTCTATGATTCTATGATTTAATCATGGACCTGGCAGTGCTGGGTTAGCAGTTGGACTTGAAGATGTGAAATGTCTTTTCCAATCTAAATGATTTGATGATTCCATGTTCCCTTAGTGAATAAAAAAACAGGGACAAAACTTGAGCTCTGCAGGGATAGGGCTGAGCTACCTGCTCACTCAAAGAATACCTATAAAGCTGTGCTTGGGTTGGTGGAGCTGAAGGTCTGGCCCTGAGCCATATCAGTGCTGTCTGCAGTTGGAAAAGTGCTAAATGCACAGATGTGATCCATACAGATGGGTTTGAACACGCACATCCGAGACAGTGCAGCAAAGTGCACGCAGTGACAGTGTGTAGATGTAAGCAATCAAACACAGGCTGCATGAAATTATGTATCTGTGACCAAATACATACTGTGCTGGCTGTTTGTTCAGCCAGCAAGGTTCACATATCTTCTCCTGAGTAGAAAGGCTTTTAAGACAAAGCTTCTACATGTTATTGCAAATGTAAGAAGAGATATATCTCCATGAACGCACAAGTGAGGAAGAGGCATCTGTGATATGCAGCTTTAAGTGAGCTGCACAAAGCCATGGATATAAACTACCTAATTGCCTGTACAGAACTGGGAATACTGACATGTGAATATGCACAGAAACCCAGGCAACACTCCCTGATCCCTTGTGGATGTGTTGTGTGGATGCACAGGCTGTTGTGTGCATGAGTGCACAACCTCTTTCCCCTCACACAACTATGCTCCAGGTGGGAACAACCCTTAGAAAAGGCTACAGGCAAACCCAGTCAAATGTAGCTTTACAAATCCCAGCCTGAGACCTCAGGCCTGAAGAAGCAATAAGAAAAGCAGGAGAGGGAACAGAGCTGGAAGGAAGATGATGAATGATCATGGTAAGGAAACCTTAAGTGGCCTGAGAAACCATGTCCCTCCCCAGGATGCTCAACAGGAAGGGGACACAACTGTGTCTTCTTGATGGCTGCGGGGCTGGGGAATGTGGTGAGGTGTGTCCCTCCTTGCTCTCCTGGAGTTTCTGTCTCCCCTGGCTCCAGTTTCCAGGGAGGTCAGTAATGCTGATTGTCATATTGCACAGAGAATGACTCCAGAAGCCCCAAGGATGAGGCAGAACACCTTGTTCTTCTGATTTCAGATTGAAACACACTTTTGGGCTAGAGTGGACACCATAATTAACCTGTTGGTTCCTCCAGCTCCTCCTAAGTGTTAAACTTCTGTGATCTTTAATTCTTCAACTGCTTTTTCTCTGTTGCCTGAAGGACTGTCACCGTTCTTGGGGAAAACCCATTGCTATTTCCACTCCTGTTTTGGCATTTTGTTGCAAGACTTGATAAAATGTGTAATTTTTCTTCTCGTTCACTCCAATGACCCTCCAGAACAAATTCTTCAGCCAATTTAAATTTGTGATACCCCGTGTAAGGCAACAGAGATTTAATGGAGCTACTTTGTGTTAAAGCATCTGGCCCCAAATTCTCCAGGGAAGCAGAGTATCATGTACCAGATCAAAGGGCCAGGTTGACGTGTGCTGCAAACAGGGAATGGGGAAATTTGTCGAGATGGAAAATGATTTTGCCACCTGCTTCATCACCTTGAGCAGGACGTAAAACAAAGCACCTGGCAGGGTTCCTAAATGGAGTTACATCACAATAATTAACAGGAATATTTTTACTACTAGTAGTAATTTTTGATTTACAGTTTCATGCTTGTTCCTCACTTCTTTCATTCCTTTGCTATCAAAAAAATAAAAAGAAGCAGTAGACTACTATAAGAAGAGACGGTCTGATGTCATGTTGCAAATGTATTTGACAGCTAGAAATATGGAAAAACCATGAAGGAAGCTTGACTGGATATAGTGAAATTTCCAGAATCATTTTTTCCTGGTCTGGATACACTGGCCAAAATTCATCTCAGATTTAGGATGTTTCTCTGACACAAATATGCTGAGTTTTGGTCTCATTTCTTGTCTCAGATACCAAGTTGTCTCCATCTGCTGTATTGTTGATGTAGGATCACTGCACAGCTCCAAAACTGGAAGGAAATTTTATCATTATGTTAATCCCATGCAATAATATCATGATGCAGACCCCATATGGGACACAAGGAGCAGTGTTGCTTTCTGGCCCTGGATTTTCAAATTCAGAAACAGGTACTAGAAACTGAGTGGTTTTTTTGGGGTTATATTGAAAGATAAACTAACAGTGTTCAACCCTACACATGAGCAACAAAACCTAGGCATGAGTAAAAATAAGTTTTAAAATACCAAAAGTAAAATAGAGAGCTTATGTTGGAGCATTTGGAAGTGAGTCACAGACACTTTGAGCAGTAGGTCTGGAGTAAAAGAGATCCCATCTTGATGTTACCAAGAATTCTGACATTTTGTGGTCCAAACCCCTCACTCAGCACCAGTCTTGATTGTTTGAAACATGACCCATCACCTCCATTAAATCAGCAGAGCAGTTTATACTGGCCCTGGTGGGGGTTTTCATCTCCTCAGGTCGCTTCCGCCTTCTTTTCACCTGGTTGTGAGACCTGTTGCCAGGTCTTCACTCCCATTCTGTAACTGGAATCCCTGAGCAGTAGCAGCCTGAAAAAGAGGCAGTTTGTTTAATTTACTGGTGTTGTAAGCCCAGCCCAGCTGCTCTCCCTGTTCTGGTGAGCACCACAGCCAGGACTGCTGCAGTCTCCACATTGCTTCTGTCAGGGCAACCAGGTTGCAGCAGCACACAGAGCATCCATCAAGGAGCACTGTGACAGGACACGTTCCCTGACACTGCACTTGGGAAAAAAACCATCTCTGCCTATGTGGATGTTATTTGGGATGCTCAGATAATCCCAAGGATGAAGGGGCAGTGCAGTCCAGGCTCAACTACAACATGATGGTGCCAGTTGGGATCAAACTGGCACAAAGGATGTGGTCAGGTGGGGATTCAGCTTCAAGCTTCTAGTCTCTAATAATTTGCCAAAATAGATGAACAATATCAGGACAGCAGGTTTTCTTCCTCATTTTTGTCATTTTTATTTCCTTATTTTTCAGAATTACCATCATAATGAGCTTGGTTGCTGGTATTTCAGGACATCTGCATCTGATTCTGGGGGAATCAGAATGATTGGAAAACATTGGAATGAAGAGTGAAATATTATTTTAATGAAAAATAAGACTCTTGGGTAGGAGTTGAAGGCTTCTTTGGTGTGTTGATTTTTTATTTTTTTTTAATTGTTCTGAACCAAGATTCTTCCAAAAACTTAAATCTCAACCAACGTCTTAATCCTAACCAGGAAACATATCCCAATAGGTCCCCACTTCAGCAATGCTTCTTACTTGAAGTGGAGGAAAAGTGGGTGCATCTGTTTGGGTTTCTTTTTTCCCAGTCACTTTTGTTTTGTTCTTTTTGTTTACACAGGCTAATGACAAATTAAAGGGCTACACCAAAGGCCTTGCTGGAACAGCTGTAAACTCCAAGCAGGAAGTCATTCAAAGCCTCCAAAACCTGGCTGTAATATTGGAGGAGTTAATGATGAAGAACCAAAACCTCAGCTGGAGCAAACTGGCGGAGTTTGCTTGAAATACATGAGTTCCACTGATTTACAGCAGTTCAGAATGTGGCCTGAAGTGTCTCACTATTCTGCTTTGTTTGCATTTTAAAGTGATCTCTGCTGCTTTCTTGATGGTTTTGTCTCCTGTTGATGTATTCGTGGGATGCCAGGAACCAAGCGGGTCTCCAGCAAGCGCAGATGGCAGAGCACGGAACAGCACTAGCTCAGTTTCCTGCGAAAAGCTTTTTCTAAGAAATTCGGAATAGCTCTGAGGCCTATTCCTATTCCTGCAAAGGTTTCTGTGGGCTGACAGCTGGTGCTGCCATAAGATTTAGGATCTGAGGTTCGTCTGTGCTCTTCTAAACATGAGGCAGTTTAATTTTGGAGAGGCTCAAAGATAGTGCTACGTTATAGAGGATTTTTAGATTACCCTTCTGACACTGTTGAGAGTGAAATGCTTGGAAAAAATAGCCCAGGAATATGGTGAAATCATGATGATTGGAGAGTTTGAAGGCCAGAATGGACAACACTCTTTGGGTACAGCCATATTGGGGTAGAGCTTCCCTTGGATGAGCGGGATGGACTTGAAATACTGCTTGTGTTCCTCTGTAGCATTAAAATTCCTAAAACTAAAATTAACCCAGGTTGAAAGATTACTAAATTTACCAAGAGGAAGAGGGAATAAGTAAGGAGTTATACATTTGCTCCTGGGTGGATCCAGAGCTTTATCAATCAACCAAACCAAGAGATAGTCTTCTGCTGACTGTATCACCAAATGTTGCCAGCAGCGTCTGGATTTCCAGTCTGTGAGCAAAACATTGTTAGCAGTGGCAGAGAATATTTCTCAGCTCTTATTATAAAGAGGTTTTATTGAAGGCCACACAATCACTCAGCTCTGTTTTTGCCTGAAAATGAAAGACTTAAAAATTGGAGGAAACAACCTTGTTGCAATTAAGCAAAGGCAAAATTGCCCGCAGTTATTTGCAGCTACAAAACTGGAGGCCACTCTCTGAAAGCCAGGCTATCAGATGGAGCAGCTACTTCCAATTATATCCTACTGGAGGGGACTCCTCAGCTGCCAAGATTTATGGAGGAAAGCCATTCAGAGAAAATTGTGACAAACTTCTCCCCATGCAAAGAAAAAGAGAAGGG
>VXBX01009855.1:173136-192957 GCA_013400415.1 Scytalopus superciliaris | reverse complement strand
CCCCCCCCCCTAAACTCTTCAAGTGCAGTGATTTACAATTTCTATATGAAAAGTCATTGCATCTTGAAATTGGGAACTTGGCACTTGGACAGTGTCACACTTTTGACAATTCTAACTGTTATGAATTGTAGAAAATGGGTCAGAGCTGACCCTGGCCTGCAAGAAGCTGGGGTTTTGATAAATCAATGCTTCCCTGTACAAGCTTCCATAGACTTTTTCTAATCAGCCCTGATTGTGTCCACTTCACTCTCTTTTTCACTTTTTTCTCACTAAAAGCCCTTTACACCTATCACCCCTTGTTAGAGATCTGTCCTGCTCTTCTTTTATAGCAGCTTTGGTGAGTGTTGGGGGGCTGCAGTAACGACAGCTCATTGTTTCCTCATCCTCAGCAAGAAAGATAGAGCAGATCAATGTGACTTACACTTCACCCTTTCCCATTCAGTGCTGCCTCTCATTTTGTTCTACTTTTAATATCATCTTTATTGCGAGTCTGTTCTAATGCTGCCTGTTTATTTATGGCTATTACTGAGATGATGCTTTAATTGTCGGATCAGCGCCTCCAGTCCATCAGCAAAGGAGCAGGCAGCTCTTTATAAACATCATTTTTTATTTAGCTCTGCCACATGCACACACCATACACACACACACACACAATTAGGAACAACAATGGTGTTATTCCCAATAAACCCTTGTGCAGCTCTCTGTGATTTTACCCCGTCTTGAAAAGGCCAGTCTTCGAGTCTGTTTACTGTTCTTTCTGCACTGAGCATTTTGCTTTGTAGATCTGGAAAAAGGAAATTCAATTAGAGTAGTATTCAGGATGGTTTTTATATATATTTTCTACCAATTAGCATTTCATTAAGGCAGTTAAATTGCATTTGCCAGAGACAGACACAACCCATTGCAGAGCATTATTTTAAAATCCCATTTCTTTTTTTTTCCATCTTGCAAGCTGAAAATGAAATCAAGGAGTGATTGATTAATTATTAATTCATTACTGGTGATTGGGCTGGAGCTGGTTAGAAGGGGAAAGTGCTAAGACACAATCTTGGTTTATGTCTTCTGACAACTTTGCAGGAGCTACCTGAGATGGAGAGACTCATCCCCAGAGATGTTGGGGTGCTTTGGATGTCTGGCACCATCCGTTTCTGAGGACCTCTTAAAGATCATTTAGTGTCAACCTTCTTGCCATGGAAAGTGAAACCTTTCACTCACAACCTGGTCTACTGGAAGGTCTCTGTGACCATGGAAAGGGGTTTGAATTAGGTGATCTTTAAAGTCCCTTCCAATCCAAACCACTCTATCATTTTCTAATTACCCCCCCTGCAGGATGATAGGGAGTAGTGATATCTCATCAATATCACCTCTAAAATCTTTTGGGCAAGAACCATCCTACTCCTTGGTTAATCCCTCTCCTCCTCATGCTGCAGCTGATCAGCAGGATGAATAACTGCTGCTCCTTCTGGAGGGCTGATGACACAGGGCACTGCTGCTGGCTCACACCAGCTGTCCAGGCTGCATCTCTGCCTTGCTCTAGAAGAAGGTTTAAGCTCAGCTTTCCCTCTCATTTCTGCCTTCTCCAAAGACTCCTCTCCATCCCTCCCCCTGCTTGCAGCGTGGCTTTGTCTCTTCATTGCTCTCAAGGTCACCATTGATCAGACTGTGAGTACTTTACAGCTGCAGCCTTGATTGCAGTCAATTCAGCAGCAGATTGAACTGTATTGACTTGTCCCCTATTCATGCAGACGAGGAGCTTTGCTACCTTTTAATTACCACAACCACCCCTTCTCAGCATCAATGGGATGGTTGGGGGTGTGCATGGGAGTGTGGGGGGACCATATGGTCTTGCGAGAAGCCTTTGGGGGGTGTAGGGAATTTATTCTAACCAGTCAGGACCACAGGGAGAACTGGCTGGCTAGTGAGGGAATCCCTGGGACAGAAAGTCATCTTTCCTGTTTAGTTACTCTTCTGGAGGAGTCTTTCACTGGAATTGACTTGTTTTCCACAGTGAAAAACAGCCATTTTCAAGAGAGTGGTACTGCTGAAGGAACAGCAGCCACAGGTGATACAAAGGTGCTGCTCCTTTGAACCAGACACACTTGGCAAGGAAGGCAGAGGCTCATGTGGCAGACGTCATGCTGTGAGAAACATTTCGCCTACCCTCTCTCTCACTGTTTCTGAGCACACAGAGGAGGGTGTGCTGCTGCAAGCTCCCCTTAATCACTGGATAAGCCACTCTCCTGTTTAGCAAAGTCCTTTGCCCTATTCCTGAGTCCTCTTGTTGAGGAGGAAGGGCTGTTTTTGTGATGCTTGCTTACATCTAGGGATCAGGAGAGGCTGGGATGTGTTTGACTGACCCTTGTGGAAAACAAGACGTACATGATTGATAACCATGTTGCTGCTGGGGCCTTCCAGCCTGGATTGTGCTGCTGGCTCTGTCCATGGGCTTCCAGGCTCTGCCGGCAGTAGCACAGCAATTCCGAGCTATCACAGAAAGTGCAGTTGGCATTTTTGAAAGGTGCAGGATTGGCAGCTTCAGAAGGCTGAAATCCTGTGTTCATCTACTGAATTGATGCCAGTAGTACCAGCACTAGGAGTGAGAGAAGTGATTCCAGCAGGGCTAGTGAATAGCAGCTTTCTTAACAAATTGAAAAGAGGGGGGGGGGGAATCAAACTAGAACAACAAAATGACTCCCATTTAGGGTCAGGGAAAGTATTGCATTTTGATTTTTTTTTAGGTTTGGTTTGTTTTTTTCCATTAAAACTATTTTGAGTAAGAAGACAACATTAAAGGCAGTGTCAAAAGAAAGTAATTTTCAAACAACGGCTAAAATCAACATTTTAAAGACTAGTGGGGAAAAAAGTTAATTTTTTTTCCCTTTTTTTACCCCTTGCTTTCATTTCCTGCTGTTCCTACCAAGAGATCAGAAATTCTTTGCAGTGCTCTGATGTGACCAAACAGACTATTTCAGCCTCTTCCCTGGGACTACTGGTGTCCAACACACTGCTCCCCTCTCCAGGACTGTTTTAGCCTAGCCATGACACTTTCTGTAAGGATTCTGACCCCAGGCTGGGTTTGTGCCATACTTACCCAGTCACTGGGAGCAGAACTAAGACAAGCAATTAATTTTTACACAAACTATGAAAATACCATCAGCTTCTCTTAGAATCCAGACTGGTGACCTGTGGGACCCTTTACTACACTTCTCCATGTAACATGGGGCATTTTTCTTTAACCAGGTAGGCAGTGCTGTAGGGATCCTAACCTTGTAGGCTCAGATGTGACAGACAAAGAGACTTCACCTCTTCACTTACCTGCCAAGGATAATAATCCTTTATTTTGACCTTGCAGCAGGCAAATGTACTGAGATGAGACGTTTAATGTGTATGTGAAAGACTATGGTTTTAACCCCTGCTTTCCAAAAGGTCTTTGTAAGGAAGTCATCCTTATACTTAATAAAAATCCCCAAACTTCGGGACAAAATAAAATGCATTCAGCCCTATAGTTCAGCTTCTGTGGTGGAGAGATGTGGTTACATTTTGCAGCCCAAGGATATCTCTTGACTGTTGCAAGCCAAATTTAAAGCTAACACAAACACCAGCTTTCTAGCATAAATCCTTTCCTCCTGCCCTTGTAGAGAGACCCTTCCCCGTTTCTCTGGAGCATCCCAAAGGGGAGAAGTGAATTCCAGCAGTTTACAACTCCCAGGGAGAGAATGCACTGTGATAATCTCCCCCAGTTTCTAGCTGTTAAAATAAATTCTTCCCATGTTAGTAAGACTCCCCCGAGGCCTCAAGAGAACAGGTGCTCACTTGACCTGAGTGTCACCTGCACCTAATATATCACAGCAGCCCCAGGGGGGGAAAATGCAGCCAAAGCTCCCTCCCCACTCCCGCCCAGGGGAGGCCTGGCTCAGCACAACCACAGATGGAGACCTGCATGCGTGCTGGAACTGCAGGGAATGCTCCTCTGCAGAGATGTGGGATTTGCTGCTGTGCCCCTGGTGATGGATGGATCACTGGGAGGCTCCAAGGGATTGTGCAAGGCTCCTGTTTGTCCAGTGCAATTTGTGAGGTGAGGCATCTGTGCCAAATGTCCTTCCACCAGCTGGCCATGCACTGACTTTTGAAGGCATCTGGGTTTTTATGACATTATGATGCATAAGTAGTGCTTTGGTCATGGAGGTGAACAGCTTCCTCTGGTTTTGGTGAATGAGTGTTTTCTTGTGCAGCTCTCTCAGAAGAGGAAGGAAGTCAGAAGGTGAACACTTTCATCCCTGGAAGTGTTCAAGGTTGGATGGGGCTTGGAGCAACATGGTCTAGTGGAAGTTGTCTCGTGGGGGTGTTGGAACAAGATGGTCTTTAAAGTCCCTTCCAACCAAAACCATTCTGTGATTCTATGGCTGAATAATTTTCTTCTGTATGTTCTTTCTTGCTGCAGAATTCCTTCTGTCCTGTCCCACAGGAGCTCTAAGGTGTAAAGTGTCACTTGAAGCAGCTTGAATGATGCAGCATCCAGAGAAAGACAACTCAGGGAAATCCAGGCCTGAGATGTAGTTCTAGAGGAGTGAGGAGGAATACTGTGGTGAAAGCAGTAGGGCATGTCTTCTATCTGTGTTGTCCTTGTTGCCCACTGTTGGTTTCTGAAGTGGTTTTCAGGAAAAGTAAATCCTGCCTCTTCTGAAATTGTTGAGGACAGAGATGCCATCAAAATAAGTTAGAGGAGATTTCTCCCAGTACTAACCAGCAGGGGATGGTAAAAGTGAGAGAGATGCAATTTTATGTGAGTAATATCAAGATCCACATTACAGCTTTCCAGCAGGTTTCCCGAAGTCAGAGCAGCCAGGTTATACAATGATGGGCTGAAAGCTTAGTTGACATTCTGATCGTGTTCACTGTGACCCAGACTCAAGGAGCACACGTACTTAGGCTCATTTTTGTCCATACCTAATTATGTGTGCTAATTATTTGGCAGGTTATTAATTATTTTGCTAATTATTTAGATTCTGCATGTGACTGGTCATTCCAGATGATGTACAACATGGGTTGATTTCACACTTCATGCCAGCCAAAGTCTAAAAGGTTTGTATTTTTCCCATGATTAGAGAGGCAATTGTGGAACAGTTGTTCAACACAAGGTTCCTGAGAATCTCAGCTGGAATTTTTAAGTAGCCAGCTCTATTTGTGTTCACTTCCAGGCTACATGGAGCTGAATGTAATCTTTCATAAACTTTTTTTATGAGCCCTTAGTTACAAGTGCTTGGGAGCCATCAACTAATATGGAAATAGATTCAACAGGACCTTATGATTTAAGTGACAACACAGTGATGATGAGCTCATGAACATTCCTGAGCATCTGTTAGAAAGGGAGTCTGGATTGTGATATTGATGGATTTGCACAGTAAAGATGCTTCAGAAAATTAAAATCTATTCAAGGGATACTTTGGCAGCAGCAAAAGAGTTTATATATGGCTTGTAAATTCTTCAGCAAGCTCTGAGAACAACAAACTGCTTGCAGGAAAAAAGATTGGGAATGCACACATAGAGATAGCAGTAAATGGGAATCACTGCATTTATTTGGGGTGAAATGGTGAACATAAGAAGTATATAAGAAATGCGCTGATGCTTTCAAAAGACTTCAGGTCAGTTTTCCGGAGTGGCTGTCAGTAATTCACTTCTCTGCCTCATTTCCCATGTCTTGGCTAATATCGGTACTCAGTTTAAGGATGGATGTAGGTCCAGCAGGATGGGATGGAAAAAGGACAGGAAAGGGAAGTAACCATTGTCATTACCAAGCACACAGAGGCACTGAAGAGAGGAGGACAGCCAGCTCCAGAGTATGGGTGGAAAAGGTATGGAGAAAATACTTCCCATGATTCTCATCTCAGAAGGCAGAGGAAAAAACTGCAATCCTCTATTGTGGAGCTAAAAGTCTGTGTGTGTTTTCCCTTGGAGCAGACTTACAAACTTTTTCTGAGAGCCACTTGTAGAACAAAACCTCCTCACTGCGGCCATCTGGCAGTCACTGGAGGCAGGCTGAGTATTGATATTATTTATTTCTTCAGTTGCTGTAACCAATTAAACAAAAGCTTACTCAGTCCATAAAGAGCAATAGCCTGGGGAGAGTGGGAGGGAGAGGCATTACAAACAGGCATTTTATCTTTGACACACACTCCTGGGCAGGGGATTGAAGGTCAGTGCATACACATCACACTGGGCTGATTGCAGTGCTGACAGCCACTCACTCGCATTTATGAAATTATCAATTGATCTGTGATTGCAGAATCTAATCAACGCTCAGAAAATACAAACAGTAGAAAAGCCAGTTGGGCTGGATTGTTCTCCTCCATCTGGGGAGATGTAGGAGATGTGGGAGGGGGCTGTCCAGGAACCCTGAACCTTCCTGGCACAGGGGTTAATGGACAACCTTTGCTATCAGTGCCTTGTTTCTGACCTGACAGGTCATCCTGGCCTTTTGTAGTGTTTGAAGGAGCACACATTCACTCATTCACTACTGAAATGACACCGAATTGTAAACATATTCATGTTAAGAAGATACTCAGCACAAATTTTCTCACTCACTGCTGAAATGATATAGATCTGTGAACATATTCATGTTAAGAAGATACTCACTGGGATTTGGCTCTCGGTGAAAGGTTTGCATAGCACAAAAGAAGTCCCTGGCAACATTTTAAAGTAATTAAAGATCACTGGATATTGGTAATTCCTATCCCCAAGAAAGCAGTGTTAGCTGGAGCCTGGTGAGGGAGTCAGAGAGGAGGATGGAACATCTCCAAGGGAAAATCTGGGGATTTGTATTATTTGAAAAATGATGAGAAGTGCAAGGTTTATCACAAGTCATCCTGACAAAATATGGAAGAAAGGACTTCATCACTAATGTGCACTGAGATAATTTTGAGTTATTCTAAATCTGATAATATCAATTACTTTCAGAAAAAGACCCAGATCCAGGTGCCACATTATAATTTGGATAGTTCATCTTCTAGATACTTTAAGAATCAAGTTTTCAGTTTTCACAGCACAGAACAAAATTAGAAATTATCTTTTGTGACCATTCGGAAGGATCAGAAAATAGAAGTCAAAATATCCTTTTCAGTTTAAGTTAATTTTGTATTTTACACAAAGTACCTTACAGATTTAGAGAAAAGTGCTATAATTTTTTTAAGGCTTGAACTTACCAGAACTGAGGAACATGGAACTGGTGTCAATGCATGGATTTTCTCCTGGAGCTTTCCCTTCTGAAGGCTGAATAGACCTGCTATACCACCATCCTATTTTTAGCAGGACATAGTACTTTCTAGCTATCTATGCTATTTTCTAATCTAAATACACAGCATTTCCCTTTGAGCTCCTTTGCTCTATCACTGAAAGTGCAGTGGTCAGAGAAATTATGTAGCAGTTGGGATCCAGCATTAACCAACCATTAATTAAAAGAATAATGGCAAGAATGTTGTTCCTACACTTTTGCAAGCATTCCTGCCTGCCTCAGCCTTCCAAAGCTGGTACGTTTGACAGGATCCAGTACACCAGGTGGGCTGATATTGATATTTTTTCCCTGCTCTGAATAACCTTGAAAAGGCAGAAAGAACACCCATTAAAGCCTAAGGAACATTCTCCTTGTTTCATGTAGCAACTGACAAAATTACCCCAGTGAAAAAAACAGGGAAAAATTACCATTAACTGCACTATAGCAGGAATTCAGAATTGATGCAAAGATCAGGGCTCTGCTGTAGTAGGGGATGTTTAGACACATAAGTAAAGACATATCTGGTCTGAGGAGCTTCGTGTCTGAAAGGCAAGAAGAGTTTTTTTTTTGAATCCAGAACATTTTAAATGAAGAGTCTGTTCTTAAAAGTAACAATAATGACTTAAGAGTACAAGGCTTTTAAAGTCAACAACAAAGGAATTCACAGCAGTGGCTGGTGCTCTTTTGCTAAATAAGACGTATTTTTTTCTACTGGTGCAAGGATCTATGAATGGACTATTTTTATTTTTTCCAATGAAGGAAGCAATTCTCATGTAATCAAAGTGAAGCAAATAGGCAAAACCTTAACATTATGGAGCCCCACTAAGCTGAAACTCCATATATATGGAGGTTAGAATGACAACTTGGAGCAGAAAAAAAGCCCTTCTCTATGACAGAGAGGCGAGTGGGAAAAGGAAGAAAGGAGTTTTTTTTCAAGTCCCCTGCTTTGCAAAAGTGCAGGTAACTGTTCAGAGTCTCACTGGGGGTGGCTCAAGTAGTGGAGTTGTAATAATTGAACTTGTTACCTGTGTTCAAACACCTGCATCTTCCCAGCCTGGTTTCTGTACCCCTCTGGTACCCTCCCTCGAGCTGGCAGCCAACAGCTGAATCACTGAAGCCCCCAACACTTTAATTCCAAGACTATGGTTATTCTCATAAGGCAGCAGAGAAATGGGAGAGGTCATGCCCTCTCCTGATCTGATGAAGGTGGCTCCAGCAAGCCAAATGTATTTCCACTCTCCTTTTAAAATGCTTTACAGTTTAATAAAACAGAAAAATCAAATTGCAAGAGAAGAAAATGATTTTCATAAACACTGCCATGGGCAAAGGGGCCCTTTGGATAATAGAACTTTTATCTCTGTTTTTGAATCTTCAGGCTGCCCTAAATGAATGCAATAACAGTAAGTCATTGACAACATGCACATTCTCACAGAATTACTGTATTAAACAACTGTGTTAAACAGGTGGGGAGGGAAGGTATATCTTTTTTTATTATCCCTGCACACAGAAGCTGATTGGTAAGAGCTGGCCTTGATGCCACGGATAGATAAGATCTAAGCCTATGGAGGTCAGCTCGGACACTCATCATTTCCCACTCAAAGGCACTGTCCTGTGGTCACATAAAACTGCAGGTGGAGGGATGGGAATAAATGGTGACATTTGGGCAGCCATAGTGGGGAAAGGGTTTTTTTTTAATGGTAGAAATTTATATTTATAGACTGCAAGAGCCATGGGCATGAGGCTTCCCTCTTAATCAGAAAGGTTAAAAAAAACCCTCCGTCAACAGTCTCTGCACAACTTACACAGTTAATAACTAAGGTCAGGCTTTGGCTAAAACTGAAGTGACTTTTTATCATCACAACTGGGTCACAGAAGTGGAGAGCACTGTGCGAGCTGGTGGTGAGGGGGTTTGTGTCCTGGCCCAAGTTATAATATGTTGCCTGCAAGGGAAGTGGCTATGGCTGGAGATATGGATGTGCTCCAGAAGTAAAACATCACCGTTCCTCAATGTCAGCCCTTGCCTGGGGGGTTTGTGGGGAGGATTTGGACAGAAATCACACTTCAGTCCCACCATCTGTGTCAAAAACCCCAGGGGGGAATCATACAAAGACTAAATAAGACCCAAGTCAGAGTCCCAGATCTCCTGCACGTCCTGGGAGGCCAGGCTGAAAATACTCTGTTTTTGGTTTTAGTGTAAGTAGAATCTTGTGACTGAGATGTTTTGTTGAAACAAAAAACCTTTCCCTACAAAGTTTGGCATGAAAAGATCAATATTTTTGAACAAAAACCCATTTAATCAGGAGATGTACATACATTTCTATTCTATGGATGTTGGTCAGTCTGTATGTTTATAAGTAATGCTGAGAAGGAATATCAAGTAGTGGAAATGTTTCTCTCCATCTTGAGAGCTCTTTAGTAAAATTTTAGTGGAAAATATTTTTCAATTCCTTCTTTTGCTTTAAATTGGAGAACTTTTGCTAGCAGACCCTCAAAGGAAACACTGGCAGAGCTGAGGTGATAAGAATTGAACAACCAGTTATCTCCAGGGCCTCCTCCAGATTTCCTTTATACACAAAGCCGTGTTAGCTAATTCTTCACTTATTTCTGATGATATGAAGTCATGAGATTTGAGGTACTATGGACTGAAAGCTTCCATTAGAAGAAGGTTGATCCAGGGGTTAGGAAACAGGCTTGATATTTTGGAAGCAACAGTTAAATTTGATGTCTGGACACATCTTTCCTATGTTACTTTAGAGATAAGTCCCCTCATCCTGTCAGACTCTCATCTATAAAAATGATAAGAATATTTCCACCTTATCCTAAATGTGTTATGAAATAAATCTGAAAGATTGAGGTTGTCTCCCTGTGTGCACACAGACATATACCTACACTCCCTCCTCCCCTTCCACAGAGACATTGCTTCATTCTTTCAGCAGATTCGCAGCTTATAGGAGGTACAAGTGTTGGCTTTTCCCTTAACTTCCTTTTCTCTTTGCTGTGAAAAATAACGTTCTGAAGATGACACAAAATTCTGCCACCAGACATCAAGTTCATGGTGCTCTCTGTAGCTGAGACATCTTTGTTGAATATGACTGAGAAAAAGATCATCAAAAGAAGAGTTTGTCCACTAAGATGTGAATCAACTGGTACAGAATATAACAAACACTGAGTCAAACACTGTTGACTGTATTTCCTAGTTATACATAATAGTATATATAACATTTAATGCATAATTTGATTAAAACTTTAGCACTATCTATGTAATAGATATATAACAAGCTGATTTTTCCTTCTGTGTGAACAACACAAAGCCTGAGATTACAGAACTAGGCTGGAGAGTTAAAATCTGTGCTCTGTGGGGCAGTTCTGATTAATGCTCTGCCAGCTCTTGTTTGAGTTTCCCTACCTACTGAAGTAATAGAGACACCAAGTATCATTAGAGTGAAGCTAAATTTATATTCAATTGCCTTCAGAATAGAGGTGCTTGGAGCTAAACCAAGCAAAGGATGACTCTGTGCACATTCTGACATACACCACCCTTCCTCAGAAAAAGAAGCTGTAATAGGATACTTTGCCTAGTCAGAGGGTTTGCATTTGTTATCTTCACTATCAGGGTCAGAACAACCCAATGCCCTACATAATGCTCTTGTAGAAGTCTAGGAAACGTCTCACCCTGTCACCCAAGGGACCCTCAGGAGGCTGAGGATGTGTAAGTAGGATCAGAGCATATTTGGGGTTATCTTGTACACAATTAACCCCTTACCATTTCATTGGCGAATGCATAAATTAGGAATTTTGTCCATGGGTCTGATTAGAAACCCACTTGAAATCTGTAAGTGCCTTTCTTTTTAACAGGCAGGATTTGAATGTGAGAGTCTGTAAGACTCCTTGGGCCTCGCTGGATGAAAGGCACTGCACTGAAATGTAGTACAAAAAAACTTCCCTCTTCCACACATTCCTATTCACATGAATATAGGTGCATCCACCTACTTCAGCACACTGAAATGAATATCTGCTTCAAGAATAAAGCTTATCAGAGCCTAAACACGGCACAATCAGCCTTCTCTGTAGATGCAAAACCTTACTGAGCAGCAGCAAAAGGAATTAAACCCAATAGAGGAAGACAGGGGCTCATTAAAGAGTTATAACAAATCAGTTATCAGACATTTAAAGAATAAACTTGTTAGAATAAACCTGTTAAATAAATCCTCAGCAAAGCTAATTAGGCCAGTGTTCCATGGGCACAATGGCTCCCTTCTCCCATAGAAGAATTAATGATAGCATAAGCCTGTTAAAGGAATGCACCAAGTACACAATAAGCCAGCCTTTTAAAGGATAACTCAGTCAGTTCATCCTCTAAACCTGACCCACCTACAAATTGCCACTGGTGAGAGACATCTCCTAGGCTCCAAATGCCTATTGAAAATCCAAGACCATGTGCCTTGTTGTTTGAGAGAGAGAGATATCTGTGGATGTGTCCCTTTTCCCAAGCAAAGGGACTGGTGATGGCTGTGGAAGAGCTACATGATTGAGGGGTTTTTGTTTTCTTTTCTTTCTGTGTTGCACTCAAGGCATAGATTAACCAACTCAGCCTATTCTCAGAGCTTTAATGACAATATTGATCGACTATTGGTGAAGCAGCAAGCAAAGAAAGAGAATAAAAATAATTACTTTGCCCCATAGAGTGACTTTTGTCAACATATGTGTAAGGATGGGTGATTTGGAGATTAAAGACATTTAACTGAGGCTTGGAACTGCATTTGCCTCTGGTTTTCTGTAAAACATGTTCTTGCTACATCTCTCTCATGAACAACAGGGTGTCTACTGCTTCCTTTTCATCTCATCTATTACCATAGTGAGGTCTGTGAGGCAGTTCTTAGAACTTCCCTCAGGATAATCTACAAAGTTTCCCTCTGGATGATCTACAAAACCAAATGAGGCTTTGGTAGAGCCTGTTAATATTCCTGTGATGGCTTAACCTTGCTGCCAGTGTGGGTAACTGCAGCAGTGGAGATGTAGGTGCAAACCATGATGCTCTCAGTAGTAACATTTTCCATAAACACTTCAAGGTGTTGCTACCACTGTGCCTTTATGTTGTTGTGTAGACAAAAAGCTGCAGTTAGTTCAGTTGTGGCTTCCAAGTGGAAGTTGTACAAACAATCATAATCCTGATGAAAGGATTAGATCTGTGTATTATCACTTGTATTACACAGGTGCAAGGAGAAGTGAAGAAGAGTAAAGTGATCCCTTTGAGACTATGTGGCCATCCAGCAGCAGAGCTAAAAATAGCTCCCAGGTGTCCAAATTGGTCCTGCACACTTTATTCAATAGTTCACTCCCTCCAGAGGTGAACTGGGTGATTTTCCTCAAGAAACATGGGAAGAGTTAAGTGCTGACTGGCTTGGAGGGAACTGATGTATAACTAGCAGGAAAAGAAATGTTTATTTCTGGAGGAGGTGTCACAGGCAAAAGAAAAGCTTGAAAACAAGAATTGAACACGACATAAAGAAACACTTGACAGCCACAGCCCTTTCAGTTGCCTTGAGTGTCTGTGTGCAGAATTCATTGCTGGCATCCAAAAAATAGTGTCAGCTCTGAAAACTGAACTCAGGGTATGAATCTACTGTAACAGCACAGGGACACTGGGGCTGACAGTGCTCTAGGGGGAACATCTGGGCTGGTTCAGAGCTGCCGTGGGCAAATGGAAGCCCAGAGGGGAAAATATAGGAAATAAGAACATGCAGGATCCCCTAGACTGAATTTCTGCCTAATGTTTAATCTGCAGTGAATGAAGTGATTGGGATAGAAAGCTGGAATATGCTGATACGAGAGCATGTCTGGACAGCAGGAGGTGTAGAAATGTGTAGGCAAAGCTCCTTGTTAGTAATATCACCATTCCCATGGAAAGGTAGGAGCTGAGTTCAGGGCTGTTCAGGGAGGGATGTGCACACACAGAGTAAGTAGCAGTCTTTGCTTTGGGAAGCATCCAAATAAAATAAGCAAACTGGAGCTTTTATACTCACTCTTTAACATGCTGCTTGGGAAATAGTGGCATAAAAGCTGCGTCTAAACAGCTGTGTTTCACACTACACACTAAATCTTGGTCCTAGACACTTGGATGGGGTACACACAGGTTGGCTCTTTTTTGGTTTACTTGACCATACTTCTGTAAATAGATTTCTGAGCATTTTGATTTGTCCTTTCTTGCTCCGACCACTAACCAGAATAGCCCGGAGAGGCTGTGTTTATGCAGGGAGTTTTTGTAAAGCACTTAGCCATATGCCTTTCAACATAGTCCCTGAAAATCGATGGCATCAAGTTTTTCTTAACAAGATAAAAAGTCACTATTGTAGGTGAGAAATAACATTGCTCAAGGCATGTGGTTACTGTAAGGTAACAACAGCTCCACTTCTCAGGGTGCTGGAATGCACCAGTTATCAACCTGGTGACTCATTGCATACCTGAGGCAAAGTGCAGTTATCTCAGAGTAACAGCACACTCCAAAACATGTCATTCCTCAGTGATTCAAATTTTCTCACAAATAAATAATAAATGATACTCAGGGGTAAAAGAAAATAAAAATTTCTTTTTATTCCTATTTTCAATACTTGCCAGGTATATTGGTTTGCCCAGAGATAATGGTGGTAGCACATTCTGACCTAGATTTCTGTCGATGAAAAAGTGCATTTTGGTTGCACGAATCTGTTGTAACATGCTGGACTCCCTACTCTGGAGATTTGGACCCTCAGGCTCCAGAAAAGAGAATTTACCCTCCGTGTTGCACGGCAGATAGCTGGGTGGCTTGGTCATTATTTATAATCCAGGGAGAAAAAAAACCAAAGCCATCCCTTCCAGAAGCTGAAAACTATTGCCCAGACAATTATAATAGATCAGCATCAATTTAACAGGCACGCAGTGGGATGTGTGTACATGTTATCACTGGGGTTTATGCTGTGGGTGGTGCCTTATTCTGTATAACATCTGACCGTAGACCTCAGCACAGCCCTGCTGGGTGTGCTTGGGCTTCTCTTGGGTAAATCAGAAAAGAAGCACTGACCCTCTAACTCTCATTGACATGCTTCAGAATTAGTTTAGACTGTGGATGACAGTGGTATCCACTCCCTCCAGCAACCCCTGTTAATCAAGCTAAGAGCTCTTTTTTTCCCCATAAATATCAGTTGCTTTGCCAACTCCTTTGCAATGAACACTTTTGGGGCTCTGTGAGATATGAAACAGTTTCAAGAACATAGATATGTTGGAGTGAGGAATAAGGAAAAAAAAAAAAACCCATTGAACGTTCTAGTCCCTGCATTTGACTGCATGTGGGTTTCATCTGCCAACATTTTTTTTTTTTTTTGTGAGTGGTCTGAAGTGCTGAGTGATTGCAGATAGAGGCAGAGTGAGGCTTGAAGCCTTCTGTGCAGCGTGCAGCTCATGATGGGCTGGGAGTTACAAGTAGTTCCCTTTTGAAAGCCTTAGTCCAAGTTCAGAAGGAAGCTAAACTGCAGGTGATGAATACTGATGACTTCTGCTTGGTCCCAGACAATAGTAACAATAGTGAATATGAAAGACTATTAATAAAGAGGACGGATTTGTGACTAAATGGGAAAATCAGCAGATATGGGTTCATTTGCTTGCTCTTCCATGCATCTCAGCAAGCTCTAAAGGAAAGTATTCAAATCCTCTGGCTTCATCCTTCTAAAAATTAGGAATTCAGTCTAAGCACTGATTTGGTTCCCTTTAGAGTCAACACAGAGAGAGCCAATTTCAGAAGGAAATTCCTCCCATGTCAAAGATAGTGTCTAAGATAACAGGAAGATTACACCTGTAGAGTTAAAATTACCCCTTTCTGTTAACTGGAGAGAATGTTTAGATGAATACATGAGGCTAAATATCTGGCCTGTTCTAATTCCCTGTGAATTCAATGGATCAAATCATTAATTTGCATCAGTCAGCCTTGGCCAGGAACTGTCATATCAATGACATTTGAGAAACAATCTTCTGAGCTGGGAAATGAGTTCCTGCTGTCCTTTCTGCCCACTACATTTTCCTAGATTTGACCTTAGAATGGTTCCTGCCCTATTTTAAACTTCAATGAAAGGCAAATCATTATTATTTCTTTTTCACAAGACATCTGCTAAGAAGCAGAGCAGCAGAAAAAATACTTAGAAAGCTAATCAGAAAGCTGGATCTCAGGAGACTGAAAATCTTTCTGCAACCCCAGTAGCTCATGGTGCTCAGAACAAATGTCCCGAAAGGTGAGTGTCCACGACAGCTGAAGTTCAATTTTGAAGCTATGTCGTTTTTTCCATTGTTAATTTGAGGCTGGAAAGAACTTTTTGCAAAAGATAAGTTTGGGATATGTTAATTTCGTAACAGTGTAAAAATGGGGAAGCACCTATTTGGAAAGATTAGTGAGTTCAGAGTCTTTAAGGCTTCTAGAGCTGCACTGAGGATGATTCAGTTTAATGCAGAGGAACAAGATATCAGAATTTTTTTTCAGAGAAACACCCAAACAATTCCCAACTGCTTCTTCCCACTCTACTGGGACCTGCCAATGCTTTTTTTCAGCTTAGCCTTCCCCCAATCCCTGTTGAAGACTTGACTTAAATGTTGGATTCTGCATTTGGGGGTGATGGAAACAGTCTCTGCTTGTTCCTTGCCTCTTGAGCCCATTCCCAGTTTTCTTCCCACCATGCATCAAAACAGCCTGGTACTCATCTGGCCACAGAGCCCTTCTCATCACCCATCCTGTCTGGAGAACACTGAGACACCCACCCATGTGTGAAGGGATACCAACAGCAGATGAATATGGTTGGTGCTTAGGAGCTGGATATCTCTGTAGCCAACACAAAGCACAGTCTGAATAAGATCACTGCTTGCTGTGATATTGTTTGCAGAGGAGAAAGAGGAAATATATTTCACAAGAGACTGAGAGAGCACCAGAATATCAATACAATGCTCACAAAGCAAGTTTAATCCATTTTTAGCCTGTAATAAACAATGAAGTCTGCAAAACCTTGACAAGAATACATTGTGCATCCTCAAGGAGGACAACACAACAGGATATGTGGAAAACAACAGTTTGCCAGTAGCATGAGAGGAACTCAGAGTGAAGTCTGAATATCTTCACCAGCTCATGGGACTGTGAAGTGAGTTTTGCTGTAGAATCACAAACAGATATGAAGTATTCACTGTGTGCAGCTGGCACATACAGCTCCTTTTGCATGAGATAATGGTACTTTGTGCTGGCCTGTTCGGGATGGAGTTAATTTCCTTTATAGCAGCTCATATGACCCTGTGTTTTAGGTCTGTGACCAAAATACTGCCATTAACACATGGATGATTTAGTTATGCTGGGCAGTGTTTGCACAGCAACAAAAGCTTCCCTGCTTCTCACTCTGCTCCCCAGTACATAGACTGGGGAGCGAGCAAGAGTCTGGGAGGGGGTTCAACCAGGTGGATGACCTGAGCTAACCAAAGAGATGGTCTGTGCCATGAAGCATCATGCTCAGCAATGTGAAAAAGAAAAATAGGGGATTTTAGTTGGATGGGCCATCTTTTGTTGGAGAAGCTAGGTACTGTTCTGCCCATGGAATGTGGTGAGTGCCTTTGTCTCACTTATTTTATTTTTTGTCATCTTCTTCTTCATTAGTTGTTAACAATTTTTCCCTTGACCACCAAGTTTTCATGCTTTTATTTGTCCTTTCATCTCCTCCCATCCCCCTGGAGTGAGGGCAGGAGGGGAGTGAGAGGGTGGCTGTGCAGTGCTGAGTTGAATGCTGGAGTTAATCCACACTCACAGCACAGAGGAAACCTCTGCCCATCTTTGTGCCAGCTGTTGTGTGAACAACAGTGACATGTCTTTGCTTTCTACATCTCTCAGTTTCATGTGATTTTTTCCTAAATTTCTAATAGACAGTCCAAGTTACTGTTTGCCCATGCTCACCACCACCATAATTATTTTGTTTGCCTAGTGCTTACAAATAGGAGACTGTCTCTTTTCATCATGTGTGTTGCGAATTTCTGTTCTCCTTCATATCCTTTCCTGATAGACTAGTTTCTATTTTCTTCATGGGAGGAATGTTATAGTTAAAAAAAAATCTTAGCATTGTTTTTAAGACATCTGTGGAAAGAGGGGTGAAGAAAGTGAAGATTGAACATGCTAAGATTCTTAGCAGCTAAAAAAAAAAAAAATAAATTTCCTTTCTGGAAGAAGAAATAGAAATTCTTGTTCAATGGAGCTTTGCTGATTTGGGGTGAAGATCCAAGCTTTGTTCATTGTAGGGAGAAGGTGAGTTGAAATATCCAAGACTAAAAAGAAGAGACCACTGAAAAGAGAAAGCTACTGAAGTGAAATAATTTTGTTTTTAAAAATGGCATCCGGAAACCTTATCTTTGACACATAAGAACAGACACATAGCTAAATATGCTGTAACCTGCTTAGGTTTCCAAAGCAGCAAATTAAACCAGTGGACTATGCAGTGAGTGTCCATTCAGATGAGCAAAGCTCATTGAACACAACAATACTGTAAGAGAACATGCTGAATACTCGATGCACCAAATAATCCGCTTTTGATACAGACACAGTAAAAGGTTTTGGGAAAGAAGCAGAAACAGCGTGTGTGTGAATTGGGGTGGGGGAAAGAGGGAAAACATTCTGGGACACGAAAATGGTAAACAAAACTAATGTCTTTGTTTTCCTCTAATTATATTTTTATTATATTGATAGCAATTTTTATTTCCAGGCATGGCACTTGTTTGTTGCCTTTGACTTTCTGGAAGAAGGTGTTATTAGAGCATCACAGAGTATCCTGAGCTAAAAGGGACCCACAAGGATCTTCAAATCCAACTCCTGTCCCTGCACAGACACTCCAGTTATCCCATCTTGTCCCTCAGAGCATTGTCCAAACACTCCTTGAGCTCTGGCAGCCTTGGGGCTATGCCCACTGCCCTGGGGAGCCTGTTCAGTGCCCAACCACCCTTTGGGGGAAGAACCTCTTTCTAATATCCAGTATAAACCTTCCTTGACCCAACTTCATGCCATTTCCTCACACAACAAGTTGTTCTTTAGCTAATGAGTTGTTCTCTAAGTCTGTGAGACTCTTGGGTGCCTGAAGAGTATCATCTCACCTGTTTTCTCCCTCTCCCTCTTTGCAGGAACAGGAAATATCATGCTGGGTGGTGCCAGGTCTTGCTAGCCTTTCCACATCTAATGAGGAAAGACATGCAGTATTGTTGCATTAGTTGCATTGGCAAATCCCATTGACTGCAGAGAGCCTTCGCTTTAATTTCAAATAACCTTATGTAGGACAGGAGGATTCCTCTTCCCTTTCTGGTAAATGACAAGAGCATCAATGAAAGAACACAATAGTGATAACTCCAAACACCATTTATTTGCTTAAACATGTGGTTTACCCTTGTTTATCTCTTCTGTATAAGGCCTGATCCCTCAATCTTCCCTGCTATGGTGTGAGCCCTTCCTCTGCAGCCTTGTACCAGGGGAATCTGTGAGAATCATTTCAGCCTTTTCTTTGAGCCAGTGTGACAGAATCCAGGGTGGCTTACCAGGAAGTGTGCTTTGTGGCTGAACAGTCACTTGGAAAAAAGTACAACCCAGGAGCTTTGGGTACTCTGTAACTGAGATAAGCTAAGCTTCAGTCCTATCAGAGCAGCTTGGAGTTTAACAGAACAGCTTCTAATTCTGCTTAGGAAAGATTTGCTGAAGATTTAGCTTAAGACAATGTTCTGTAGCCACAGGGGATGGGTGAAAGAAGGACAGAGTGTCCTTGCAGGCCAAGGGAGGGAGATGGAAGGAGGGTGTCGCCCAATGCCTTCCTTGTCCCCCATACACTGCAAGAGGTGACTGATATTTTTTCCTCTGTCAGCACAGCCCAGTCTAGCCCAGCCCAGCCCAGCCCAGCCCAGCCCAACGCACCAGTGACTGACTTTTCATAAAGGTCCCTGCCTGGAATCCTCGCATCACGGCGCTGTTAAAACGCTCTCCCTACACCGTGTTGCCTTTGCTGAGCTGCTGAGATTTGCCTGGGCGGGTCACGCCCTTGAGGCATCCCCACCTCTACTCCCCATTCCAAACCTTCCCGGAGCCCAGCGGTGGAACTTTGCCCGGCGGGTCCAGCGGGGCCGGGAGACACAGGGAGCTCTGCCCGCTGCCGCCCGAGGCGGCTCCGCTGGGCTCGTCCGCTCCAGCCGCTGCTGAGCGCTGCCCCGGGAGACCGAGACGGAGCTGTGGGGCCGCGGTGAGGATCCCCCCGAGCCCCAGAGCCGTCAGAGCCCCCCGGCCCACAGAGCCCTCCGAGCCTCCCGAGTCTCCTGAGCCTCCCCAGCCCCCGAGCCCCGTCCCCGCCCTGCCGGGCCGGCGCTGTCCGCGGTGCTGAACCGGAGGATGGGAATGCGGCTCCTCCGCAGCTCCCCCAGGAAAGGTGGGATCCCCGCAGCGTGGAGTCAGGCTGGGGACCACCCTGCTCCTCCCCGCGCACAGCAGCTCCCGGCTCGGCCGATGGAGCCCCGCGCTGTCTGGCTCCGGGGAGGTG
>VXBX01009855.1:91197-173128 GCA_013400415.1 Scytalopus superciliaris | reverse complement strand
CCGCGCTGGCTGGCTCCGGGGAGGGGAAAAGCGAAGGGGTGGGAGGGAAGGGGAAAAAAAAAAAAAAAATTAAATGGATGAGGTTGCCTGGAATAGCAACCGGTCCTGCTGCAGCCTCCTCCCCAAATCCCCTCGGATCTCCCCTCGGCAGATAAGTTTAGATCCCCCCGCAGCCGAGTCCGGCGGCCCTTCCCGGTCTCATCCTCCCTTCCCACGGCCCAGGCTCCGTCTGGCCGGAGCTTAAGTCCCTCCTTTTTGCCCCCGGCCCCTCCCCTTCTCTAATTATGTACAAAACACTTCTTAGAATAAAATGGCCAGGCTGGGGCTCCTCCCTGCTTTCCTCTTCCCCATTCATCCTCTCCAGCCCGCTCCAAGCCCCTCCCCCGGTGGCAAGCCCAGCCTCTCGCTTCCCTCCTGGAGCCCTTTTCATTTTTATTTCTAACCCCCTCTCCATTCTCCCTGCTGCCTCTGCTCCTTCCCCCGATGGCTACGAACTGAGCAGCAGAAGAGAGGGGGGCACAGGAAGGGGGGAAAAAAAAAGACAAGAAAAAGGAAGAAGGGGAGAAAAGGAATTTTTAAATTTTTTTTTTTTTTTCTTTTTTGCCTCTGTCCTTAATGCCCGCGATCTGGATCAAGGAAGGGGATTTTCTGTCTGAGCATGAAAAGGACTGCTAGAGCCCCAGGATTTTCACGCCTGCAGCATCAGCCCTGCACCCAGTATGCGAGCTGGACAGAGAAGCTCTCCCACAAGTTCCTACCGAGCCGAATAAAACCCACGGGCGACCCGATCTCCGCCAGAGAGGGACATTAGCATCAGGTAAAGGCGAGCGCTGCGCTGCGGCTGCGGCGCTGCCCGTGCCCGGGGCCGGGCTCCCCGTCCTGCCCGCGTTGTGTAACGCGCCCGCGGCCCCTCCGCCCGCACCGCCCGCCCCCCCGCCCTGGGCAGAGTAGGGTGGCCCGAGGGGCTGGATGGCAAAGTCCCGCAGCCCGGTTAGCGGTTCTGCGTGCGTGACAGTGAGCGAGGGGCCGAGATTCGGCGGCACTGGGAAGACTGGGGGAGCTGGTTCCTACTGGGGCAAAGCGCAGCCCGCGGAGGATGCACGGCGACAGGGGCTCAGCCCTCGGCTCGGCTGGGCTGGCGGAGAGNGGGGGAACCGTCCCCAAGGAGATGGTGTCATCTCCACTTAATCCACTGCTCCGCTCTCGCAAGTGACAAGCAAATCGCGGAGGAAAAGGAAAGTCTGTCGCCTCGAATCCCACACTGGGCTGATTGCCTCTACTTCCAGCGGGGATGGGAGACAGCGGCAGAGCCGGGGGAGGGCAGCGATGGCGGGGGGCTGCACCCCACAGCGCAGGAGGTGGGCTTCCCCCGCTCAGCTCTCAGTGCGTCTTGCGAGGCTGGCATGGAGCATAACTTTGCGTATTTCCAGTCCGCTGGGAATGGGGGAACGGGGGGCTTCTCCACACCTTTGCATCATCCCCGATGTCCACCACAGTCAGGGACTAAAGCCCCAGAGACGATCCGAGGAGAAGAGGGTTGTAGGTGTGAGTGTGTGTTTTGGTTTTAGAGAGTCCCCCAGTGCTGGCACCTGGGAGTGGGAAAGGGGAGTGGGTGTCGCTTCTCAGATGCAGTCTCGTCTTCCCGGAGAGAACCCAGCAGCAGATGAAACGCTGGCAGAATTGGTGTCTGAATTTAGCCGTGTGATTGACATTTGCACTAGGCAGTATAGAAGGGTCCTTCATGCTTTACTCTGTCTGCTCATCTGGATGCATAATAATAATTTGTTAATTTAAAAAAAAGCTGCTTTTGCAGGAGTTGTAGAGAAGTATTTGGGGGATAGTGAGAGGAGGAGGCTGTAAGTAAAGAGGAGATGTGGCTTTGGTGTAAGAAAGAGGAAAGATTTTTTAAAAAATTCCTTATAAAGGAAAAATATTGATCAGCTCTGCTTGTGAGTGACAGACAGACAGACCCGGACTCTCTCCCTCCCACACACCACACAGACAAGCCGCCGTGGTCTCCCTCATGCATGTACACGCTAAGCACAGCAAACACATGCTGTGAACTTGCACAGCCCACCCCTTGCTCAAACACAGCATCTCGGTCTCACTCTCACATGGATGCAAACACCTATTCAAGCTCTGCAACCCCACAGTTCCCCCACGCTCAGACACACAGACTTCATCCACAGATGAGCACAGAAATAGCTGCATTGATATTCTGATTATGTGAATCAAACCTTAAGACATTCACATGAGCACACACATGCTTGTCTTCTTTGCAGGTCTCACAGTAGGAGGTTTGTTCCTCCAGCGTAGCCTTCTCCCTTGTAGTTTGCTCCAGGCATTGATTTGGGGTTTGTCTGACTCCAAAGCCCTTTGCGACTCAGCAGAAAAGCCTGCCACATTTTGTGTGTCTTTTGTTTTACTGCTCTTTGCACGTTCCCAGGACTCAGGAATGACTTCACTCCTGGAAAGGCAGATGAGCAGCAGACAGGGGATCAGGGAAATGGCTGGGGGAGCAGTGGCAATTCCATACCCATCATGCCTTCTCTGATGAAGAGCTGGAGTCTGGGAGTATGAAAAGAGCTCTGCTGGAGTTACATTGGTTTTTAATGTGTGTGAGTGTGTATGTGAGCAAAACCACACACACACATCCATAGCTAAAACACACAGTGCAAGGCTCCACTTCAGTCTCACCCTGGTTCAGAGTGAGACCCTCCCATCCTCAGAGTACAGATACTCCCTTTGCAAGCCCCTTTGATCAAAACCGACTTAGTATGCATGGGGGAGATGATGTCACTGGTATTAGAGGTATTTAACATTCCCCTCTGACCTTCTTCCCCTTCCCCTCTTTCCATAAGGCCTAGTCAGGATACTGTGCAATCCTCCAAGAACAGGAATATAATGAGGCCGACTAAAGTGTGTATTAAAACTTTGGAGAGGAGGAACATATGGTGAATTGGCTTGCTATAGGTAAAAGGTGTCCCAGAAGAGATGATGGAGAATATATCTGTGTTCCCTCCTCACCTCCACTGTTTACTACATTGGAAGTACGAGTAAGGCTGATGCTAAACACTACGTGGGAATGGGTCTGCCAGTAGACAATAATTGTTGTTGTCTTGTGTGACAGAAATAGTTCAAAGCCAAATCCATCCTTTCTCAGGCAGGATCCCCACTGCCTGCTCTGGGCTCATTGCTTGGGAGAGCACCACAGCAACTGACTCCAGAACCGGTGCATCCACGCCTGCCTCTCAGCCCATCTCCCGAAATGGATGTGGATTTTTAGATTTTACCCAGGGCTCGGTGTTTGCAGCTGATGCAGGGACGTTAAGAAGGCAGGAAAAAAACCCCCAACAAACCGCTGAAGAACAGAAATGAGGGCGAAGAGCCGCCAGAGCAGCCCGAGGCGCGGCGTTCGGAGGTGGGAAACCGGGGAGGGACCCCTCTCCCGGGAAGGGAACACACCCCGCACTCCGCACTCCGCGCCCCGCGCAGCTCCGCGCCCCGCTGCACCAGCACGGCCGGAGGGCGCTGCCGCCGGGCCCCAGGAGGGGGCGCTGTGGCTCCACGGAGCGCCGGGCGCGGAGCAGCGCGGAACGGAGCGGGGCAACCCGCACCCCTGTCTGCATCCCCTGCCCGCACCCCTGCCTGCATCCCCCTCCCGCATCCCTTGCCTGCACTCCCTTCCTGCATACCCCTGCCTGCATCCACTTCCCGCATCCCCCTGCTCGCAGCCCTTGTCTGCATCCTCTACACTCATCCCCTGCCCTCATCCCCCATCCGCATCCCCTACCGCACCCCCTGCGCGCATCACCCGCCAGCACTCCCCGCCCTCATCCCCCGCCTTAATCCTCTGCCCGCATTCCCGCAGAGCGGGCGCCCCCCGCCCACCAAAACGCGGGGGCAGCCGGGGGCGAGCGGAGCCTGCGGGGACCCGGCCCGGTGCGCGCAGGGATCGTTCACCCGGTGATGAAATGCAGCTACTTCTGGGACAGAGCCCAGCAGCTTTTCCGTGCCAGCAAATACTACAGGGGAAGTGAAAAATCACTTCATGCATTGGAAGTGCAGAGATGAACTTAGTGAGGCAGAATATAAATTACCCGGAGCGAGGGAGCTTGTGGCCGGTGGTTTGATTTACACCATCCCCTTTGCAAAAGTATCACGAGATTTTTAACAACCGTAAGGACCTTGGCCCATTTCCTTCCAGGCCACACAGAGCAGCTTCCCAGAAAGGGAGAATATTCACACACACAGAGGTCTGGCTTCTACAAGAGCCATGGACCATGGTGTGGTCCTGTCATTCTCCCTCTTCCCTGGAAATGGCTGCCGGAGCAGGATGCAGTTACTGAATAGTACTGAGCTGAGCCAGAGCAAAACATCTCCCAGTGATGTGTGGTACCTCAGCGTGTTCCCAGATGCCAGGAGAGGTTTTTCCCTGCTGGCTGTGCCTCTACATGGCCACATCCAGCTGACTTGCTGGGCCTGGAGCTTGGGTGGATGTGGCTGCAGCAGGCTGGTGGCTGCAATTGGTGTGGAAAAGGGAAATATTATCAAGCAGAGAGACCTGGGAGAGGAAACTGGATGTATCTACTGGGTTCTTCTGTCTGGAGAGAGACAAGCACGGGCAGAGTTGGGCTAGACAGATGAGGTGACATTCTGCAGGGTTTGAGAGAAGGCATAGGGTAGCTGTTGCTGGATTGATGGGCTAAATTGTACGATGTCAGAGAAGGGAAAGTGCTGGGACTAGTGGGAGGGATGAACAGGAGGAAGAGCAAAAATCAGAGGAGCAGCTGATTTAGGCTGAGATGAAGGCTATTAAAAGACTCAAGTTTATTTCAGGAATGCTGGATCAGATCCTAAACGAAGGTGGCATACGCTGGGTATAAACATGTCACTTTGAAAAGGAGCTAAGAGTCAGGCCCAGGATTCCCTCTTCACTTGAGCTGGGGAGTTTAACACGACATATCTCAACCTTTGCAGCCCCCTTCTCGGTGAGCTGTTTTCTTGCAGCCTTGAGGCAGAACCTGCAAGGAGCATCATAGGAGAGAGAGAAAGACGCTTATTTATTTTTGCTGTTTGTTCTTCTGAAGTCATGTGCTTTACATCCATTTTATTGTTGCCTGCACTGTGCAGCTGGCAGAGCCCAGATCTGCACAGAGCTGCTGCTGTGTTCACTGACAGGCCCCTTTGGAGCTCAGTGTTGGATGAGGAGGGGACCCAGGGTGTCACCAATGCCCTTGTGGCACTGGTGGTGGCATGTCTCTAGGTTTTGATATAGCATTCCCCACTGCTTGAACTCTCATACATATGATTCCTGGCTCCTATTTCAGAAAAACAACTAGTTGCACTGCTGATGGATCACCTCTTCCACTGGCAATAGGAATAACAGTAAGTCAGAGAGTCAGCAACTGATCAGAGTGAATAATCTAAAACAGTTCAGATGGTGGCCTGCAGAGGCGGAGGGAGAGAAGAGCCCTTGCCAAACACACACTGCTGTTGTTCACTGTTTGTATTGGTGATGGAAATGTTGGGCAGAGGTACCAGGTGCCAGGTACCAAACTGAGGTGCCAGGAGCACCAGTACAGATTTCAAGCCCTAGAACAATTTTCTGTGTGCCTTAGCAGTGGGCACCATTCGATGGAGTGTTGCCATCACAGCACATCTTCCCTCCCAGAGGGTCAAAAATTATAGCAAAGTCAGCTCTGGGCTGACACATACCAAGCAATGACACAAAAACTTGCAAACCAAGCTATGAGAGGTTCTCACACATAAGAGAAGCTCCAGGAAAAACAATTCGCTGCAGGGCTTTTTGTTGGAAATCAAAACAGAATGTAAGAGCAGAGGGAGCTCTTGCACTCCCATTCATTCTCCGTACTCCTGATTTCCAGTAGAGTAGCTCTGGATCTTGCAGTCTCTTCATGCCTGAGACCTGTCTCATGGCTATCCTGAGAGGAAGCATGTCCTTTCACCTGGTGCTTATAGAAGACACAGCCTGGAGCCTTATGACAGATCTTACAACTTGGACTTTTATATCTATGCATATTAGAGCCAGAATATGTTGTATAGCAGTACCTGTGAAAAGCTTGCAGCCACTTGCTGTAAATCATCCCAGCCTGTCAGAGCCGGGGCTGTTAACTGGCTCCATGGCGAGTGAGGATCTCTTTCTTAGGGTTTGATTTAGAGTGTGATTTAGAGCCTGGCCTGAGCTCTAGATTCTGCTGTGTCCATCATGATTTTGGATGCAGTTTTGGCCAGAAGTCCTGAGTCGGCACAACTGATCCCATTTAGCCATCTCTTTACCCTGCTGTAACTGTGTATGAGGTTGTCAGATGCATTACTAACACTGGAGACGTCTGTGGTGATTTATCCTTGCAGTTGTGGATACTGACTTGCTAAGCAGGGCAGCAGACAGGGTGAGCTTCAAAACCATCACCTCCTGCAGGCAGCATATTCCAGGTGAGGCTTCAGAAAAATAAATAAATTTGTTCACTAGTTCAGAGGTAGGAAATTACAGAAAACCTAAAACTAACCTAGGAAAAATGGATGGAAATGAGCTGTGACTGTGGGGATGAGGCTGGGGATGGGGACGGGCAGGAGAACCAGAACAAGCAGGTGTGAACCTTTAGCTGGACTTTTGGGATCAGTGGAACAGACAGCAGTGAGGCAGGATGTGGGTGCTGGAGCAGCCTGGCAGCTTTGGGCATGTGGCTGCTCTTCCAGCAGGTACAGATGGCGAGCTGGTAAGCGAACCCTCAGACATATGCTGGGGTACATATGAGGCTCTGGGTCCCTCCTGGCTCAGACCACCTCCTTGCCCAAAACGGGAGGATGTTAGAGGTATCCAGCCATTTTCCACTCTGCTCTGTGCTGGGGGAGATTTGCAGTCAAAGTCAAAATTGTGTTTTGAGGGAACGGAGAGAGCTTAGGAGGAATGAGCTGAGACTGAAAGATGCTTGAGAAGTACTGAGATAGTCAAAGGGAAGAGCTAACAAAGACAGCACAGTGTTTGTGCTAAAACTGTGAACAGAGAGAAAAAAAGCAGCAACAAAGATCTATGTAACATAGCCCTAAGACCAGCAGCTATTTCTAGAATTTCTTATTGTCACGTCGTCCAAATTCGGAGTTGCTTCTGCAAAACAACTCCAGGCTTTGCTGTTTTATGCCTGAGAATGCTGATAATGTGTTTATCTGCCATTTCCACTCTCCTAAAAGGGAACTATAAAGTATTTGAAAATGATGGAGGGTTGCTGTACCATATTTAAGGCCAGCGAAGAGATAAATCTAGTCAGCCAGGGAAAAGAGACCAGTTAGGATTTTCCCACAATATTTATATGATGCTGGCCGAAAATAACTTTAGAGTGGTAATTTGAGTTCTCTGAAATATTTTTGTAAAATCCTTTTTGTGCAGTTAGAGATACACGTGTCTTAATCCTTTTATTTCCTTCTTGGGGGAGAAGAGTTAAGGTTAGAAGACTGATTGGAACTGAAAGTGTTGCTTAGGAATTGCTGACATGGAGGAAGAAATAATTATATTTTGGTGATGGAGCTGGATTGGGCCTTGCTAAGACTGGGGAAAACCAAGAAGTGATCTAGCCAAACCAAGAGGACACTGAAGCAATCAGAAAAGCATGGACTGGTGCTGTGTTCCTGGGTATAGCCTTTCAGTGGTGTGGGGCACAAAAGTGCAAAGTCGGTAGTTGTCTGAGGACTGTCATCGGCAACGTTCCCAGGAAGATCCTGTGTGTGCCTATTCCTTTATTGTCTCCATTTAGCATTTTGGTTTTTATAACATTCTGCACTAATGGAGTAAGTTATGAGCTGTCTGCAGAAGTGTTTTGTTTCGAATTTTTAAGATCTGGTACTACATGATTTCCTTGGCTGTCTCCAGCTTTCTATGGGAAAGAGAAGGAGTGAATAACTATGTTTCATTTCTCTCCCCTATTTGTGACTGGACAGATATCAAATCACCCTCCTTGTCTCCAGGGCCTCACTGCTGCAGGATATGTCACTGAGTGCTCAGATGTTGCTCAGAGAGTATCAGATACAGACTTGGTGCCACCCCTGTCCTCGAGTGTCGCCAACCCAGTGCAATCCTGACTGCAAAGAGCCCGATTCTGCAGTCGGAATCACACAGACAAATTTTTAATTACAGCCCCATGGACATAATGAAACCTATTTCCAGGATCAAAGCCTGAGCAACAGCAAATCCATACACATGCTGAGTGCAGAGTGAATCATGTTTATGATCCGTCAGCATTCAGCTTCTTTGTTCCAAAATGCTGGTCAGGAAGGCAGAAGAAATATTCCCGGGGATATTATAAAGACTAACTTATCATCAGAGGGAGAATCAATGGAGATTGATGGCAAATTAGATGGACACTTGAGACATTAAAAGGAAGGATGGAAAATAGGAGTGATATTATAATTGAACCATATTAATACATTTTAAATTGCTTTACAAATATTAACAAGTTAAATAAGGAAAGCCTGGAAATAAGAGTTTATCTAGTCTGAGAAAGCAAGGAGTGCGAAGGGACATTCAGGTTCCAGTACAAAGGTATATGAAGGTTAAAATGAAAAGTGATCAGAAGCATTTTAACACTTTGATGATACAAGAACAAGGGAACACATCAAAATTAAAGGGCACAACTTTTAAAGCAAATTAAAAGGAAATAGTCCTTTCTTCAGTGTATAGTGAAGCCACACAATTCACTGCTGCAGGATGTCACTGAGATGAAAGTCCAGATGGATTTGAAGTGGAAAAGGCTACGTAACTTTGTAGCAATTAATAGCATTTGCAGCGCAGCAATCTGGGACAATGGTAATCAGATCTCATGCTTCAAAGCAAAGGCTGACCATCTTCTGGGATCAGGAAGGACATTTTCTTTCTGCATAAAAAGAACATAATATGGTTGGCCAGGTAATATGACTGGCTATGGTCGATCCCACTAGAAGCTAAGTCAGCAAGAGATTAGCAAATTGCTTCTGTGGGTGCTGGATTAAGGTATTATAAAAAGGTTTTCATCAATGCCAGACAGAATATCAATCCAGCAATCTCTTCTTCTGTGTCAACTCCCACAAAAGTAATTTCAGTGATTACAGTAGATATTGAAGTAGGACATAAAGGGGGTGGTTATAAGCAGCTTCAGAGACCCTGCGCTGCACGGCTCAGTTTCCTCCATCACCACCATTATCTGTGGGCTGGCGCAGAGCTCGGATGAGCCTGGAGTCTCCCAGCACTGTATGGATACAGGCTCCCTGCCCTCAAGGGCCTGCTGTCTGGACAGAGAAGGAGGAAAAGAAACAGGGAATGCCGTCGCCTCTGCTCAGAACCAGAGAAAGTGCAGCACAAGGCTCGGTGATCAATTCAAATCCTGTTAGTGCCACTGGAAGCATTTCAGTTTGCAGTTTTGCCTTGGCAGATTTTGAAACTAGTCAGTGGCAAGGTAGTGGAGCATTTTAGAAAACAGGACCTTAAATATCACAGTGGGATATGGGGCAACATTTTGAAAATTAGCCTCCAAGGTGTTTGTAAAATGTCACCTTAAAGAATTTGCCGAAGCTGACACAGGAAGGTACGGCACAGAGAAGTGCCTTGGTGCACAAAACCTTGAGATTCAACCAAACCAGCTTAGTAGGAGTGACAGAGAGGAGAGACATCAGCTGTGGAGCCGTGTCATCTCCCCACATTTTCTCCCCAGAGCCACATCCCCATGCACCTGAGGATCTCAAGGTGTCTCCTACAGACAGAGATCCACTCTGTCTGCATTGTGTTGGGCAGAGCCCTGCATCATGCCCATGACCACCCACCATCACTGAGGCCACGTTGGTGGGAGGGAGGAGGAACGAGGTTTTCTCCATTCCCTTTCTCTCACATCAGCCATTTTTTTTTCCTGTTGCTGAAGAAAGACATTTGGGTGCAGAGAGAACAGGCTGTTGCGTGCAGACAGGGATGTTGGTCTTCAACAGGTGACGCTTCCAGGCCCCTTCTCCAGTGGCCATGAGCAGCTGTAAGTGAGCAGAGCTGAGACTACTCTTCCAGTCATCTACTCTGGGGCTGACAGGTAATAAAGCAGCATTTCCTTCAGAAAGGTGGGAAGGATGGACAGTTGATGGCTGTGACGAAGGCATATCAATAGATGGAATTAAGTTCTGAGAGGTGTGTGACTGGGGCTGGGAGGGGGGAGGGGAGAACTGGCAGGTAGGAACACGAAGTTCACTGGCAAGGCAAATGCGAATGCTGAGACAAGTTGCCATGTTGGGACAAATGATTCCTTTGCCTCCTGGATTGCAAACAAGGGAGAGAAGTGACCAGCAGGTGCAAATCTGCTGGCGAGGTATTGTGTAGATGTGATCATTACTGTGCTTATGGGCTTGGCTGGAAAGGATGGACAAGGGAGCTTTAGTTCTGCAAAATTCACAAGAAAACTGCATGCAAAAAAATAGCTATAAGGTAGGACTGCAATTTACCTGCATTATTGGAAGATTGATTTCTGATGAAAGGAGCAGAGAAAGGAGGGGAATAAAATTTTATAGATGGCAAGAATGGGGATCAGAGCTTTAAAATGGCAGCTGTGAGTTAGTATTCTTGAAGGATTGGTTCAGGTGGGACTGCAGAGACCAGAGCTAGCTTCTGCTTTCCAACCACCTGCATTTAGAAAAGAGGGAGACCAGCAGACTGGCCTCAGTGAAATTCTGCTGGATTTTCCCCGGAGAATCAGAATTGTCCCTGCATTTCAAGTACCTGAAAGACTTAAAACACTGACAAGGCTGAAAGGTGAGGTGAGGGTCGAAAGGGAGAATGGCTGGCAGGAATAAGTAGATTGTAGCTTGGGCTGGATAATTCAGGGATCTGTAATAAAACTGCATGGTGACAGATAGTGAATAAAAGAGTACAGGTATATTATGGTTTACAGAGCACAGGACAGATGTGTCTCTAAGGAGACTGTGATAAGGAAGGGAAGGGAGCAGCGGATCGGGAGCAGAGGCTGTTTGGGGATGCAAGAGCACTGTGTGAATAAAGCAGCAGTGTAGCAAGATAGTTCAATCATGGTGCTGTCACTGGTATGTTATATATGACCTTGGGCAGGTCACTTAGGCTGATAGCTTCCAGAAGAGCTTTCTAAATGCATGTGTTGCCATGCACAGGAGCTGAATCTCTCACAGTCAGTGCTGCAGCTCCGAGCCCTCCAGCTCGCACAGTGAATCTGAACTACCCAGGGAATGTGGATCCAAGTTTGGCACGAGGAAAAATCTGGATTTTTTTTTTAAAGAATTCAGCATCCTCTGTCCTCAGGAAACATTACTCCCTAAAGACTGGTAGTCAGCAGTGCTGAGTCTTTACATTTCCAATGCTGGGCAAAGGCAGCACTGGTTTGCATCTGTCTCCCCTCCACCCAGAAAAATGGCTCGATCTTCAAAAATCTGGCCTGAATTTATTTCTCTTCTCATTGCCCAAGACCACTGGCGAAGTTGTAATTTTATTGGAATATGTAAGGGAAGAACATGCTAATTACATGTTTCCCTCCCTTGGACACAGAAATGAGGGCTTTACTTACACAACACACACAGTGAATTACAGGTGCAAACACACACACGCATATATATATATATATATATGTGCATTGTGCTTTTGTGCTTTAAGAAGCCTCTGAATCACGGCTGCTATTTCAGTTCACCATATTAATCTTTTTACCAATTTCAGCATTTGCAGTAATAGCAATTAATGATAAAGCTGCTTACATTAAAAAAGAGAGCAAAAGAGGCTGATAAGTCCTTCCTACCAGTGGATTCTCCCGCAGTGATTTTCATTACTTTGTTTTCAAGTTTGAAGGCAGAAATTTTGGCCGTGGCTGCACTTCTTTCCTCATTGCTGCTTCTCCAATACAGCTCTTCTGCACAGCCTTGAGGCCAGTGAAGTGCAGTCCCCAAACCCTTCGTGTCTCAGATAACTTTGATGTTGGGGCATGACCCTCCCTGGGTGCCATAATAGTGGTGGACAGAAGTGCTGGGGACAAACACACACTCTGCTGCCCTTGCACAGCATTCCTGCTTGTCTGCAAACCTCCAGCTATAAGATTTGGAGCTGGAGAAAAGGAAATCAACAGGAGAGCTGAGACACATTCTGGATTTTATTTTTAGGTGTATTTTTAAAGTTCCAAGCACTTGAAAGGATATTAGGACTGATTTCCAGCTCAATAATGCAGTATTTTTGTAGTAAGAGGCTCAAGGATGTTTTTTCCATGCCACATATGCAGGGTGTTCAAGTGTGCAGTGTCTGCTGGAGGACAGCAAGCCATTGGAGGGTTTGTGCTTGCTCATATTGCCCACAACTGATATTAATAAAGCAAAATATACCCAGAAGTGGGTTATTTCTAAGTGGAAGCTTCTTTCCTCCTGAAGAAACCCGAAGAGCAAACTAATACATGTGCCGTGTCTATGGCTAAGGAATGCAGGAGCCAAGATCTTTGGCAATGTAGAAACACATGGAGATATTTAGATGCCTAATTCTTATATATGCATCTAATTTTCTTCAAATCCACTCAATGCAGAAAGTCAAGAGGGTGATGCTTCCCTAAATACCTCTTGGCTGCTGGTGAGTGGCTGTGAGCAGGGTCCTGTGCTTGGGAGAACAGACATGAAAACAGATTCAAACGATACCTGAGGAGCAGGATCCTTGGAACATGCTGTTCCCATCCCTGTGTGACTGTGTCTCGTTCTGAGAGCTCTTCAGGGGTTTGACTCAGAGATGGCTGACTGAGGGAGCTCTGCTTTTTTTGTTTGCTTAATGTCATATGCACTTGGACATCACATGTTCCAATTTTCTGTAGAGACCTTGTGCCTATTTGGTTCTGTGTTAGAGATGGTGGTGATTTAAAAAAAGAGCCAAGAGAAGTGAAAAGAAAGGATTCAGAGAAACAGAGGGTAAAAAGGGATTGTGTCACTGCCTTAAAATAAACCAGCAGTATATGGCAATTTCTAATGGAAAAAGTAAATCCACTTTCAGATTATTTCCTGGGAACTTCTCTCTCCTTTATGATACAAGGATTTGCTCATTTATTTTTCTGTCAATCTAATTACTTCACTTTAAGTTCTCTGTTGAATGCAGGTTTAGACTAGAAGAGAGCAAAGGATTCTGAAAGTCGTCAGCTTAAGAAATTCACAGAAACGCAGCCTTTCTGAGATCCCTCATGTTGTTATGAAGATCTGACAGACAGTTATTGGAATTCCTGGTAGGAATAGGTGAATAATGACTTCTCTCTTTTTTTTCTTTTTTTTTCTTTTTTCTTTTCATCAGTTTGGTTCTAGAACAAAAAATGAAGGGGAAAAATTACTTTTAGGTATTTAAATATAATTAGTATGGCAGGGGAAGAATGAAAAGATTTTTTATTTGAGACTAGAAGGAAAGGAAGTAGAAAATCCCTTCAAAACTCTGCATTTTGCAGAGAAGCATAACCTTTTTTTCTTTTCCCATAACCATATTATTCCACTTTTGGTTGGTTCAGGGTTTTTTTAATTTCTTTCTAGATGCACTTTCTAAACAGCTCATCATGAAGCATTTAAGCTAAGAAATAATGCAGTTGTGTGCTTTGATTCCTTTAATTTTTTTCCCATCCCATTTTTTGACAGTAACTATCTAATGAATTCAATCTGAATTAATAAACATTGGCAGACAATCCGCAAGCACTTTTCTGAGCCTAATTTTAGGATGTGTTAAAAACAATGTCTCACATCCTTAGTGCCTATGATTGCAGTTTCCTTTATGCTACAGGCAGTTAAAGACAATTCATACCTCAAATAACATGCACTCAAAGGGTCCAGAGCAATGAGAGATAAAAGAGTTGTCTGAAGTCAGAATAAATCAGGAGCAGAAACATATAGAGAATCCTACGATCTTGACTTCCATCCCCTGCTTTCTCACTAGCCTATGGATTAATTATAAATCTCTTTCTCACCCATTAGATTTTTCTCCTGCTTCTACTCTTGCACTTTCTCATTCACACCTTCAAGTCTTTGCTACTCTTCCTTTCATCCAAATTTCCTGACTCTCCATTTTTGCACACTTCCCTCTTTGCTCCTCTGCTTCTCCTGGAGAAGATTGCTAATGAAGTGGCAAGTGTTAATAACATGTCTTGGCTGTGCCTGCTGAGATGGATAAAGAGGCAGCAAGGTGGGTGAAGGAGAAGAGTGAAGAGGGTGGGATGATGTGAACTGATTTCAGACTCTGGACAAAGGTGTGCAGGAAGGCAGAGGAACCCACTGCACACTCAGAAATCCTCGCTCAGCTGTGAGTGGAGAGTTGGAACTGAATGTCTTGGGAGGAGAACATCAACATATCTGCAAGGTGGGACTTGTATCCTCAGGGATACAGAGGCCAAAGTGGGAGCAAAGATTTACAGGACTGAGAAATGTGTGGGCAGAGGGGAACCAGCAGATCCGTCTGCTTTGCTGTGACAGGACCTCAAGCGAGGACACTTCGCGCAGGATTCATCTGGATGGGTTTGTGCACAGGGACTTCCAGTGCTCGAGTAAAATCAGCTGTGAATATGCATATTCAATGAGACAGGGGTTAGGGGTGCTCCCTGCACACCACACTGGCAGGGATTAGACAGCCATCTGCTCGTTACAACACACTCAAAAGTCTGTACCTGAATGTGGAATGTCACTGGAGCTCCTGCTTCCTCGAGTCCTGCAGAATCCCATGTTTGTCACTGCAGCCTCTGTTGTGTGGTTAACGGACAAACCTGGGCAGAGCTGATGGGTTTAGGGGACAGGGATGTTTAAGGGGCACACAGGAGAGGCTGAAGAGCCTGTGCTTTGGGCTGACAGCTGTATCTCCCCGAGGAACACAGGCCAAGCCCGCAACAGCTGGTTGGAGAAACCGTGTTGGTGCCGTGGGAACAAAGACGTTGTCTAGTCTGCAATCCAGGCAGGAGGAGTAAGAAAACAGAGATGTAAATTAGAAGCAGGTTTCCTTGAGCTGCTCTGGTCTGAGAATATTATACAAAGACTAAAATGTCCAGGAATAGCTGTCTGTCATTGTAAACAGTCGCATTAGCCATGATAGATAACTTCAGGCTATGTCTTCATGAGCACAGTAGACACTAAAAACTCTTTAGTCTTTGGAAACTCCTTCCAAATACCTTTGATTTCACAGGAATAAGCCAGCTGTATTCCTGTTCTGCATTTAATTTAACACTCATAGGAAATTATTTATCTAGCTAGCTATTTATTATCTCATTCCATGTCTGCAGTTGAGGAAAGTCTGTTTATTCCTGTTCCACAGCAGTGTCTCTTTCTCTGGCAGTTCTGACTAGCTGCTAGGTGCCCTGGGGAATGTCGAAGCAGAATTAATTAATCATGACCAGCAATGGAGGTGTTTTTCAGATTTGGATTTGGCCAGCTGATTACACAGGATCTTTCTGGGAGTCAGACTGTTGAAGACACCAATGTGACACCAGCCCTGGATTGCTTTCAGACAAAGTCACTTTGGGAAGCTGCAGAGGCATGTATGGTCTCTCCAATGTCGGGGGGGATGTAGCAGGAGTCAGCAGTGTGCTGGTGGAGGGGACTGCTCACTCCCTTTGGCAGGACATCATGCCAGTGGAACTGTAAACTACCACTCAGCATGTCCTGTCCTTCCCTCAGCCCACAAAGGTGTGAATCTCTCAGCATTCAATGGAAGCCTTTTCTGAATGTCTCCATTGGAGCAGGAGGAGTTGTGATGGCACCTGGCACTTGCCAAACTGGAAGTCCCCCTTTCAGCATGCCCACGAGTGATGGCAGTGCAGGCCAACTGCACAGACTGTGCTGAAGCAGCAGTATTTGCTTTACAAATAGCTCTGAATTCTTCCAGACCCTCTTTCCTCCCTCTGTAGAGCCTGGTGGAGCATGTGCTATTCCTCCTGGTCAGCGATTTCCTCCTGGCAATGGGGAAAGGTCAAGTGTCCAGGACAATTCTTTGAGATCTGTCAGCACCCTTCAATTCCTCTGGCGGTGAAGGGCTAATGATTTGCAGAGTCTGGCATGGATGGGCAATCTCTCCCTGCAGGAGCATTCCTCGTTTCCAAAGAGACTCCACAATATGGCTTGGAGTAATGAAGCATTTCCCTCAAGGACTCTTCCAGGGGGTAATTCAGTACTCTATTGTACTCATGCTGTCAGAGGAATCAGGCTCCAGCACTACAGATGTGCTGATGACAGGGGGTAAGATCAACTTTCAAGTAAATTATCCACACTTTTCAAAATTTATCATCTTCAAACCTCTTTTTCTGCCTTCAACTTGTTCCATTGTTGCCTAACACAGAAACAAATTGAGGCACTTTGCTCCTTCCCCACCCCGGAGATGAGGCCACGTCTGGGATGGAGCCATTTATGGGGTGGGGAGGTGGAAACCTCTGCTTTTAATGGAAGTCTCAGACTACAGCAGTGTTCACTATTAGCTCAAAGCTGTAATCCATAGTGACAGGCCAGCTGGAGCACGAGGAGACATCCAGGCAAATCTGCATACAGAGGTTTCCTCCCAGCAGCTGTGTGGGGGAATTCAGATTTCCAACTGCAGTGTCTGGCGGTCAAGGCGTGTCCCTTTAAGAGGAAAAGCAGACAGAAAAGCCCCTCTGCCACTATAAATAAACCCCCAAAGGTTGGGGATACTTCTACTTTTTATTCCCACTGTTTGCCCTGGTAGTGGTGGTGAGGACTGACCCCTCTCTCCAAGGAGCATTCAATGGGAAGAAGCAGCCCTTGGTACTATTGAAAGGGAGGAGAATGGAAAAAGAATGGTCAGGCATGGCCTCAATGGGAAGGAGCAGCCCTTAGTACTTACTGGAACTTTATTTTGCCCTGGTGAAAGGGAGGGGAAGGGAAAAAAGCTGGTCGTGCTCTGCCTCTTGCTCCATCCACCATCAGGCACAGACTCTTATCGAGGTCCTGCCTCTCTCCACATTTAAAATGGACTCTGTGCCCTCTGGCCATCCAGCCCTGCCTCCATCTCTTATTGAACTGCACAGGAGCCGTTGGGGACATTTTCATCCATGAAATGAAGAATCAATAGAGTTGCCTCGTTACAGGCTCACTCTTCACTGCCGTTCTCGCCCTCCCTTTTGCCACTTGCTTTGCCCTTATTTTCAACCCACTTTCACCAGCGCAGACATGATGGCAGACATTCACGGGTGGCAATGCCCCTCTGCTACGCACAGAGGAGCAAAAAGGTGGCTTAAGACAAGAAAAAGAACAAAAAAAAAAAAAAAAAAAAAAGAAGGGAAAATTCCAAAAAGGGGGGNAAAAAAAAAAAAAAGGCAGGTAGACTTCCAAGAAGGAGGTGGAATATATCTTTTAAAAGTACATAAGTGGTTGCAAAGCCAAAGGCCCCAGGAGGTCAGTGGTATGCAGACTTTTAAATCCTTGATGCTCATGAAAACTTTGCACACAAATTCCGCTCTGGGAAAATCTGCATTTTCTTCTATTTTTTATTATTATTATTTTTTTATTTAGCAAGTAAAGAAGTTGGTTTTCTGGTGTGAGAGGGGAGTGGAGCTGTGCTACGCTGTCATTGATCTGACAGGTCTGCTTGGAAAATGGACATGCTATTTACTTGGGAAATTCTTGCCTTTTGATATGTGGTTGGGTTCTTTTGAAGCCTCAGTGTGAAGGAGAACATGATCCCACAAGGCGGTTATGACCTAAAAATTCAAAAGTGATGATAATTTGAGATCATCAATATTTTCTGTTCCTCTGGTGCTGAAGCACTAAAATGCTATGAGAAATACTTATTATTGTATAACGATAACACACATAATAAATTAAACAGCATCAAATATTTGATTCAATGTACAGTGTATTTTAAACTTTTATCAATACAATACAGATTGTGTAAAAATGTCAAAACAAATTAATTGAAACAACATTAAAATAATGTGTTTATTTCCTCAAAATTAAACATTTCGATATGACTGAAATGAATAGAGAAAATCAAACTGATTTGTTTTGACAATTTAAACGTAAAAAAGTTTGTCAAAATTGACATGTTCCCGTGCAACGTTTGGATTTCACGAGGACTGCGTTTTCCTGTGAAAAACTGTTCTGTCAAAATTTTTTGACCAGCTCTACTTACAGTCTATCTAAACAGACAAGCATCACAGCCAAGACTCTCAAACGCTCCAGGTGGTCAGGAGATGGATTTAGCACAGAGCAGAACAGTCTCAAAGAAGGAAATAAATAAACCTCACAGCTAGAGGTGGCCTTAAACTTGGCTACCAAACTGCTTTAATGTTTGAGATGCTCAGACCTGAGTGGTTTTGGTCTTTAAACCTGGCAAGGACTGAATTCCTTTGGTTTTTAGCAAATCTGTGTTGCAGAACTGATTGCACTGATGGGAGAGGGTGTTTGTGATGGGGAGATTTCAGTGCAGATATGCAGTATCCTCTGGGATTTTTCAGTTGTTGGCTTTGGTTGGAATCTAACTAATCCCGGCCCCCTGGGCTTGACTGGCAAGGATGAGATGGCTTTATTTTCCACACATCCTTCTGTCTCAGTGGAAATTCCAGTGTTAGGGCTTAGGGAATAGGTGGCAAAGGAGTCCTGCAGGTGGATGGGCTCTGGGGTTCAGAGCTGGTGACAACAGCTTTGGGTAGGAGTTCTCTCACCTTCATGATACACAGATTTTAAATCTTCTCATTATATAAATGCAGTTCCAGGTTAATTTGAGCTTCTAATTTAATATGGTGTTCCAAATTAGGAGTTAATATGGTATTTGATTATCTTTTTGCAATGAGATCCAACCCAAGGCTCATTGACTTCAATAGACCTTCCAGGAGAACCTGCAGTGGCAGAGCCTGAGCCGGTGCACGCTGAGAGCAGGAGACCGGCACTCAAGATTTCTGACTTCTGTTTCAGAAGCTGCCCATAAAATGGTGTTATTTGGGGCTAATACTCATTCTAGCTCACATTTCTAGCTTGAATTTAAGCACCTGTGCATCAATGTTCATATAACTCCTCCTATATGGGGTGGCAGAGCTGTAGAAGGAGCTGAGCCTGTGTTTTTCAGCCTCAGACCAGTGTCCTGTGAGCTAAAGGAGTCTGTCCTAAACACTTAAATTAGTGATTTGCTTAACACACTCCAAGACTCTGTTCAGCACCCCTTAGGCAGTCCAGGAATAGGAAGCCCATGTCAGGGAGCTGTTATCCTCACCCTGGTCCCATGGTCAGCTCTGTTCCACTGCACAAGTCTCAGCTGTGCTGCCCTTGGGAGGTCCCACTTTGTCTCTGGAGTGTCCTGGCAGGACTGTGCACAAGTGTCTAAGACAGAGCCTGAAGGAGACAATGTGGGGAAATGTGGAGGGACACTTTTATGGCCACAGCAAACTTCTCATCTGCTCAGTGGGATAAGGAAAGTGGAGCTGCCCTATGCCAGAAACTGCAGATGCCAACTTGAGGTCCCATTTCTGTCCCCTCTTCAGCTGCCTCTTGTTCCCTTGGCTTCATCCAGCTGAGTGGTGGCTGAACCTGTGGTGCCCATAGGAAGCTCCAGGTGAAATGGTGCCTTTCACCATGGCAGGCAGGGCTGTCATTATCCAAGCAGCAGGAGCTGCACCAGGAGAAGCAGTGGCCTGTGGATTTTAACCCCTTTTGCTCCTCCAGTAAGAGCAGAGGAACACAAAAGACTAAGGTCAAAGGCTAAGATCCTTTTTGAGAGACAAGAAAATTTGGAAGATAAACCATTTGCAAGGATCATTAGGTAACTTCAGCTTCTCAGCATACAGAAATAAGCATTTCCCAAGCCCGAGTGGGGTCACTCCACATGGCTTTGGTGGCAAAGTCCCTGCCCAGGAACAAACTTCAGAACAACAAAAATATTTCAAGGAATGTCAGGTGTGGGATAAGAGTTGACTTTCTTGGACTGAATGTTACATTACGGTTCTTCAGGGCAATTTGGGCGTCAATTTTGTTTTCCTTCAGCCTCTCTGCTTACGGGTCCCAGTTGTTGCAAAGGAATAGATTAGAAAGGCAGGACTGGCACACAGGATAGAACAGGCACGGAACCAGTCCTAGGATTTCTGGACTCTGACACGGGCCTTGTTAAACTGAGTATTCAGATTAGTCTCCTTCCTAGATCTCCAGTAAAAATTGTAGGGAATAACATGATTTTTGTTCAGGCTTTTGTGTCTGGCTTGCAGGTGTTTCTTGTTCCAAAATGCAAGAACAGTATTAAATGAATTTGGATATTTCCTCTTATGCATAAATTACAAAATCTATTTTGGCTCAGTCAAAACACACTGTTTAAGAAAACACTTCATTTTGATTTTGAATGTATATTACTCAACATGTAATGAAAAACAAAACACAGTCTTGAACTGATCCTTTCCAAACTGAACACTCGACACATTCTGTTCCAAAGAAAAGCTGACTTTATCAAAATGCCTTTTTTTCCCCTTAAATCAACAAATTTCTACAAAGTGTTTTGCCTCTGATGAATTGGCATTTTCCTGACATAAAATGAGCAATCCAAAAAAATTCTAAGCAGCTCTGTGGCAAGTCCCAGCTAATTCAGGAATAGTAGCATGAAGGTGCGTAGGAAGGGTACTGCAAGGAGACATAGCATTGAGCTGAGACTTAAGAGATTTGGGTTGAATTCCTGAAGCAGTTACAAAATGATCTGGGACAAGTCATTAATCTACCCCGTGTCTCAATTCCCATTCTGCAGAATGGAAAAGCAGCACTTCCCTATCTCCTAAAGCTACTGCAAGGATAAAAATCTATTAACACTTATGAGATTACCGGACTTTGATATGAGGTGTATAAATACAGAGGAAGACAGAAGAAAGAGCTGCATTTTTGTGTAACTTAAAATGAAATTATGGGGAAGTGGACTAGCTAGGACAATAATTTAATAATAGTAGGAATAATTTCAAGTTCAGGGCAGTGCTTAATAGAAATCACTGCTCACCACCCACCATATTTTTTTTTTTTAATAAGCAGCTCAGAAAAGTGCAATTTATCATTATTATTATCATCTATATTCATTCTATCTCTGCCACTTCACAAATGAGAGGAGTTCCTCACAAACATCTACAAAGCTAGCTCATTATCCAGCCTCCCTATTTTTAACTCTCATTTGTGACAATAGCTATCAAAATCTTGCCAACAGTCGGGCTGCTGGTGTGCTGACACCACTGCTCCGCAGCCCGCTGAGCGGTATTATCTCACTGTTCCCTCGTGCTCCCCCATCTGTCCCTGGCCATCTGGTGTCCTTGGTCTCCTAATTAGATTGTGAGCTTTTTGGGGCATGGACCGCCTTGCTGGTTTCTGTTTGTGCAGGACCTACCGCGGTACCGTTCCCGGTGCGGCAGGACTGCCTTCAAAATCACAGACTCACAGAATATCCTGAGTTGGAAGGGACCCATGAGGATCATCAAATCCAATTCCTGGCCCAGCACAGACACCCCAAGAATCCCACCGTGTGCCTGAGAGTGTTATCCAAACAGTTCTTGAACTCAGACAGCCTTGGTGCTGTGCCCACTGCCCTGGGGAGCCTGTTCCGTACCCACCACCCTCTGGTGGAAGAACCTTTTTCTGAGATCCCACTCAACCCTCCCCAGACACAGCTTCATGACATTCCCTCCCATCCTATTGCTGGTCACCAGGCAGAGATCAGTGCCTGGCTCTCCACCTTCCCTGGTGGCGTCTCCCCTAAGTCTCCTCCTCTCCAGGCTGAAGAAACCTCATTGTTTCCTCACGTGGCTTCCCTCCAAGACCCTTCACCATCTCCATAGCCTTGTGACACTTCACCACATATCCATGTGCGCATGCAGAAGTTCCTTTTAATTCTTTCCCAACATACTGAGAACTTGAAGGATCCCCTTTCCATGCAGAGCCCTCAACCAAGTGCCTGTGGATTCTGGAGTTCAGAACATCTTGGCCAGTAGATTTATGATGAAGATTCTTGAGGTTTACCTCCCTCTGTCCAGCACCACCTGCTGTTGTGACTTGGTGGAGGCTCCTCCCTGCCTTGCTTGGTTTCAAGCCGCCTCTCATCCTCATCATCATCATCACACTAGTGGTTTATAATTAGCTGAAGTGCGGGGACAAACGAGCTGAAAGCAGGTATGGAGCTGTTACCAGTGTGATTCTCACCTCCTTACAGGCAGGGAGTAATTAGAGTTTCTGCACAAAACCTGCTCCCTTTAGGCTGTTGTTTGAACTGCATTAATAAAGGAGGGTTTGTAGGATGGTTTTGGTTCACTGAATATTCTGACAAATTACAAGCAAAGTGTTGACAAACTGAAAAGAAAAAAAATCTTTTCTCCTCGAAGTCATTTGGGGTCAAAAGTAATATTTTTATCACTGTTCCCTCTTAAGAGGATGGAGAGACAAATCAAAAGGAGAAAAAGCTTGATTAGTTTCAAATAGAGATTTGGAAATGTTTCCCCTTGGAGCTCTCACAACCCAAACACTGACATCTCCCAATCATTATTTTTTTCAGCATGAGCAATTTGGCAAAAGTGAAGTGAATTTGTGGACTATGTTGGTATTTTTGGAAAGGTATTTCTCATCCACTCTCCTTGCCTCTCCTCACCCAAAAATGTTTTATCTGATGAATATCCCACAGGTTTAACCACTCATGCATATTTAAAACTAAAATGGTTAAAGAATAATGCACATTTAGACACCAATCAGTGCACAGTTACTGAGGTTTGGAAAGGGATTCACTCATCACTGCCTGAAATGCTGAAATCCCACTCCCATAACGAAATAGCTTTACAACCATTTGGAATTTTACAATGTTGCATGCCACAATCATCCAGGGACTAAGAGCCACTGCTGAATTGCAGCTCCATCCCTGACTCCAGTCAGATATCAGTGTCTGCAGTTTGAGCTATAAAGACATCTAGGTCAGAAGGGCCCAGATTCTTTTTTTCCCAGAGCTCAGGTTTATCCACAGCAGTTCATATGACTTAACAAACCCCGACAGATTGGCTTTGCCATCCCTTCCCATCCATGTTTTCTGTTTTCCTCTGGCTCTGACAGAAAACATGTCCCCAGCTTGGTTAGACTGCTGGACAGGGTTTCCAAAGGACAAGCTGAGCTGCTCTGTGGATCCTGCCTTTCCTGTACTTGCACAGGCCACCTCTGAATTAGGGGCAGGACATAAATGTTATTGCTCCAGTTCCACCTCCCAAAGGTGTAGGGCAGCATTTACCTGTTGAGCAGGATTTTGAGTGCACAGTTAACTCAAAACAGGCATGGTTGAATAAAATCTAAAGGAGCTTATCCCTACTTAAAATTAAGGGTACACTTAAGCTGTTTGCTGAAATAAGGTCAGACATTCGTCACTTTACAGGGTCAAATCTAAACTAACATAAGCTGTTTCATCTCTCCCTTGACACTTCAGTCTCTTACTAATTTATCAGCATCCTAAAGCAGTGTGTGAAGTTGCTGCAGAACAGAAGCGTTTCAGATACAAATAGCAATTGTTAGCCTCTTCCCTCTGGTAAATGGCAGCAGGCAGAAACCTCTCTCAACCTGCCAAGAACCAAATGTGGGACACAAGAAAGAATTATTGGTGCATGAAGCTTAAAGAGATAGGGGACTTATTTCTTTACTGCAAATAATGTGTTCAGTAATTTCCCTTTCCTGAGCCTGCATTTCTGATGGAAATAGTTCACAACAACGAGCATGGGGAAACAGAAGGGATGTGTGCAAGATCAATTTGAGTCTAATAGAAGGGATAAATGAAAGGTGCAGGGGTTGGGAGAAAGGTAGAAAATCACAGGAGGCAGAGGTGTACTGGAGTGTTCACAGCAAGCAATGAAGAGTCAGAGCACTTGCATCCTGTCTCTAGCAGGGATCTGGGGCTACACAGCCTCCCTCATATGAAACAGACCTTGTAATATCATTTTATGCAAAATCTATCATTCTGAGCTATCCCACTGTATAAAAATTACCTTTTAAGTGGCTAAGTAGACACCCAACTCTATTCTTTTCTTCTTATTTCAAGAAACAATGGGAGTAACAGCACTTGCCTGCCTTACTAGAGTGCTGAGAGCTTTAATTAATGTCTCTAATTCAATTTGAACTCCTTGGATAAAAGGCACTGCCTTGTGACAGCAAAGGTATTGCTGAAAATAGAATATAATTAACACACAGATATCAATCACGATGAAATTAAGTGTACATTCAAATACAACTTGCACTTTACAGAAAGTACTTGCCTATTTTTCCTCCAAGAATCCTGAAGACTCATAAGATAAGGAACATTTCATGTTCCAGGCTGAATTTCTACTAGAAAAAACTCACCTTAAACCACCTAATAAACTACAAGGGGTTGTAGCAGGAATCTCCATCTGCACTGAGGGATGGACGGTGCTGGAAAATGACTGGAACATGACTCAGAATCACCACATCGAACATTTTCTTCTCCCACTACTTATTTACTGAACTGTAGGCCCGTGTTCTGGCTCACCCACTGATCATGTTTATTAACAGATGTGCCATTTGCATGATCATGTTTGTTGGCATGAACCAGGACCCAGCTCCCTGCATTGCTCTACAGTGCTCCTGAATGGAAATGGCCTTTGTAGCTTGGACTTTTTCAACTGCTGCATTACAAAGCTTGCTCAGATGGTTGTCATGCATTGCTTGTAGGACAGGAACACCTTGTGAGTCATGTGAGCAGGAGATTTGTATTTTGGTAGGTGCTACAACCAGATTCTGGCCTCTCCAACAAGTTGATGGTTCAAGTAGTCACACAAATATAATCACGACTCCATGGAAGTCATGACCATGACTTCCAGTTGGAAAATAAAGCCAAAAAAAAAAGCATGTAAGGGCACTGCCCAAGATCCTAGAGGGTGTCTGGAGTAGAACTGAACAGAACATTGGATTTCTGGGTCAAAATGCAGTGTGGGACTCCCCCAATCCTCCCCTTTAGTGCTGAGATTCCTTCTGTACCAGATTTAGCTTTTGGTTTGCCTTGGGTCCCCTATCCAAGGGTTATACACTTGGAGACACCACCTCCCTGCTTCCTCCTTCATCCCTTTTGCAAAATCCCCAGAACACATTTCACATCAGTGGAGCCCCGTAAAGACACCTAACGAATTAATTTCAGATTCAAACTTGTTAGGAGTTAGATTGAATGCACCTCACAATATTGCCTTAGACACAAAATAATCCCACTTTAGTAAGCTTTATAGCTTCCATGGGGACCAGCCCTGTGGAGTGTATTAATCTTTAATGTGAAACAACATCTCTACAGCAGCTACAGGGGGGAAAAAGATACTACTAAAAAATTAAAGTTGATGGTGTGATAGTAGTCTGGACCCACTTATGCTCTTCCATCCTTCATTGCCTCAGGCACCATTCTCTGCTCTCAGCACTGATCCAGCCAGCTTCCAGACTGGAGATGTGGCCATTTCTTCCAGTGGTCTCAAGGCATGTTCTCCCTATGTCTTACTTCCTGTAAAAGAGCCTACACAACCCTAATCTTCCTGAATTTAACTGTGACCTGAAGGAAAGGAAGGGAGGATGAAGAGCTGCGTGGGGGGAATTAAGGAATATCTCTTCTCTTTCACAAGCTGATGTTTCCCCAATGTATGATGTTCACATGTGGGAGGACACACTGGGATTTCTCTGAATCCCATTTTGTTTGGCTCTTCTCACACTTCGGTCCTCACTTGCACTGTGTTGGGAACTGGAGCAGGGCTGTCACTCCACCTTGGTGTGTAAGAGCTCCCTGCCTCTCTTTGCAATAGAAATTCAATAGAAAGTGAAATATTTAAAGGAAAACTGATCCAGGCTGGCTGATGAGGGAAGTAACTATGGATGAATTTAATGAACAGACAACCAAGCAAGCTTGGACAACATGTGCAGAACACCTGATCATTATCAGCAGTGACTGGCACACCCGGCTAAGGGTGAATCTGCTGAGCTTGCAGCTGCATCCCACTGTGATGGGACAACAGCAGCAAGGCAGAAATGTACCCTGGGTGAAGAAGCAGCAGAAACTGCTGAACTGGAATTTGGAATTCCTGAGAGTGGGATGCAGCTGGGAGCATTTTCCCAGTAATCAATTCATGCTCATGACTGCTGTGAGTGGAAGCAGAGGTGTACTGTAGCCCACTTGGAATATGCTGTGTTCCCCTCTACGTGGGGCTGGAAACTCCCCAAAGCCCTGTTTGGCAAGGGAAGCTAGAACCAGTCCTTTGTGAGAGGCAAGGGACTAAAGCACTGACAATTGCCCTGTTTATGGGTGATGTAGGAGTCAGTGGTGAAGGCTAGTGTTAAATACATATCTCCAGAACATGAACAACCTCCTCAGTCAGGAGCTGCAGGTACCATCAAGTTAAATAACAGTAATACTCCCTCTGCAATTAGAAAGAAGTTTATACGTGGCCAACCGAAAAAGCCAACATACATTAACTTTTCCACACTTAATTTTTTCTCATTTCTTCCTCTAATGCAACAGCTGAGTGTCATTTTTAACCAGACTTACACAACTTAGTCTTGTCAAGTGCTGCTGAGCTCACTGCAGCTACCACATGCTGTGCACACGTGAAGGCTCCCACACACCCCAGCACACACTTGGCTCTTGTGCTCCCCATCACACTCAGGCTCAATCCACTTGCACAGCAGACTTGCACACTCACTGACGTGGGCTGAAGCTTTGCTGTGCTCCAGGTGGAAATTCCTGGAACAGAGGAGGTGGTCATACTGACCAGAAATGCCGGTGGTCTCCGGTCTGTGCTCTGCTGCTGATACCAGCCAAGGAGTGAATGTGTGTGGCACCTCTAGCACACCTCTGTTTGGCCTCTCCTACACTCTTAGCAAAACCTTTTCTTTCTGGGAATTGCAAACTTTTAGAGTGCTTATAGTGGACTCAGGCTAAAACCCAAAAGGGTATATCTAGAGATATATACATAAGCCTGACACTAAATCTCACTGTGGCAGAGCTCTGCATAGCCTTTCTCCTGCTTTAAAAAGTAGCTACAGTCTCTCTATACTGTGTTTTACAGAAATAGGTGGGTATCGCCTGTCCTGAGGATAACTTTTGGCCAGGTTTGAGCTTCTAGACTGGGGGATGCAGCCTTGAGATCACTCTGCCTGCCCAGGTGTACACACTATTGGTACATCCTTCACAAATTCCAGAAGGCAGGCAAATGGACAGGAGGGAGGCAGAAGGAAGAATAGTCCTGAGGGTGGAGAGAGGACTTTTTCTGAGCAGCATCATCTCCCAGTGATAAGGAGCACAACCCAACAGGCTGGGCTGATGTTGCAGCCACGCTGTGGTTCAGAAGGAACTGAGAGGTGTCCACGCTGGGTGCAGGGTGCTAAACAAGCCCCTCACCTGCCCCCCAGGGAGCTCATGGCTTTGTTTGGAGAAAGGCTTTGCGCCAGTAGATTGACTGCGGAGGCGGATGATCTAATGGCTGAAACGCTGGAAATGGGAGTCAGGAGACGAGGGCTCTCTTCCAGCTGTATCTGTGGCGTGCTGTGTAACCTTTGGCAAGGCACTCCACCCCTCTGATTCCCTTCCCACTCATCATATGTCTTGTCACTCGTCGGGGAGAGGAGCTGGCTCGTGGCAGGGCTGGCCTCAGCCGTGCTGTGCCTGGGGGGTGCGCGGGGACAGCCGCTCTACCACCACGGGACCAACAGTGTGCCCTGCACCAGGTGGTGTGGAACATCCCCTGGAGCTCTCTAGTAAATCTCCTACACTGAATATGCATGTTCAGTGTGCTGCCCTGCAGAGCCTTGATGTTGGGAAGAGCCTCAAGGTCCTGCCATCACTGAAATAGCAACAGATCCTGTCCCCCTCCACCATGCACACACCTCCCCAACACTCAGGCAGGAAAGGAGGCTGAGGACAATTTTATCTGTCAAAGTTTGGCAGGATTTCGTGGTTGTGTGTGTCTGTGTGTGTGTGTGTGTGTCTGTGTGTCCACATGCGCTCGTTGCTGGGGCCTGGGTAATTATTTTGTTTTATTTCTTTTTTTGGCAACACTTTAAAGTAAGAGCTGGGTCTTTATAGATTGCTCAGGTTGCACAGAGTATGGATTACAGATCATCAGAGAGACATGAAAGCAGAAGACACGTTTCTCTGGCACAGCATTAAAGGGACAATAAAGGGGTAATTGTAGCCTGGGGTGCAGCCACCTCCTGCGCCCGGCCTTCACTCGCCTTTGCAGCTCTGCAGAGAACTTCATGAGGGAAATGATGGAGAAACTGGGGTGAGGATGTCTCAGGTCAGGACCTGGTTATTTCAAAGGTGATATATGCTCAGGAGGTTAAAGGCACCACTTAGGCACATGAATAAAACACTGCCAAATACTCGAAGCTGTAACACAGGCAAACTGAAGTCTTTTAAAACTAGATTTTTTCCTGTCTGTTTTCACCCTGAGAGACAGTTGTCAAAGGATCAAAGCAATTCCCATTTTTAAACTCTCTCTTTCTCTCCCTCCTCCCTCTCCTCCCCTCCATTTCTCTCTCTCTCCTTCCTCCTATTCCCTCTCTATTTCAACAGGACTCCACAGAATGGAGCAAGAATGAGAGGAAAAAGGCAGACAGAAAAGCATGAACTGGAGGCTTGTTGAGTTCCTCTACCTCCTGTTTATATGGGACCATATACTCGTACAGCCCTCCCACCAGGACCCAGCTGCTACCAACCAACATGTCTCCAAGGAGTTTGATTGGCTTATTTCAGACAGGGGGCCTTTCCACCACTCACGGAGCTACTTATCCTTTGTGGAAAGACATCGTCAAGGATTTACAACCAGATATAAAATATACAGGTATGTCGGTTTCCTACCCCACCTGTAGCTTGGATAAGTTGTTTGGTGGCGGGAACTCAGTCAGTTCCCCATGGGCTCCAACTGGGAGACGCATCATTGTCCCCGTTCCACCTGGAAACGCTCCCTTGGTTCTCCATGGTCTTCAACTGGCAATGCAAATTGCTTCAGAGACTGGGATGTAGTGCTGTGATAGTGAGATGAAAGCACTGCAGTGTCATGGCAATGTGCACAGCATAGATGGAGATAAAAAGGGACTAAGGGTGTGGGTATTCTTCATTTGTGGTGACAGACAGTTCAGAGCCAGGTTCATGAGCAGGTTTTTCAAATCAATGAAGCTCTGGACAGCCCAAACTCATACATGTGAACTGCCAATAGCTTCAGGTTCACATGGGCATAAAGATGTCACAATACACATCAGTGTGACAGCTCTCACACTGCTGTGCATGAGCCTTATCTGTTTGCTGCCTTACCAGAGACCTCTGCAGATTATCTCCAAGCATGAGTTGGACTTGTCCACAGAACTGTGATCTTGGTTTAAAAAAACTACAGAGAATTAAAAAATCACAGGGAATAGGCAGAATCTGGATTTTTCTTTGCCTTCTAGGTTTTGAAGCCTTTGTTGTTGCTTGCTTCGAGCTCTTCTTGCCAGCTGTGCTATCCAGAAACACACTTTTTTTCTCTTCATTTTAACATGAAAAGCTAGGGTGCTCACATGAACCTCCCATTAAAGCAGCAAGTGCTTTGGAGTGAAGGGGAATAAGCCAGCAAGTGTCAGGAGATTTGTGCTAAAACCCAAAGAGACTGCAAAACTCTCAGAGACATGTGTGCATTTACATAATTATATAGTCCTGTTGTGCTTCAGAAAGACACTTGGAAACACAACCATGCAAACCAGTAGGCAGGGAAGTACTGAATAGCCCATTGGCAGCGTGCACATGGAGACAGAGGATGGCTGGGCATGGGGGAGCAGGGAACACATGTGTGCAGGCAACGTCCTCCCATGGGCAGGGAGCCAAAAGAACTTGCAGAGTAATAGAGACAAGCAAGGCATCATCTATGTGGGCAAGAAAGATGAATTGCTGCTGTCCCATGGCCTCAAGGGAGTGCAGCAACCCCTCCCCTCCCACCAGCCTGCAGAGGAAGGGCATGTTAGCATGGGATGAAAATATTGTCCTGGCTTGTCCTCATTCAAAACAGTTCAGGGGGCAGAAAACCCCCCAGAACTAGAAATTATGCTGCCATGCTTTCACTAGTGAGGTTTCAGTGTCTTTGCTTGCACAGAGCAGTAGAGAAAACACGGCTTTGCAAAAAGCCTTTCTGCCTGGCTGTGGCTCTCCCCAGCTCACCCCCTGCCCTGCCTGACAACAGACACTCTGACCAAGACCACAGATCCCTGCCCCTCTCAGTGCCCCTGGCGGCAGCTCTGCCCTTTGCTAAAGAGCTGTGCAGCCCTCGCTGCCAGCACAGCATCCTGCAGGGATGGGGTGGGAGGGAAACCAGAGCGATGGATGTGTTCAGACATATCCATGGACTGTCACTGCAGGTCAGGCCAGAGATCCGTCAAGCCTGGGATTCTGTCTCTAAGAATCGTGGAGAAACGGGTCTGGAAGGACCTTGAGAGGTCATTTACTCTGTGCTTCTTCCCCAAGGCAGACTCAGAGGTACCTGTGTCATGTCTGACAGAGGTTTGTGTGTAACCTGAAAGGTTTCCCGTGATGGGGAAATCACACCCAGTGCAGGCAGCCTATGCCATGGCCTTTCTGTCTCCACTTTTATAAAGGAGCTAAACATTGTTTGCATATGAAGCCTTAATTTCTAATTTTATCTGTTATGGGGTGAGGAACAAATTCCGTCTTGATTTGTAGCAGACTGCTAAAATTTTTAAGCCTTATCTCAGTTAAGGATGACCTTCACATATGGGGAATGGAAAGGGATCTGTTCTTCTCATTTTGTGCTGCATATTGCTGAAGTACTTATAAAAGACATTTGTAGCATGGGGAGGACACAACATCCTCCTTCCACCATGGGAAAAAATAGGCAGTAGCATTCTGTGTGCATGGGAGGTATCTGAGAAGGGTCTTGCAGATGGTGACAATGCTGGAGAAGCCATTACTCACAAAAGAAACTGGAGATGAGGCATAATCCAGTGGAAATCATTAGGGAAGGAGATTAGAGAGACAAGGAGAAGACTGCAAGGGCATCTTGGACATCTCATGGCCAAATACCACTCACTGACCTGAAGGGATTGGGGAACTCCAGCAATGTGTATTGTGATTGGAGCTACTGTGAACTGAGCGCTTTGGAAAAACACTCTCTGAGACTAATTTGCTCCCACTGTGGTCACCTGAGGAGTAGGGAAAGCCTTATGTGCTTCAGCAGAACACACCGAGCCATCAGGTACAGTCTGGCTGGATGCAGGAGAGCTGGTTGATTTTAATATCTGGCCTTGTTGGCAGAACTGGTCACTTAAAAACTGAGCCTGTGCATTTTTGAAGGAGTATCAAAATCAGTCTGGCTATGGGGAATTAGTGGAGTCACAGCCAGCCCCAACAGCTAAGAGCTGGCCTGTGCACTCCCTCCAGAAAATATCACTTTACTGAAACCCACAGGGGTAAAATCTCTTTTTGTGGGCTCCTTAAATTGACTTCAAGAATCTGTAAAGCTGTTGGGATTTTGTCAACTGTTTAATTCCAGCATAAAAGCCTCTTTCCTACCAAATGATGTCTCTCAATTGCTCTTTGCACTAGACTAGCCCAAGGGAGACACATATTCCACATTAAGGATATCACTCCTTTCCTTAGAAAAGCGGCTGATATGGAGCATGGGAATTTTCTGTGCAATCTTCCCTTTCAGTGTTTCTTTTCTCCCATATGTCTTTTGGTCACCTGGTCTGTTCTTTGCCCCTTGGTCAAACAGTTCCTTGGGGCACTTGTGGTTTTGTTGAGCAAGGTTTGACCTGAGCACTGCTCCCCCAAGGCCCATAGCAGCAGACCTCAAACCAGCCACAGAGACCAAGGATTTAGAGGGGATGTGAAATCAGGTGAAAGGGCCTCACCCATCACTAATTGAAACACTGTCAGCTGTTGTGATTTCCCCAGGGTCTTGCTGTGCAGGAGCATGAACACAGTGCAATAGGACCAGGTAACTTACACTGGAAACCCTGAGACAAAGCCGCTCTCAGTGCTAAGAGCAGCAGCGTAAGGCAAAATGCAGCATTTCCTCCTTTTTAGAGACAATGTGAAAAAGGAAGCAACACGCAAAAAACCCATGCAACTAAACCGTGCAACACTCCTTCCATCCCTGCTGGAGTCCAGAGGTCTGTCAGCAGCAAGCACAGACCCTGTTGCAGTCAGCAGGGCTGTTTTATAGGCTGCGTAAGCAGAATTCCTGCAGAACCTCATAGCTGCCAATATCTTTCATAGGATGCCTGGATCCAGATCTACCATCCTAGCATGGAAAATAGTTCACTTCTATAGTCTCCAAAGACTTGTTCCCTCCTTCTATGTATTTAATTTCAGTAGACTTTAGGTCCCTTTCTTGCAAAACTTGGACCACTGATTTTCCTGGTTCCCTCAGTCAATGTTTGCACCTTGCATGTGGTATTAGGAGGAAGGCAAGCAAAGCGGGAGATGTTTTATATTAAATCATGAACAGTAGGAGTAGATACAATTGCATTAAGGAAGCACATTAATCAGCATCGATTCATACTAATAAGGGTGGTTTAGGGGGGCCTCTGGCAGGAAAATGCTGCTTTGATCATTATCTGTGCACACTGATGCTAATGCAGATAGGATGGCAGATGCTGAGACTGGTTTGTGGGACGTCTGAATATTCATTTTCACTATCTGTGTTGTTGTTCCTAGTCATGAGAGCCTTGGGTATGAGGTACTGCAGGAAAGCTGGAAAACAGATGAAGCTCAGCTTGGCTTTGGGACTAGGTCCTGCTCAGACCAGAAAACATTCCTGTTACCACAGAACAGTTAGAAGCTTCAGCCCACTGCTTTGAAGTATATTTCAGTGTTGTCCTTTTTCTCAGAAAGTGATTATTTAGCTACAAGGCAAAGCAAAGATAACAGTGGGCTGAGCTCTTGAATACCTGATGCAAATAGCCAGGCAGAGGCACTGACACAGGCATTTCACTAATGATACTGCTCAGTTGAGGCCAGTTCTAGAAAAACAAATCTTTTGTAGGGGAAAAAAAAAAATGCTTTGTCGTTCAATGTCAAAGGTGGGACACAAAGAGGGAAGAGGTGAGATGGGCTCCTCCGTCTCAGTAGAGAGGCTGCCACTGCCAGTTCTGTGAGAAAACAGGTACTGGGCACAGCACCTTGGAAAGAGGGACCCAAGGGTACACTGACAGAGAGTTAACACAGGCAGGACGTGGATTTTTGCCCCAGGCTCATGGTGTGGCTGTGGGTAAGCTCACTTCTTGCCTGGGTTCCCTGTCAACCCTCGAGAATGGGAGATGACAGCAATTGCCTGCTCTGCATTGCTGGGCAGACTTAATTAAAAGCTGCAAGACGTTTGGACATAAGGGACAAGAGCAATATAAAATGGATGATCACACGGGGCTGGAAGGGGAATGTGCATGTGCAGGAAGAAATGCGGATTTTCCATATGTGGGAGTTTAATTCCATTTTCTGAAATGACAGTAAGGATGGGGAAATCTGGCTCTCTGTGTAAGAGAGCAGGGAAACCCTGGGGTATAAAAAGGAGATCTGCTCACCTTGCAACTTCTCCTGCAGCGGGACCATTTAGAGGCTGCCTAATTTCATGAAACCTGCAAATACAGAATCCTTATGAGACCTCTGTCAGGTCTGGTTAAAATGTACCAGCGCATTGAAAACTTAGTGGGGGATGTGACACCAAACCAGCCCCAGTCCTTCACCTGCAGAGTGACAGGACAAAACCGATTGCTTACAACAAGGTCCCTGGATATATAAAAAGGAAATGGAGCTCCTGAGACAGAAAAGTTTGGGAGTAACTTGCTGCACAAGCTGGCTAGAAATTGTTTGGGATGCTGCCTGGGCAAAAAAAGCTGATTTCCTACCCAACACCACCCACATCCCACACCACCACCCCCTACAAAATCAAGAAGTCTGGGACAGGTCAGTGGAGAGGTTAGCAATATCTCCATCCTGGGTTGTTTTCAAGGCTTGGCTGGACAAAGCCTGAGCTGATGTGCTCAAGAACTGGTGATCGCCCTACTTCAAGTGGAAGCTTGGATTAGGGACCCCCAGAGTCCCATCTAACCAACATTTCTGTGATTTCCCTATTTCTCCTGTTCAGAGTGGACACTACACTGTGTGATCATAAAGGGATTTGAACTGCTGAATGCATTCAGCCACACTAGAGATTTTTATTTAGTCCTAGAAAACCCACAAATCTGGGCTACGTGCTCTCTAAACGTGTCACTCCCTTGGCAAAGAGGAAGAGAAGGATCATGGAGCCAGGATCTTTGCTGTGCACGTAGCACGGGTTACAATAGACTTAGAAATGCATATGTTGTTCTGCTGTTTAAATTTTCCCTTAGAGGAAAAAAAAAAAATAAAAACAGGAGGAAAAAAAATTGGTCTCACAAAACTGTCTCACAAAACTTTCCAAGTTTTATGATGCCACAAATTAAAAACAATGAGCCAGATTCTCTGTGACATAAATACATGAAACTGTTGACTTCAAGGAAAATTCACCAGTTTATTGGCTGGAGAATCAGTTGCAGCACTTCCAGCATTGCCCACTGTCCAGACCTGCAGACACAGCACTGGGGCTGATATGGCTGCTTGCCCTGGCTGGCAGGATAATGAGCTTTTATTTCTAAGCAAAAGCAGGATGCAACTTCTACATCATGCACTGGGCTAGTTAGTGAATGTGAGGGGTTTTATGACTGGTTTTAAAGCAGAATCACAGATCACAGAATCATTTAGCTTGGGAAACACCTCAAGATTCATCCAGTCCAACCTGTGACCGATCACCACCTTCTCACCCAGCCCACAGCACTGAGTGCCACATCCAGTTTTTGCTTGGACACCTCTAGGGATGAGGGCTCCACCACTTCCAATGTGTGACAATCCTTTCTATGAAGAAATTCTTCATGATGTTCAACCTGAACCTCCCCTAGCATAGCTTGAGGATGTTTCCTCCTTTCCTGTCACTTGTTGCTCAGGAGGGAGCTCTCTCCTGAGCCTCCTTTTCTCCAGGTTAAGTTTTCTCCAAGCTATGGAAATTTTACCTTTTTTGACCAGACCTCCCAGGCAGGTTTCATGTGAACGTGTGATTCCCACAAATGAAAAACTGATCTGGCAGAAAAGTAATCTAACAAAAAAAAAAAAAAAGAAAAAAAGAAAGAAAGAAAAACCGTTAATTTTTGACTTGATCACTTTTCTGATCTCCTTCATTCTGTGGTCCAGTGATAGCGAAGGGACAGGACTGTGGGGATGGAGGCAGAAAGGGGACTAAGAGGTTCTGGTGAGGCTGCTGTTTCCAGCACCAATGTGGATTAAAGTTTTAAAGTGGTTGTGAAGGTGTTCTGGTTGTGTTAAGTTCTGGCAGAGACAAGATCTGTAAGAGCCTCTTTCGTCACCTTTTCAGTCCATTCTTCTTCTCCCATCTCTCCACTCCTCATTGACTCTTTTTGCTGTCTCTCTATTGCATTGAATTTAATGTACTGGTCACTAGAGTTTTACAAATAATTGATTTTGTGGTTCACTGGTTGTATGGATCAAAAATAACATTAAAAATGGGTTGATCTGAAATGGATGTTTGTCCAACTTTTCAGTAAAATGAAAGAATGTAAACATTTCATTTCAGGCTCAGTGAAAGGTTTAGGCTTTGCTGTTTGTTTTCATTTTACTAATCCAGTGAAAAACTGGTTCTTTTTGGTAGCAATTCTTAAGGTGTAAAAGTTGTCTTCAAAACACAAAGTCAAGTAGTGCCACTTAAAAAATGTCAAAAGAGAAACATTTGGATTTTGAGTCTATTGTGTTTAGCTGTTTGTGCTTCAGCTTGAATTTGCAAGGAGTTTTTATGTCCTTGAGATAGGAAAGGACTTTAAAAAAAATGACTGACTGTCCTTGTTGTTCATTCCATGACTTTGAAATCCCCGGGGTTCAGCTTTGATTTCCCTTGGGTTCAGCTTTTAGCATCCTAGGAAAAAGGAAAAAAAAGCCAATAATTTCCTCAGCACTGCTGGGCAAGGGAGTCCGAGCCAAGAGGAGCAGCAGCTCTGCTGTGAGAAGGCTTGTGCTTGCTCAAAGCCCAGCTGGGTGCTGAGACCTGGGTGCTGTGACTGTGGCAAACTGTACAATGCGGCTGCAGTCACAGATCTTCTCTCACACGCAGATCCTGGCAGGTTTTCAGTCCTGTTCCAGTTGTTTGGATGCCTGAAGCACCCAAAAAAGCACCGTGAACATTCTTCTCAAAGAGCATTAAGGTGATGCTTAGCTCTGGTATGAATTGATAGGCACTGTTAGGCTTTCTAATATTTGCCTGGGCTTTTTTAGTCATGCTGAAGTTCTGCTGACAAGGTTTTCCTATTAGGGTTTTATGCTATTTGTTTAAAGGGGACATCAACTTTTATGTTTTCCAGTCAGAGGCAAGGCTTTTTTAGGAGAGACAACACAGCAATTGAAGGATAGAGGGAGCTGAGATGAAAGGAGGCTCTTGTTTCTCTGTGGAATAAGCAATGGAAATCCATCCAGCATTGCAGGGCAAAAAATACAGGGTCTCCATAGTTTACATTATGCATGTAAAAGAGTGATGTACACTGGTTTGTAATCAGTAAATGCCGTGCAAATAAATGTGTGTAAACCAAAAACTGAAATCTATTTCCATAGTGCATGTAAACAATGAAGCCTTCTAGTGTTCTCTTCAATGTAAATGTTAATCTAAAAATGACATTACTACAAGTTTATGCAACTTTACAAGAGAGCCACAATTTACATTCCTCTCACCAGCTCTAACAGCAGTTTGGCAAACAGGAGCCATTCAGTGATGGGCATAAACCAGACAATTCCATCACGAAGCATCTCCTTCAGCCACAACCTTCATTCTTCATGCAGTTCAGGGACTGGTGCTGTTACATTCCCTGCATAATGCATCTCCCTGCATATGGGAAGATTTTCATATATTTGCATAAGCAGAATAAAGACAGAAGTAGGGGATGGCAGGGAATGGCTGGGACTGAGCTGTACAGAGCTTAGTCCTGGGGTGTCTGTGCAGACACAGAGCTTGGCCCTAGTTGGGGCTGGAGGAGCATCTGCTCTGGCTGTGTTTGGATTCAGATGGCAAGAGCTTGGGAACATCCCTGGCAGCTGCAGGATTTGACAGACAGACACACCTGTCCTTCTCTTTGATATTCTTGAGAACAGAGGGCAAGAGGAAGGATAAATGGCATCAGCCTTTGATATGCTTGGGGCTGCTAAGAAGTGGGAGCAGAACATCTGGCCAAGCTCTGGGGATGGGCAACCACACATCTCAGCCCAGCCCAGTCCATGGGGAACAGCCATGGCTAAGTTCCCTTTCTGGTAGGGCTCCTGTGGTTAGGACATGCCAGTTCCTCTAGAGAAAAGCTCTCATGTGAGCTGTGTGCTTGGAAAGGCAGATCCCTGCGTGGCTGCCCTGCCTGCTGACCTGGCTGGGCTCTGACGGGATGGGCGGAGCACTAGCACAGTTCTGCCGGGCTGCTCCAGCACAAAAATCCCCTTTCTCTAACCAGAATGAAATATTTTGATCATCCTCCCAGTGAATTCAAGAAACAGCACAGAAATATTTTAGTCACTGAACCTTTCCAAAGTGATGTGCATCCTGCTGGGCTTGGACAAGGATGTCCACATGCTGTCCCTTGTGAGACCTTGCATGGGGGGGATCTTTTCCCCTCCACATGCCAAGCAGAGGCTGTGCCCAGCAGGGCTGCTCCCAGCATGCCGCAACAGCAATGACTCTGCACGTTCATCTCACATTTCTTCAGAGCAGCAGACTATGGTCCAGTGGCTTGGGAACATATTTTAAACACTAACAAGGCAAAGAGAAGCTTTCACTCTCTTTAAAAAAAAAAAAAAAAAATTATGTTATTTATTTTTTGTGAGCAGATTATTAATTCTGCTTTCAAATCAGGCAGATGCTTATTTCAACAGAGAAGCTGTTACATTAAAAGAAAAAGAGAAAGTCATCTTTTAGATGCACAGAATAATTTTGTTCTGGCACCAGTAGCACTGGGAGATGGCATGACCACCCCCCTCCACCCCATTATGGGGCTTTTTCTATTTCTAGATCCCTCTAATGTTTCCCTTGGGTTCCAGAAAGTATTTTTTTTCCTTTCTTTTTTGCTGATTGCCACCCACCAGCCTCTGTAAATGGAACAAGATGCGTCCCACTGGGGCAGCCAGAGCCATCCAGGCTGGATTCCTATGTTAAGCTGCTAAGAGCAGGTACAGAACCCAAGGACACATCTTCACAGAGACCCAGGGATCAGCTTTGCCTGCAGCAGGGAGGGAGGTGGGTTTGAGTCAGCTCTCTATGCCAGGGTATCCTCTCCAGGCAGGGGGAAATCGAATATTCCTGTGCAGAGCCAGTGGTTTCCTTGGCCTGGGGAAGCAGCTGACACAGCACTCAGGTGTCCTGGAACAGCCCCAGCTTTCCTACAGAGAGCCCTGGGCAGGTGATGCCTGCTCTGCCCCTGGGCATGGGGAGGATGGAGGCAGCTTTGGACTGCCAGCTGTGTGCACCAGGGATGCTGTCTGATGGAAGCTCCATGTCTGGGGTGGTCAGACCCATTTCACACCTGCAGCTTTTCAGCCTCCACCACTGACACAGTGACCACAAAGTATTTATAACAAGCTGCCATGAGGTTCCCTTCACCAGGGAGTAATTTTTTTCCTGGTTAAATACATCCCATCAAGTGTGAAACACTGAGAGGGAGGAAAGGAGAGGGGTAGGAGTGGTGTTTACACCCACCCAGCTGTTTGGGCTGTGGCACTGCAGTGCAGGCTGCAGGCAGCTGCTGCCTCCTCCTCTTCCTCCTCCTTGTCCCTCCCTGCCAGACCCCTCACAGTTGCCTTGCTATGGAACTACTGTTCCAACAGGACAGAGATCCTCCCCATCCCTATGCTCTGTGGTGTGGGAAAGCCTCCGACCTGCTCCAGCACCTGCCCTAAGAGGAAGCCTTGAGGTTTGGCAGCAGCAGCTGCAAGCAGGGCCAGGCTGGGCCATCACAGAGGGAGGGGATCCTCCAAAGGGGATGCTATGCTTCTAAATCAAAGTTCTGCTGACAACACAGAGCACTGAATGCCTGCCTGGGGCCCTGCTCCCACAGTCATGTGACGACATCAGAATTTAAGCTTTAATTAAGAGATGAGAACGGGGAGAGAGGGAAGAATCTCTGGCCCTTATGGCTGCAAAGGAAAGCTGGGAAACATGACCCGAGTGCAACCAACATCTGCTTTAATGTGCAGACAGCTCCCAGCAGAGAGGTGAGCAGCTGGGAGAGGAAGCCATTCCATCAAGTTCCAAATCAAGTCAAACCTGCTTGTGCTTCTGCTTGCAATGAAAGAGCTTACTTGGAGAAAGGAGAGGTTCCAGAAAAGCTGTGTTATGGCAGAGTTACATAGAAACATAGAATCTTGGAAGGCTTGGGTTGGAAGGGACCTTAAAGATCATCTAGTCCAAATCCCCTGCCATGGGCAGGGGTGCCACCCACTAAATCAGGATGCTCAGGGCTCTCATGCAGCCTTGCAGGGCTAGATTTCACACTGTCACAGCCTCTGCTTGTGGACATCCAGGGACACACCTTTGGCAAGGCTCTGTGAAGAAGAACCCTATTTGATGGCCATCAGCTAGTACCGCAGGGTCTGGAGGCTCAAATATGCCTGATATTGCAACAACATCTCATTCTTACAAGTGAGTATCACGAAAAAGTCAGTGGAAGAGCTGTTCCCCTCTAACTTATAGCTGGGACTCTGACTTAGTAAAGCATCCTGACACTGTGAACTTGTAGTTTCTGCAACAGAAGTGCCTCTTTGCCAGGTGCCAGCAGAGGTTTCATGGACTAGTAGTCACTGCCAGGTTTGCAGGAGCATGGGCTGGTTTTCAGCACTGGTTTGAGCATCTGACCATCACAGAGCACTCAGGACATTCAGCTTGGACGAGAATGCGCTGACCAGTGAGGGATGCTGCCTTCCTACAGAGACCTGGAGGTGGAAGAAACAGTGTTATGACAGGAAAGCAAAGGTGTTTTATTGTCTTGCATCCCTGAAAGGTGTTTTCATTGTCCATGGATTTCTGCCCAGCCTCATTTTGCTTTCCCTCTCCTTTCTCCCATACTGGTTCATTCCATCTCAGCAAAGGCAAACCTGCCCATTGAGTATTCAGCATTAAATATTTCAGTGTTAGCTTCCAGCTCTTGAGCTAAACCCCAGAAAGAACATTACTTTTAACTCCCCTCCAGATGTCTCAGGCTGTCCCTGGGGAGTGCAGTCCCACAGCCAGGGGTGAGGCTGATCAGAGATCCGGGCACACAGGGAGAGCTGTGTGTTGCATGGTTAAGAGCAAGCACAAGAGATGGGAATAAGACAGGAAGGTTTTCATCTTCGTCTCTGGTTAAAGCGAAATGAATAATCCCCACCAGACTAATACATTCTTCTTACAGTTTGTCTTCCTTCCCATTTTCCTCCCCTTACCCCCCATTCATGCACAGACTGTGAAAGTCTCAGATTCCCCCCCCCTCCCACCTATAAAAGACTCCCAACTGTTTCTTGGGAGTATTTGATATTTGGGATCTGTGCCGTACTGCTCAGAAAGTGAGTGTTGCCAAGTCACATGATGAACTGTATCTCAAGACTATTTAATGTCTCTTCAAAGCCCACACTTTCAGAGTCCTGTGATTATGTAAGTGTCTCAACTCAATTTTTAAAGTGAGTTTACGGCCCTCATAATTGCAGAGGAAAACTTGATAAGACTACTCCTACATACTCAGAAAGCAGAAGGCAAAAAAAAAAAAAAGAAGGAGAAAAAAAAAACCCCTGAAGTTTATCAGATTTTAAAAGTCTCATGAATTTTAAAACCAATCTCTTAATACTTTTTTTTGAGCCTAACTCATGATTTTCAAACAGTTACCAATGTGGCTGTAGGGATTGTAAGGCTGATTTGTTTTCTTATTAGTTAACTTACATAAAATATCCAAACCCAGGGAGACTCAGAGTCTGAATATTGCACTTCAGTGCCCATCTGGAGACAACAGGGTCTTTTCTTCTGTGTAGATGCTGAGGATCTCCTCCTAATCCAGGTCTCTAGTCACTACTGCAGCATAAATATTTCCCAAAATTATATTAGTATTAATCATATGAATGAGAATAGCCATAGTATTGATCTTCATAATACTTAGGTTATTAAATTTGAGTTTGAAGGTAGTTTTGTGGTGCAATTCATAATAGCAAATCTTGTCTGCATAAGCAGAGAAAGCAGCCCACAGAGCTATAGCACTGCAAACCAAGGGAGAAATATATTCTAGAGTCTTCCATCCTACCACAAGATTACACACCAAACAGACACTTGTGGCTAAGTCAGCAGTGTCAGAACTGAAATTTTTCTAATTGTTTGATAATCTCAGATGGACTTAATTGATCTGAAAGGAGAGAAAAAGCATTTGAATGTCAAAAAAATTTGTTCCAATGTTTCTGTGGGTATATGCACCACCCAGGGGCCCTTTTTTCGTCATAGAATCACAGAATGATTTGGGTTGGAATGGATCTTTAAGACCATCTCATTCCAACCCCCTGCCATGGGCAGGGACACCTTCCTTTAGACCAGGTTGCTCCAAGCCTCTTCCAACCTGGCCTTGGACACTTCCAGGAACGAGGCAGCCACAACAATGTTCCTGGAATATTTACACACAAAACCAAGGATGCTGGTGTGGTAGGAGGGAGGGGGCTCAGCACTGTTACCCCCAAGCTGTGGGTTTACCTTCCACATGCATGTGGAAGGCTGTCTAATTCCATTTGAGAGCCATGCACACTGGAGAGGAGGGGAGGGGACAGAGCAAACTGTCCTTGGAGCTGGTCCCTGAGCCCCATAAATACCTCTGTGCACACAGGAGCATTGATGTGTGAGGTGCACACGGATATTGAGGTGTCTGAAGCATCTTGCATGGCCTCGAGTAGATTAAAGGAAATCTGAGAAAGCTTCCCTGTGAAATGACTCTGTAATAAGGGACAGAAATTACCAGCTCTTCCAGCATATAACAAAAGAGGAACCAAGACTGTGCAAGAGGCTGAATGCTACTGTATAATAAGCTTACAGGATAATTATCAACTGTACTTGGGCTTAATTTTCTTCTGCAGAAGAGTCATAAAAATAAATTTATTGTTTTTACTCCAAGGGAACTGAGATATTTGCATCAGGTCTCTAAAAAAGACAGTGCTTTATCTCCCCCTTTCACATATCAGCTCCATAGGTGACCATCTCCTGCACGATTGTGGGTGAGCATCCACAGGATAAGATTTTCTATGCACAGCTGCTGTCTGGGAGCTGGTATAGAAGAATCACAGCTCTTTGCCAGGGCTCTGCAAGTGTTTGTAACACTGGAGTAGAATTTTTAGTCATAGTAGTGGGGGTTGTGCACTGAAAGGGGAGTAGAACTAGCGACGTTCCACAAGGATGGAGGAAAATAAACAACAGGATGGCAAAGTATTTGCATTTTAGGTGCAATAAAATTGTCTTAGTAAGGTAGAAAAATATTTTCTCCAAAGTAAAGTTGTGTCAAAATTCTTTATTTTGTTAGTAGTGTAGTGTTTCCACCTGATGAATTGGATTCAACATATTTTTGATGTGCCAGCCTGTCCGGTCACCAGTGACTATGATGAAAGAGGGAGATCTAAGAAATGAGCTATTTTGACAAAATTTTGTCTAGTGAAAACATTACAAGCTGTTCCAGATTCTTCCAACATGGAACAAAGCCAGATTCTGCAGCCCTGAAAGTAGCTACTAAAAGGAATCCTCTCCTGGGCAGCTCCAGCCACAGCTGAAGCTGGAGCTCTCCCAAATGGGAACGATTTAAGCTTTGTCTGGAGACACAGAACTGGAGCCCTTACCAATTACAGATGAGTTATCCTCAGGTGCCACAGGGACACTGCACAGGGACTGAGGAGTAAAGGATTAGCCAGTGCACACAGAAATATTGAGCAACTCACTACTACCTCCTATTGTGCTCATGCCAGTGGAAATCCTTCTTAGAATGGCATATTTTATTCAATTTTTAAGAGCTCTCAATTTTTCATTTAGGAAGGGAAGCTGGAGCAGCATCCGATCCGTAATCAATCAACCTTTGCAGGAAAGCTCAGAGGAAGGGCTCTTGCTCTTTAGTCCTTTATCTTCTCTGAGAACTCACAGAAATTGTATTTCTGAATGGGATTGAGAGTGAGGGAGAGGGAAAACTACAGCCAGGGCAGTCCTCAACTGAATCTTATAGACCTCTGTCCTGTAGTGATATTCTGGAGCAACTGGCCCTACAGAAACTATTCCCAAACATATTTTGTCTCCAGAAGCAGCAGAGGATCTTTCAGATAAGCTTGGCCGAGAATTAAAAAAGGGATGTAAGCATTTTTTTGTGGGTATTTAACTGCCTAAGTGCCAAATTCCTGTAGTTTTTAGTGGACATTACAAAATCAGGAGCTTTTGAACAGGATCTGCTACAATCTTAAATGAGGCCATCCATAACATAAAGCCATGAATTTATTATCCCTGGTAATAAATCACTAGAAATATACAATGATAAAAGGAGGAATAGCAGACACAGCTCACCCAGGGATCTCAGAGCTCTTCAGAGTTCCTTGGGATAGTGGAGGGAAAGGCTGAGTTTTGTTTGTTTGTTTCGAATGAATAAATTAATCATTAGTAAAATATTATGCAGTTCATCAGATATATTATTCACTAGCTATTTGTCAAAATAACAGCTCAGTCATATATTATCAGAACTAAACATTTATAATGTGTGTATATCTAGTCATCAGATGATTTATTCAGGCTTTTGGGGATCGAGTTAGTTATTGACCAGTTAAAGCACCACTCCCTTGGGAGGCAGAGCTATGTTAGGAAGTGAGCTCTGGTGAATTTGGACCATTTGTTTGCTGTGTTGTTGTACAGAACCTGATACCACAAGCAGAATCCTGTGTCTGGGTTTCCTCTTGGCACTACCTCAATAAAAACAGTCATAATCCTGATTATGTATAGCCAATGCCAGGTTTGTCTCAGGTAGGAAAATTCAATTATTTATTCAATAGCAAACTATGATCTGAGTTCTCCTTGCTCTTGTAGGACCGGTGTCTGACCCCAACACCAAGATCCTCATCTGTTCTTAGTTATTTCAGCTTAAATTATCTCTCCACCTCCCAACTTCCACAAAAGAGGGTTTAGGAATCCCAGCTCACTGCTCTGTGTGATAGATCACACAATTTTGGAAACGCTGGGAGAGAACAGAGGAGTCCTTTACCAGGTCCCTCCCAGCTCCCTCTCCCATGCCAGCGACCTGGCCTCCTTCCAAAAGTGCCTCAGCAGAGCCAAGCTACATGACTGACACTCACCAACTGCCCTTGTCATTCGTGACCAGCATCCCAGAAGGCTGCAGATTCTTCCAAGCCTTTATTGGTGTCAGTGCAGCCTCTCCCCTGGGTTTTATTAGGGAAGCTGATGCCAAATCACCCAGCTTCCTCCTACTCGATAAAAAGTGTTTATAACCTAGTAAATTTTAACATATCAGCAGTTTGTTATGGAGGGAAAAGGTCACTGGGAAAGAAAGGGGGGTGGGGGGAAAAGGGTGCCCTTCCATCAGAAATTCTGGGTGGGTACAGATGAAGGAGTCAGCACCAGGAAAAATATCTTTTGATATGATAAAGTCTCATAATAGAAAATGTTGCTGCAATACAGGCCTCGTTTCTTCAGATAAATATTTAATATAGATCACTAAAGATTAATCGAGTACAGAAAACTGTCTCTCCTATGGTTGGTGTAAAGAAAACATCTTCTCGTTAATTTATTATGGAGCCTGAAATGAGAAAAATCCTATGGAGAGAAAAGCAGGGTACGGTTTCCATAGAGAAGCAGAGCACCACACCAGAATTTATTTAGTGTGTGGGCAGAAGACTTCCCAGAACCAGCTGCAACGTGGCGTTCGCGTGATAAAAAATCCCAATGTAGGAAGAAGCCTCACAGAGTCATTGCGTCTTGCTGCCCTGACTCCTGCAGATTCCAGGGTTTCCACAAAGGGTGAGACTGTAAGATCTGTGGGCTCTGGAGAGCTTGGATGAAGATTGTGTGATGACATGTGTAACATCCCAGCTGCTCCTCCAGGAAACAACGTTCAGTCCTTTGGGAGGAAGGTGATGCCCCAAGTTCACTGTGAGGAGAAGAGGCTTCTTGCTTTAGCCAGAACTCCCCATAACCATCTCCGTGAGATCTCCAAGGCACTGTGGCCATTTCACACTGTGCTCCTGGTGGTATTGGGCAGTACACAGCCCAGGGTGCCAGTGTGAGATTTCCATCTCCCACAATGTTGGGATGTGTTCAGTCAGCTCCATTGCAGGGGGTAAATGACAGAATCCCTTCCCTTTCTACATCATCATCCACAAAAACCATCTTCCCAAGCATTTTGCAGCATTAAATAGGACAGCTACAGAGAATAAATCATAAATAGCAGCAGAGACTGTATAAGGGAGAAAATAAGAGTCACAGGCAAGGGAGGAGAGATAAAAGATCCAATTTCAGCTGAGACTGAAATGGAACAAAGAGTCAATGAGATGGAGAGATACATGGGGGTTGTTCCAGATGGCCAACTCCATTCATGTGAAGTCTCTTGCACCACCAGCATCTTGTGATGAACTTGTGAACAAAGGGGCACCACTTGTTTTCAGATGAAGTGGGCAGAAGAATCTGGCAGATCTGTCTGTGCTCAGGGATGGGGGAAATGGAGGACTGCTCCCAGAACCCAAGTGACAAGCAAAATCCTAAATAATGACTCCCTCTAGTTCTACCACAGACTGTTAAACTTGATACAGGTTCAAATGGGTGGCAGGTCTAGCCTGGGACTATCTAGGGGGAAGACTAACAGATTTTTAGTTGCAGCAAGAACTGTTGCAGTCATTTAATATGAAGCTATTCTGTGTTCACCACATTTATTTGTGGCGTGATCTAGTCAGGAGAATTGCAACAGCTAATTATTAACAGTTTTCCTACCCCCTGGATAGACTATGGCTGACCAAGGAGCTCTTATTTTCTCCTCTGCAACCACTGCAACTGCACTGCAGCTTGGTCCCTGTCACCTTGGCAGGGGCTTTCGTCAGGCAGGCCCCTCCAACTCAGCCTGTCACACTGCGTCCTCCCGCCGCAGTGAGCCACAGATATAATCTATGGAACACAAACATGATTTTATAATAAGTTTTCTATGCAGCCAGGATAAAATGCCAAACAGACTCTGAAAACAATCAGTCAGTGAAACTCGGCCGCGGTGATGAGTGCGCTGCTGGTAACGGTCCAGTGCCCAGGAAGATTGAGGCTTTAAATACAGCCACCACCTGCCCTTCCAGAGACTAAGTGGGGCAAGGAGAGATGGGCAGGTGGGGGGATGACACTCAGGCAAGTGGGAATACCTGGTAGGTCTCCTGCTGGGAATAAGTTAAAACAGGAGGTATATGAGAGCTGCACAAAGATACCTCAGTACGGCCTCGCTTCTCTGAGATCAGCAAACTGCCCGTCAGCTGGGCTGTGGAAGTGGCAGTGGAAGGAGCAGGGACAAGCAGGGCTGCTGCAGGGACTAATCTGAGCGAGATAAACATGCACTTGTTGTGGAGGCCTCTGGGTGCTGCTCTTGCACAGAGTCGGATAATTCATCCCTCCCACTGTAGGCAGTTTTAGGAGCCTCTCTCCCCTCCATCAGGTTTGCAACAACCCCTGCCCTGGGCAAGTTTACATCAGGTTCCATGTCCTGCCACAGAATGTGGTCTGTAGGACCCTGAATCTGTGCTGTTCCACACACTACAACAGCTGGGGAGCAAAAAACAGAAAGGAAGGCTGGGAAGCACCAAGAGGGGAAGCAACTCCAGCAAAGAGCAGGAGGAAGAAGAACACTGTGCGTCTGAGTGGAGGGAAGAGCTGAAATACATCCCACTGGCCGGAGCAACAACTCAGCCACTCTGGGGTTTCACCCTGGTTCAGAGAGGGCAGGGCTGTACCCCAGGGATAATGACCCAGCCCAGGGCAAGGAGACAGCTCTTCTCCTGCCCTCTTTTCCTCCTGGCACTTCCTCGGGCACTGGGAATTCTGAGGTTTCTAGTCAGCAGCAGGAAAGATTAGGACCAGCTCTCTACCAGACTGCACAGTTGGGTTTTTTTATTTTTTGTTCCTCCAATTTTTGTAAGAGTTGGGGGATTCACATTAGCTCTTTTCCTGTCTTCTTCAAGTACTCCAGGCTTGAGTCATATAATTGTATAACTCACAACTTCCATTTAAAAAAGTAAGAATAGGCTGCCTTTTAGGATTGCGAAGAAAAGCCAGAAAATACAAGTCTTTAAATCTCAGAACCCAGAAGGCAAATAAAAAGCATTGCAGATACTGTTGTTTTGCTCAGTAGATAAATATATACATATGCATGTGCTTCAAAATTCCGGGGTCCAGCTCATTTTTTCAGAGCAGAGGCTCAGATGTGCAATAGCACATAATCCCTTACTCAGCCGTGTGTAGCTTGAACTATAATAGGAGCTGATAATTTTACTTTGCCCAGTCCTCCCCCACTGAAATAGCCATGAGGGAAGATCTTCACAGAACTTGTTTGGGTTGGAAGAGACCTTAAAAATCATCCAGTTCCAACTCCCTGCCATGGGCAGGGATACCTGAGGGTCTTAGATTTTCTGCAGCATCTGATCCCCCCCAGACTAAATTTTCAGCCTCAGAGAATCCTGACTTTGAACTTGACACAAACCAAAAAGTCTACCATGAAAGAGAGCACAGGCAAGAGAAGAACCAACCCCACAGAAGTTCCCACCCAGACTCATCAAAAGATTCCCACACCATGATAAAAGCACAGAGCAAACACCTTCCAATCCAAGATGAAAATCTGAGACATAAGAGCAGTTACTAAAAAATAACCCCCTTCACTCTCTATTTCACTTGTTACTAAACTTAAAAAATACCCAACCTGCTCTTGAAGGGGCAGTTTGCATATGCTATCCTTTCACTGAGCTCCTTCAGGCCTTTTGCAAGTTTGGAGCCCACAGTATGGCTATGACAATCCCTCTCAGCTATTTCAGGCTGTTTGAGGCTCAGCAGCTAAGGAAGCACTCCAATGGTCCTTTTTACACTAGAACAGTCTTCTTGCTGTGATATATTGATAAAACTGCAGGATTTTGGGCAGGTACAGACCAGCATCTCCCTTCTTCCCCAGACCAGCCAACAGGTTCTTCTTTGCTAGGTTGAACACGACAGTCACAATCAGGATGACCTTTCTGAAGGAAGTGGTTTGGATTTCATCAGATTGATTTCACAGCCTTTGGGCTTCTGTTACCTGATAGATGATAAATGCTGGGGGTGTGCATTTGATCCCTCTCACTTTTGGTATCGATCAGGTCCAACACCCTCCCTGTGACACGACTCCATCACACTCCACTTCATGATTTTCCACTGCTTGTACATGGCTTTTGTGTCTTCCACAAAGGGCTGGGATTTGGGAATCAGTGCAGTGGTGATTTTCAATAGACATACTTCTGACAGAACAAGAGGAAATGGCTTCAAGTTGCACTGGGGAGGTTTAGATTAAATATTAGGAAATTTTTCTTTGTGGAACAGGTTGTCCAGTATTGGAGCAGTCTGCCCAGGGAATTGGTGGAGTCACCAGCCCTGGAAGTGTTCAAATACTGTGTGGATATGGCACTTAAGGACATGATTTAGTGATAAACACGGTGGTGGTTGATGACTGGAATTGACAGTCTTGGAGGTCTTTACCAAGCCTAAAAATTCTGTGATTCTGTCCCTACTTCTGTTCTCTGTGGCTGAGGTGGGGCTGTTTTCACATCACCCCCCTGAGTGAGGTGTTGGAAGCAGAGCATCCTGCTGAACTGAGCCCTGGGCAGGCAGCAAAGACCATGGGCATTTTTTGGCAGAGGCAAAATAGCACAGCAAGCTCAGCCGCGACCCCACCATCTACTTCAGTCCTCACTGGTGAGATATTTTGGCCTGCCTCTAGAGCTGAGTGAATTTCCTTCATGGCTATGCTGTATCCTGGATCTCTTCCTTGGAAAAGTTGTTCGTCTCCTGCTGCTTCAGCTTCTCCATCTACTGTGATACATTTGTTTAAAGGTGCTTTGCGATCCACATATCAAAGTCACAAATCGCAGCTAAAGAAAACATGACTCATGATGGGGAAATTGCCAAGAATGTGCCTGAATAACCAAGGGCCTCAAAGCTTCACAAACAGATCTCAGGAAACAAAAGCATTTGCATTCACTAGTTCCTGTTCCCTGGATAGGATAGGACAAAAATAAAGCTTTCCCTTTATGAAATGTTGCATAAAAAGCATGGTTATCTTTTCATTGCAGGCCACTTTGCAGCATGCAAAGAGATTGCCTTTCTTCATGAGTTTGTGAATTTTTATTTTATTGCAGTCTTTTTATTTCCTCCATCAAAACATGCCTGAGTTTGAAATGGCATGACTAGGAATGAAAATTAAATACATCAAAACTGATTTTTGTAGAAATGAGATTTTGGAGCAACCAGGGAATGTTCAAGGCTTTCTCACAGCTTGCGTTCAGTTTTTTTTCTAAAGAGAGATGTAGTCTGAGGAAATGGGTCACCTTTTTCCTAGAGAAAATTTCCTCAGTTTTACTGCAATTCTGAAATGTCATAGGCTTTTGGGGACAGTTTTTTTCCTCTTTTTTAATCTTGAACAAAGCACAAATGTCTCTGATTATGGATGACTCAAATTTTGCTGCAGCCATACTCTGCAGCCTAATTTTTTTAGCCCTTAACCTCTTATCTTATGCTATTTGCTAGTAATTTCAGGCCCAACCACCATCTGAATCCTATTCTGAGAGGGGACATCCTCTGCGTACAGCCACTGTGTTTATCTCTGCTTGCTGGATTGCCACTGTTCGAAAAGCAACCCTTGGCTGGGGGCCTGAATGTGACGACACAGCTTGGAAACCAAAGGGATGTCGAGCCCCAGCTCTCAGGATGAAGGCACAGAATTGAGTGTCCTGAGGAACCACAAGGAGGAGGAATTACTGTTTTCTCCCAAACAAACTTAGAGGAAATAATGCCAAAACACTATAGGAATAAAGCATCAAGGATCAGTGGGGGAGGGAAGCGTGGCTTTATTTTTACTATGTCAAAACAGTTTTTGTTCACTTGCTCTCTCATACCTCTGCCATGTGCTTCCTGCAAGACCCCTTGGAATGGCATGGGTGATGAAGGATTTGAGTCCTTATCTCATCTCCTGGGTCATTCTGATGCTGGTGACCACACATGGGGTCTAGGTATGCCTTTGGGAGCTGGCAGTGGTTTGTCTGTCCTGCTGCACCTCTGCAAGTTATGTTTTCCCTTCATATTCTTCACATGTAGCCTGGAGCACACCCTTCCAGCTGACGGATGGCAGGGAGAGGGACGGACCCTCTTCACTTCACTTAACCTGGACAAAACCCCCTCAGCTGCCCCGCAGCAAAGGATTCCTGGTGGGAACAGGTGGCTTTGCCAACTGGCTGCCTTTAGGCATCCAAGCCACCCACCAGCTCCTGCCTTACGTGCTCACTGGTGTCTCCATCAGCTGAGGATGACTCAGGGCCGAGGGGGTGGGCGGGAGAGGACAGCTTTCCCATCGCTTGCTGAGCCCACAAACGTGGCAGCTGTGCCCAGGTGGCCCTGCCAGGACTGCCTGAAGGGTTCAGCTGGGTACAGGAGACAGGAGAAGCTTTGTATTTAAACATCACTTTTTCTTTTTTTTCCTCCTGAATCAGTGAATTTTGAGCCTTTGCCAAGCGAGTGGCACAACTGACCGGAGGGGGGGTGATGGCTCCATTTTCTAACAACAGTTGGAGTTTTGAAACATGGTTGCATGCTGCGTTGGAGAAAATTTTGTGCTTTTTTGAGGGGAAAAAAGGGCAATCAAGGCTAAATTTCTGATACTACTTTGCCAGTATTGACAAGCACTGTGCTTAAGCCGCCGGCAATGCAGCAGCCAGGTACCCTTGCCTGCAATGGGAGGAATTAAGGCTCAAGTCCACATTTCTCAGGCTTTTTCATCTGAGCAAACTGTAAATCATGATAAGTAAAGAGCAAAGTTTGGGGCTGTGGTGTCACACGCTGAGGTTATCAGCTTGCTACAGCTAAAATTAGGAAGAAAAGCCTGTAGTCCACATACACCTACATCTTCAGGGAATGAGGGAAGTGCAATTTAATGAAATTACTTGTTCCAAACTATGTTCTTGTTACAGCCCTTTACTTGTGCTGTTGTGCTCGTGTGAACACTGGTAGGCTATGAATCCAGATGGTGAATTTTGGGGCAGGGAAGGCTGGGGGGTTTTCATTGGGGGTAACAAGGATTCACTATGATTTGACATGGCCTGGTCCCCTCCTGGGTGGTCTGTTATCAGTTCTAGAAATTAAACTCTCTCTGCCTGTCTTCCATTTCAAACTTGCTTACAAAAGCAGCAGATTTAAATATTCTCATGTACTTCTTAGTCATAGGGGAAGGGACTTCATCAAGAGTTTAACCTTCTAACCTACTGGAGTCTAAACACACACACCAATGTGAAAAAATCTGGTTGTGTGGGATCTTTACCAAGCGTTTTTATTTTTTTGGTTTATTTTTTTGGTTTATTTTATTGTTGGGTTATTTTTTGTTGGGTGTGTGTTGTGTGTTTGTTTTGCTGAGTGAATTTATTTTGTTTAGGTTTCTTGTTTGTTTTGCTGGTTGTTTATTTTTGTTTGGGGTTTTTTTGCTGTTTTCTTTCTGTTGCTTGGGGTTTTTTCTTATTCCCCCCCCGCCCCCGCTCCAGTTGCTACAGAATGATTTAGGGCCTTTTCCAGTGCCCCATGCTCCTTTATGCTCTTAGTTATTTGTCTCTCCATCCTGTGTCTTGGCTCCCCTTCCAGCCTGTTGTTGGTTAAGTCTAATTGGCTGCTGTTTGCCATTGGCTCTCTGGACAAGGATTGTGATCTGAAAAAAGGAGTGTACAAAGAGACAATTCAAAGAAATGTGGAGAAGAGAACCTAAAATCATACTGATTATCCCAGGTTTCCTCAAGAATACCTAAAATTCCTTGAATGACTCAGATGTTTCCATCTGTTACTTCAAAAGTGCTGTTCTTTAAAAGCATCTTCTGAACAGCTTCTTGACCTTCCAGGATCAGCTTGATCCTGAATTCTCTCTCAGACTTATAGAAAGAGAAATCCAGGAGACCATGCTATGAAAAGTAATATCTGTGTTGTTGTATTCTCAACAGCAGAACTCAAAATGCCTGATTCATCGATGAGTTTCTCCAGGCTATCTCAGGTATTTTAGTGGGAGGACTGTTCTGGCTGCCTCTCTTGTGATTTTCATCGTAATTCACACTGAAGGAAAGGGTGTCTCTGTGTTGTCTGTCCCAGTGCTTGGAGCACAGGACCCTGCAGCCTGTTAGAACAGCTTCCTCAGTAGCTTAATAAACCATGTCTGATCTGGGTAAGCTTTTAGGGAGAAAACAGCAATGGAACAGAACATTTCCTATTGTTGCTAATGTTTGTTAAGCGGCGGCGGCGCGAACAACGCTGGGAGCTCTCGTGGAGATGTCACTCCAGCTTCCAGCAGCTCCTGTCAACCCCAGTGTAAACTGGAGTGGCTTGGAAGTGCCGTCAGCCCAACGCTGGAAACAGCTGAAATGGTGTGAACAGTAATGGGAATTACATCCCAGCAGGTCTGCAAGGCTGAAGGGGGCAGGTGTTGGGAAGGGTCTCTCCAGAGCCCGAGGTCTGGGCTTTTTACAGCAAAATCTGCACTAAGAATGTTAGAGGGAGAGTTGAGAGGAATAAATGTCCCACTGTAACCTGACGTGTGTGTTGGAAGGGAATTGTAGCAGCTGACTCATGTGGAATATTGGAGCAGATCCATAGGGGATGGATGAAGGAGCTGGTGAGTTTGTGTTGAAGCAGTTCAAAAGTTACTGTTATTTTTGTTTGGGGGCACAAACACATAACTTGGAGATGACCCCAAGCAGGTGAAAGGGTAGTTGCCCACTCTGCCCTGTTTTCTTGATTGATTGTTTTGGTAGCTCTGCTTAGATCTGAAGTCAGAGGTAGGGACATATAACCATATCCTGGACTTGATCAAATTAAATAATCATCAATATTAATAATGATTAAATTAAATGACCTGTCTTTTGTCTTATTCTTACCTATGCTGAGTCATTCTGTTTTGAATCTCTAGCAATACATTTATTCCAGCTTTTTTTAAAAATAAATCAACCATTTTGCACCCAAGAATCGCATGTTGCATCCTAATAGACCCAGATGTAGTCCTGTCCTAAGAGAGAACACAAGACTCAGATTCATGTTTGTCTGATTGGATTTTAATTCACTTCTGGAACAACCTGTTTACCAAGGGGCTTTCAAGGTCACATGAAATCCATCTAACTTTGAAGTAATTTTCTTTCTTTTTGTTTCTTGCAAGTCTGTGTAATTCTGGATTTATTGTTTATCTCCCTGTCTTTCTAAAATACAAAACCTTCAGAATTTTCAACCCCTGAATAATTTAATATTTTTAAGAAAAAAATTGGAAAGATGAAAAAACTCTATAACAGGAACATTCAACAGGCTGATCTGATTGCCCAGAAAAGAGGGAGTCATTTAGGTTTCAGACCCCTCAGCCAACACCAAGCACATGGTCAAAGGATAGACCAAGGGGAAAAGTAACAAAAGAGTCTTCTATTGTCCTTTGGAGACAGGTGGAGGAGTCGGGAGTCAAACTGCATTGTTTGACTTCTACCATGTAATTCTGCTGAATGATCCAACACTGATTGTCCTCTCCTTGGTTCAGGCCTATCCAGGCAAATGCCCTTTTGGGGATAAACCTGCTGCAGACAGCACAACATTTATCAATAGATCAATAGTCAATTTATTTATCTCATTCACCTGCCAGCTGCCGTAAGTGAGCCTGTCTGCTTGCCTGGTTGTTATGCAAAATGCTGTCAGACTTTCAGCTTAAGTGATTTCTTTTTCATACTTTTCTGGAATTAGATTTTTTGATTTTTTTTTCCTCTCTTTTATGGCAGAGTTTCAGCCTCTGTCTAATTTGGAACTAGTATGAATCTACAGATTGGAGTTTTCTTAAATAAATTAGGGGGAATGAGTGCCAAACCCTCACAGGAAACTAATTCTTGTAGGTCCTTTGAAAAGCTCGGCTTTGAAGACTGACTTCTTCATGCTGGCCTAGATAGGGAAGAGGCCAAGCTGCAGAGAGAACTGCTGAAGGGATACTGCACTGCTCAGCCTGGGGCTGTCTGGCATTTTGAAGGCACAGACTAGAAACAAAACATCACTGACCCCTCCATAAACACAGATACCCTGTAGAGACTCATATTAAGCCTGATCTGGCAGGACAAGATAAGCCATTATAGTGCTGTTGTCACCTTCATACCACATCCCATGGCATTGTTTGCACAGTCTAGGGCTCACAGGAATCTGGAAGATCCCTCACCCTGAGGAATGGAGATAACCAGTACTTTGTGCAGCCCATGATTGGGACAATTGTACTGAGAAAGGGAAAGGCAGAATGAAACAAAAACCCCAAACCAGCAGCTCTGTTGCAGGAACATCTGGGACGATTCTGGAGGACTTAGGGCTAAGTTCCTGATGCTATCACAAAACTTGTTTTTTACCCACAGAAGACTTGAAATGTTCTGTTTTGGTTCACACTCATTCTGACAGCTGATAACACTGGTCTGGAATATGCATAGAGGGGTCCTAAAATGTCTGCCTTAATGATAGGGAGATGCTTGGAGAAAAACAGAGAGCAGAGACATGTCTGGGCAGGTGCTGCTGTATAGATACCAAAATCCCAAAGAGAGTGAAGGCTCTAGGGGCCCTCTGTCTCTGACATCAGGGAATCCTGATGACATCAGAGTCAACTATCTGAGTGATGTGCCAAGGAGAGGACATGAAGCAGAGTTTGGGACTTGCTGTTACTGGAGAGGGTGTTGCCTCATCACCTTTGGGAGCAGCTGATGACTTTGGAGGTAAGATTTATGAAAAAGATAAAGAACCACTGAGCAGAAATAAGTTGGTGCCTTCTCCTTGACAGTTCCCAGGGAGAAGTGGGGCTGATCCTGTGTGCTGAGTGTGCACTGTGTGGGATGCACTGGCTGCCCTGCAGGCAATCCATCCATCCAGGGCAGGAGGGGCTGGGCTGTTCTAGTTACCATGATACAGGCTTTGTTCAGTGTCTTCCTCCTCTGTTGGGTTTTGTTTTTTTTTCCTTTTTCAAACTGACTCTGTCTCCATCACTGTTTAATGTGTTTAGTTTCTTTTTTGTTGCAAGCACCAGCCCCTGAGGTCTGTACTGAACTTCTTTCTTCACTTACATGCTTTGGTTGTCTTGGCCATTTGAAGATGGGGAATTTAATTTGCTCTGATGGCCTCTCTCTCTCTCAGACTTCGCTCCCTGGGCAGAGATGCTCATGCCCTTGGATTCTTCTGTCCTTCCTGCTGGTGCAGTGTGGGGTCTGGGTGATGTACCCATTCCAGGCATTTGACTTTTCCTCCCTCTTCAATAATTTTGTCACTGTTTTTGTGTTTCCCTGGAGGGGTCATAGTGCTAATGAGCACTGAGACATTTCTAGTGGCTCTTTCTGCCTGTGACATGCTGGCCTTGATGGCAAGCTCATTAATGCAAGCTCTGAAAAGGCAAGTATTTTCTCAGACACAGCTTTATTCAAATAAAGCATGTCCCCTTCCTGTTATAGGGAGGAAAGCCTGGAATATGCCCTCTTCCCCCTCACCTTCCTTCCCCCTCTAGGCATGAGTAACTCCTACCCCTTCCAGGCATTAGAAGAGAAGTTCCTCAGTGCTTTCTCCAGGGATCAAAGACCAGACTGCTCTGTGCTGAATTTCCTGGGTACCAAACCTGTTGTGTTGTGCTGTCTGTGCTGGTGAGACATTAGAACACAACCAAGTGCCTCTCCCCCACAACTCAGACATTAGGTCATAGTTTCTCCTGATCCCATCTATGCATCAGGGATACAGACTCTTCCTCCTCTTTGCTAAGAGGTTTATCATCTTTCCACAGCCATTAAAAGCTTCCCTGCTGGCACAAGTTCAGGTCCTTGCTTGGGATTCCCCTGAGGGTCAGAAGACTCTCTACTAATCCCAACTGTACCTTGGGGTGCCACCATAATCCTGGACAAGTCTTGGCATCTTCCTCATCTGGACACTGAACAAGGAACAGGGCAATATTTCTATTTTATAAAGTGCCTTGAGACTTGTAGAGATGTCACCTCTGTGTCCCCGGCAGTGGCACCGGGACTGTGGTGGCACTGGTGGGTCTGAGAACCAATGACCAGAGAACTGGCAGCCCAAAATGGTTTCTGTGAGGAAAGTTTCAGTGCCCTTTTGCACACATCATCCACGATTCCAAGGCCTTGGTGGAACCCAGATTGAAGGATTCAGTGGTGACAAATCTAACCCAGTGCCTGAATTCAGTTTTGTCCAATAGCAGCTGCTTCTGCAGAAAACACAATTAAATCTAATGTTGAAAGCTAATAAAAAACCTGTTCTTGGAGGTGTTTCTTCAGACTTCAGGAGTTTCAGGTTGGAACATTCCCTAAGGCCAGATCTATACTGTTCCCTGCAAATATCACCTTTTTTTTATGACCTCAATAATTCTAAATGATTTCACTAGCCATATCCATTAATGTTAAGTCTATTTTCCAAAATCGTACCATAACCTTGGCCTGAGGTGCATCTTGCAGCAGAGTTCTATAGGTTGCATGGAAAAATGCTGGAATTAGAGGGTTGCTTTCCATGTAAAATATTAGAACAGAGGAAGCGAAGTTTAAAATGTGTTTCTGGACATTAAACAGGGAGCTTAACAAGACCATATAATTTGCTTGACCATTGAGTAATACCTTCCAAACTTCACCATTCTGTCATTCTAATCTCAACCAACCAACTGCACATGAAGAAAGAAAACAGCCAAATACTATGCAAAACCTATAAAAAAGCTTGAAAAATCTCACTAAGTAAGTTCAAATAATGCATAAATTAGAGGGAATTGCAACTGGTTCATGGATATTCTATGAGCAGAAGATAAACATCTAAGTTAGTTGCATAAATTATTCATCATAACATATTTGCTCAGCTTTTCTCATCAGCTGGGAAAGCCACACATCCAGGCATAAGCAGAGTATAACAGAACTGGGCTTTTGCCTCACTGAGAGCAGGAAGCCCAGGGGAGGGATGGCATGAATAAGAATTGAGTGGGAAAAGTCTCCTTCACTATCGTGCTTTAGGTGTGGATTCTGCTCAGGGCTCATTGACTTCCTGAATGGGAACTGGAATTACCCCTTGGCAGCAGAAAGGTTGAAGATATGATGGTGATTTCTTTCAAACTCCTGCTTTTGCCTCCTGCCTGTGGTGCCATGAGCTGATGTTGGACCTGTTAAAAACGAACCCACTTTCCTTTTGAACATGTTTACTGGTTTTCATTCTCCTTTCCCACCTTCTCCCACCTTCATTGGCCATTGCTTTCAAATCTGTGGTCCCAATTTGCACAGTCTATCTCTACACACTGAGTGGAGACACTCTTAGGATTTGGGGGTCGATATATCACAGAATCCTAGAATGGTTTGGCTTGGAAGGGCCCTTAGATACCATTTCATTCCAACCCCTGCTATGGGCAGGGACACCTTCCACTATTCCAGGTTTCTCCAAGCCCCGTCCAACTTGGCCTTGAACACTTCCAGGGATGGGACAGCCACAGCTCCTTTGAAAGAGAACATGATCAGTTGCAGGTTTCAACTTCTGTGGTCTTTGCTGTTAAATTATCTATTCCAAAGCAACAAAAACAAACTCTGTACTTTATTGAGAAACATGAAACATTTATCCATCCTTTTCTGAAAACATTTACCCAACCCTTTCTGGCTCTGGAGTGCTCTGGTCCCTCCTGTCTTTATTGGTACTGCAGGAAGCAGTAATCTGAGAGCAAACATGTTCTTGAGTTTTACAGGAAGCAATAACCCTCTCTTTGGAGAGGAAGCACAGATGGCATTTTCCTCTGCTTGCTGGTTATGATCTTTATGATGGGAATATGGGCATCTCTATTTATTATAAAACTTTGCCTGTCTTTTACCATCCAGCTCTGCCTCTTCCCATGCAGTGCAACTGCTGAAAGGGACCATTCCTTCTTCCAAGAGGATTTCTTTGTGTAGTGAGATCTGGGATTGCACCTCTAGTCTGGGATGATTAAAGCAACCTCTCTGTAGTGACAAACTATTTGTCTTCACATTTAAGGTTTTATCTATTATTAAAATCAGCTGTGAGACCTGAAAGAACTGGACTTTTACGCAACTCTGGGACAGCAGGGAAAACACATGTTTCTCCATACAGGAAATACATGGACATTGGTTGTGTACTTGTGATCTGCATACAACTTTGAAGACAATTTGTCACTCCTGGCATTAATATCTTGGTGTATGGGGTTTATTTTGGACTGAGTTTGGGGGTTTTTTTGCCTTTTGACAGAGGTTTTTCTAGGAAAGATGGATGTTTCTGTGGATTCCAAGGATTGACACTAATAACTCATAATGTGGTAAGAGGTGTGTTTTGTTTTGGCATTTTGATTTGAAAGCCTGGGAGCTACAGAGGGGCATTAGCTCAGGTGTAAGGAGATATTTTCAAGTAAATAGCTGGCACTTTGCTATTTTAATGGATACAACTGCTGTTAGGCAGCATGGGGTGTTATGACAGGGCACAATCAAAATAAATACATGTATAATTGCATTAAGTCGAATAACCTAATGCATAGAGTGGACTGGCTGGGGAAAAAATATCTGTTTTGTGATCCTGGCTTTGCAATTAACCCTCCTAAATCTGCCTGCATGTGGGGTCCCCTGCCAGCCAAGCAGCGTTGTTGTGCTGGTTGACACACAATGATAGGATGTGCTGAGTCAGTGCCAGGTGTTGTCATCCCTATTGTGCTGCTTTTGACTGGGTGTTATGGATTATTGCATAATAATGTAATATTTAAACCCCAGGATCCCACTGGGAATGCCAAGTGTGACTGAAGGTTTCCAATTTGTCTTTTATTAATTCTTAGGTTACAGCTGGAGCTCAGTGCCTCCAGAGAGGGACCCCTACCCCAATTCATGCCTTGCAATTATACCTGTATAACCCATCACCCAATCCTCAAGTCTGACCCCAAGTCCAGTAACTTAATTCTGATCAGTTGTCTCTTGATTTCTTATTGTTTTTCACTGTCACTGAGCTGGCCTTCTTCTGAAGTTACCTCATCCTCTTGGAATTGTCTCCTTGGTCCTTATCTTCATTCCACTCATACCTGCTAAATTCAGCTAGTTCCTTGTTAGCAGCATTAATTTTCACAAAGAAGTTTACTCTTGGTCAGCTCTTGCAGGCAAAGCCTTCAGCTGCTTTAGCTACTAATGCGGAGCCACTAATGCTAAACAAGACTATTCACAGAGAACACAGTTAATCAAATTCTTTCTGTAACACTGGGATAAAGCTACATTTTTTCCATAGAAGCTGCAGTGGGGCGGTGTTTTGGTTTTGTGCTGGGAACAGTGTTGATCTCACAGAAGTGTTTTAGCAACGGCTGAGCAGTGGAGGGATTTTCTACCTCTCATCCCACCCCGCCAGTGAACAGGCTGGGATGCACAGGGAGCTGCAGGGGGGGACACAAATGAGACAGCTGACCCCAGGAATATCCCACATCATATGGCCTCATGCTCAGCACACAGAGCTGGTTGAGAAGGAGGAAAGGGGGACATGCAGAATGATGGTGTTTGCCTTCCCCAGTCACTGTGATAGAGCCCTGTCGTACTGGGGATGGCTGAACACCTGCCTGGGATGGGAAGTAGGGAGAGAATTCTTTGTTTTGCTTTGCTTGTCTGTGCAGCTTTTGCTTTACCTGTTAACCTGTTTTTTCTCAAGCCACAAGTTCTCCCACTTTCACTCTTCCAACCCAGCACAGGGCAGTGTATGAGCAGCTCTGTAGGGCTGAGTTGCCAGTTGGGGTTAAACCACAACACCATTATAATCTAAATGAAGCTTTTTTCTTAAACCCAAGTTACAGGGATAAGTGAATGAAAGTTGACAGAGAAGCTTGTGAGTTGATGATCTGGGAGATAGCTTAAGACAGAGCAGGTGCATTGTAGGAGAGTAGGTATAAATAATATCCTTTGCTTTTAAGAAGGCCTTGCTCAATATTTTTCGAAAGACATTAATAGGTTTCTCATTTTTCAGGTGCTCAGCTGGTGATGTGTTTCAGAGGCCTGATTTTTAGATTGCAGGTGTGCAAGCTTTTCTCCAGGCATTTCCCTCTGTGTCATTTCAAAATGGATACCTGCAATAAAGAGCTGCTTTTGCAAACATTAACTTTATTTTTTTCTCCCAGTTGCTCTCACTTTAAAAGCATGGATTTGAGAATCACTTTATTTGGTTGGGTTTTTTTAAAGGCAAACAAACAAAACCTCCACTTTCATTCTGGCCTCTGCTTATATCTGAATCGATCCTTTTACGTGGTTTATCTCAAAAATTGGTTTTCAAAATGATCTTTTGCTGTACTCCTGGTGCTAAAAGATTAAGATGTATGGAGGAAATGTGTTTCCTTCAGATTTGCTTTGCAAAAGCATGCTAGGAAGGTGTGTGGACAACTGGGATATAACAATGATCAGATTGGGCTAGATGTGTGGGCTCACTGACCAGCTCTTTTGCTGACAGAGTCCAGAATTTGCTGCTTTATGGAGAAGTGTAAGACCCCAAAGTGTGTGAAGGTGACAGGACTGGCCTGCTTTTGTTGTAGGGAAATCCAGCTCTCTTCCAGGCATTTCTGAAGACTCCAAGGCCGCCTCTTCATCAACCCAGACCCTGATCCTAAAAGTGTGTTGTCATTGTGCAGTAATGTCTCACTTTTCCTCTTTCCCCCCTTTCACCTTGTCTAGCCTTGTGGCCTCGTGTGTGTATCCATGTGGAGATGTCCAACAGGATTTTCCCCTTTTCCATCCTCCTTTCCTGCCCTGGGTGGCTTTCCCTGCCCTCCAGACTGGAAGCCTCACCCCTGTTGTGTTCCTGTGCTGTCTCACAGGGAGTTTGCCCGTTGGAAGGTGAGGAACACAGCCATCGAGAGGAGGGACCTGCTCCACAACCCACTGCCCCTCATGCCTGAGTTTCAGAGGAGTATCCGCCTCCTGGGCAGGAGACCCACCACGCAGCAGTTCATTGATACCATCATCAAAAAGTACGGCACCCACATCCTCATCTCTGCCACCCTGGGAGGTAGGTGGCAACCTGGGCTGTTTTCTGACTGGGGGTGGTGGGGTGGGGAGGGCACTGGGCAGCACTGCAAATGTGTCCAGTTTTGGGCTTCCCAGTAAACGAACTCCTGGAATGAGTCCAGCGGAGGCTACAAAGATGATGAAGGGATTGGAGCACCTCTCTTATGAGGAAAGGCTGAGGGAGTTGGGCAGGGAGTGTGTGAGGGGAAGACATGGCCAGAAGACCTGTGCTGAATGCACAAAGTAACACAGAGTAGGCTTTTGAAAAAACAGCAGTTAAGTAAAATTCAAAATATATATGGAGGGGCTGAAGAGAGGTCTGTGTGTGCACACAGAATATGTCAGTGATGACATCAGAGAGGGCACTGTAGGGCCATGAACTCCTGAGCATGCACTGCTGGTGCTGCTGCATAAACATTTTGACTGATGAGTATTGAACGTGGGAGGGGTGAAAATCAGCAGCTTCTATTGATATTTGCTGCTGGGTTTTTTTTCCCTCTCCTGTATTATTTTCACTATTCACTTACCTCCTTGGGGTGTGCCTTTCTGTCATTTAACTGCCTTTCTTCTGAGAACTGCTGTCTGTGAGAAGGATTCTGCAGTGGTAAAGACTCTTAATTTTAGTAGAGAGTCTGTTGTTCTTCCTTCTGACGTACCTCACCTCCAGCCTTGCCACACTGCAGAGTTTGTAGTGAACTTTGAGGAAATTCTGGCCATCTGTCTGTTCCCAAAGCGCTCTGCAGACACCAGGATGAGACGGAGATGAGATTAGATGTGTGCATATGATTCATGCACAAATTAGGTGGTAGGTAAATTGGCACGGCTCCACTGAAGTCAAATGGCCTCTGGTGTGGCAACGTCCTTCAAAGATCCTCAGGCTGCTCTTCCAGTCCAGGCACTCAAACAGTCCATTCCATCAGAAGAAATGTGAGAGGAAGGAGGTTTCCAGGCACTGGAGAGTACAAGTGACTGCCTGCATCAGGCCTTAATGAAGTCGATGTAAAGATAAACTGCTGTTTATTGAGGAAATCGCTTTTCAGGACCATGTTTTACAGAGCCGAAGACAGCTGAGTAAAGTGAGATATTTTTTTGTGGGTTTACTGTTCTTTCCACTGACATGCCTCTTTCTTCTTGCCACTCACATCCACGGAAATTCGAAATAAGAAAGACCTTTGATGGTAAAATATATTTTTAATTTTGCCTGGGTGAGGTTGTAAATTATTCACAGGGGCTTGTTTCTTCTCCTGATTTTACAACACAACAATTTTAAATATGCAGAGACTTCTAAGGTGAACTGGTGTTGGAGGGGAGAACTAAATGCTCCACCAGCACAGAGCATAGTGAGCAATGGTAGGGGAGAAGAGAAGGATTTATCTTGGCAATGGCAGTCCCAGGGTAAATGTAGATGAAGCTGGGCATGCATTATGCACAGAGGACACAGCCTAATCACAGTCTGTGGGCTAAACAAGACCACTGGGATATAAAACCAGAAATGTCCTGGCACACTTGCTCTCCCAAGACCTCATGTCTCCTCAGAAAAGTTACAGGCATTCTGCCCTGGGTTACAGTTGTTTGTAACTCAGCCTGATGTCTTATTTTGTTGCAAACGAGTGACAAACACACAGGAAATTGTTTGCCTTTTAAACGCCAGCTGTTGCAGGGCCCCCAGGAGGCGGGTGATGGATCAGCCAGGCCCACCTGAACACAGCAGCTATTTTCACACCTGGCCACATGAGGAACAGCTCTGATGCCTTTCAACCTACGGAGCAGCGGGGTCTCCCCAGAGTCCAGTAAAAACCCAGCTCTGCTCCAGTTCAGTTCTGACAAAAGGGTTGGTGAAGGGTCATTTTGAGGGCATCCACGCTCTGGGGTGGAGCACACAGAGCTGAGAGCCAATTTGCAGGAAAAGCCCTAAAGGAAGAACAACTCTGAAGGTAACACCAGCTTACTAAAGGAGAAATTAAGACTTAATAATGCAGCAAAAGTCTGTTAACCTCTCTTGATTGAAGAGTTGCTTTCCCGTGTGCCCCCTCCATGGGGATGCTGTGCTTTTCCACGTCTGCACACAGCTACATAGGGTAGGCTTCCCACAGTGTTTCTGCTCAGGACCCTCCACTCCTAGGGATAGTATTCATCCTTCAGGGAAAGCATCAGAGCTCATGGGCTTTACTTTTTTGTTTTCTTCCTCAGGGAGGTGAAAATGACACTTTCTGTTGGGAAATCACTGATCCCCACTGTCCTATAGCACAGATTTCTCTTCTCTTTGAGTTTCTCAGTGTCTGCTTCATGTTGTCCAGGGACCAAAAGCTAAAGGTGGATCTCCTGGTGATGTGACACCAGTGCTACTGCCTGAGGGATCCAACCCAGGCTGCCTGCCTGCCCTCTGGCCTCAGCATTCCTCTAGTGCAAATGGACTAGTCTGGAGTGAAAAGGTCCTGATTTTTGTGCCTTGGCTAGTAATAAAGGTATGATATTTTTCCAGAAAAAGCTGGTTTTTTCCGATTACTGGTGGCATCGATGAAGAGTTGATGGCTGGATCCAACAGGTTATTCCAAGGATCACAGTTAAGGAAAGAATTATCCCAAGTCTTCCTTCTCCTGTCACGTCCTCACAAAATAGTTGCAAAGCATCATTTTTGTCTGCTGCATCTCCATGCAGTGAAATGCTTCTGTCACATGACAGATACAACACTTTTAGCTCAAAATACACTTTCACACTGATCCAGCCCCTCTCGTGCAGGTGTCCTTTTGGTGGCAAATGGTCATGAAAACTAACTAAACAAAAACTTCAAATCCCCCTGAGAAACTCACCCAAAAGATGAGATCTGAGAGTGCATTGATGGCATCAGGCATCTGGTGTGTTCCTCACACTAATCCCAGCCATCTCATTACCTGTGCTTTGCTGGCTGTTTGCTGCATTCACCTGTTGTGCCTCATCAGATGCAGGGGTTTAAATCCTCTGGAACATGGACTATCTGTTTGTGTGGATGGAGCCTGATGTGGCAGAGCCTTGATCCCTGCCAAGGTCTCCTCACAGGCTCAACACATAATAATATTAATAGTGATAAAGGAAATCAAAGCTGTTCATTTTCCAGGGAAAGTGGGTTTTTTTGTGAGCAGTAACAATGATGATAGTGTTACTATCACAACTTTGATCATGGTCAAAGGATAGTCTGTTATTCTCAACAAAATATTAAAGAGAAAGTTTTACATGCTAAACTTCTCTACTTAGGTGCTGTGAAGCCAATGAAAAGATTATGACTGATTAATTCTTTCTATGAAAAGTATCTTCTTTTCACCAAAAACTGTCCATGTTTCATCTCAAAGCCAAGGGATGAATCCTCAACAAAACTATTGCTTGAAAACCTGAAATCTAATAAAAATATTTTGATTTTCAGCCAGAATATTTTTGGTTTGTTTTCAGGCATTTGGCTTCCAGATAAAAGCTGGAAAATTTCCAGGAAAAGCGAGGGGGAGGGCTTAGTGGGGTTGCTGGGTTTTTGTGGGTTTTTTTTCATGTGTGCAATAAAAGAAATAATTTGGACAAATCAAACAATTTCAGCCAGGAATTTTAAAGAAAAGTAAGTCCTTGTTCTCTTAGAAAAATATGCCAAGATGATGAAGAGCAAAATATTTCTTGGCCTTAGAAATGGTGGTACATTTTTTTCTGACCATGCTATCATTGCCAGAGGCAGTGTATTCATCAGTGGTTCATCTATCAAATCAGAACAAGTACCATTCTTCTCATTAAGAGAGTTATGTAGAAATGGCACATTCCTACCATAGTTGTCTCTGCATTTACTAAAATCAGAGCTTCGTGCATTAAGGGTGCAGGATGGCATTTCACCTTTTAAGTCCTCTTTTAGTGCCAGCCTTATGTTAAGAATGAGCTGTATTTTAATCTGGCTTGTCCAGCACAAACTTTTAGATAAATATTACTTCTCAGCTTCATGTACTTTTCAAATATATTTTGTTGCATCCAGGTTTCTGCTGACGTTTGTCAGCTCTTAACTGCTTCACTCCCAGATTCTCTGTGGTTACTGATTCAAAATCATCTGTTGTCTCTTATCTTGCACAGTATTTTTCACTCTTTACTTAAATTCTCTGAATGAGACTCTGGGATGGGGAAAAGGATAGAGAGGTCAGTTAGTTAAAATTAACTTTCTTGTTTGCCCTTTCCTCTGATTACTCCCCTTCACTCATTCCTCCTCCCGTTCTGCATGGTCACTGAAACCTGAAGAGGGACAATTAGCATTTGTTTGTCCCCTGTACCCACCTACACAACTACTTCCTATTTCCAATCATCATTTATTCCTTTTAATCAGCTTGGACAGAGACTTGTATAGACATGTCATCTTCCCCTGTCGGGAGTGCAGCATTCTAGAGCCACTGCCCAGAGATAGTGTTCCTTGGGTGGCATAATTGATCTGAATGCTCTCCAGCACTTGTGGTAAAGCTCTTCTGGCTAATAAACATCAAAAATCTTGACTGCTGAATTTGATGGAGCTAATCTACAAGTGTGGTGGACCTGGACTTTCTGTCTTAATAGAGGAGAAGGCTCAAACATGTAACACCAGGGTTCTGGTGCTGGTGAGCAAGGGTGGATTCCTTCAGGAGTGCTTTTGGTGCTGGACTTTTCTTTCTTTAGGTGCAAGGGAGGACACCATGTATTCCTGTTAAGATGACCCTGCTTGGCAGCCTGAAATCTCCTTTTGTTTCTGCTGCAGGAGAGGAGGCCTTGACCATGTACATGGACAAAAGCCGCCTCGACAGAAAGTCAGGAAACGCCACGCAGAGTGTTGAAGCCTTGCACCAGCTCGCCTCCTCCTACTTTGTGGACCGTGATGGCACCATGAGGAGACTCCATGAGATCCAGATCTCTACCGGAGCAATCAAGGTACTATATCTTGCCTCAGGAAGAGAAAGAAGATTGTGTGCCCACTCTGGCACTGCAGGGATTTGGGGCAGGGCTTTGCCAGTCCAATGTGATGTCTTCTTTGATTACAAGTTGTTTTGTTCCCAGGGTGAATTTTTCTTTTATGAATCTTACTGAAGAATAGATTTCCCCAGAGCCAGCAATATCCAGAAAGAGGAGGGAATTCAGTGTGATTATTATGTAGTATAGGAGATTTCCACTAAATGTGACAGTGACTTCTGGAAGGGAAAGGGGGGAGCAGAGAATCCAGATCAGTGATGGAGGTTGAAAGGGAGAGGCCGGTCTGTGAAATGAACAACTCTACAACCCAGAAGTGTTTTTCTCTTGTGGGTGTAAGACTGCTAAACATCTCTCAGCTGAATTTACTACAAGAAAAGGTGAAAAACTCAGTGTGGCATTACTGAGGCATCTGGAATGAAATGGACTGAGAGACAGCTTGGGGGTTGCAGCAGGAAGGAAGGGAAGCTGCTCAGAGAATACAAAATAGGGAAAATGGCTCTGCAGACAAAGACTGCCTTCTCTGAAAGCAATCATCCTACACTGGGCAGGGATTTTATTGTTGCAGAGATCACTCCAGGGAAGGTGATGTGGATGGAGTCGTCATTGTTAGCCATTTCTGAAAGGTTTTAGCACTCGTTATTGTTCTGTGGTGTCTCATGGCTGAGTCTGTTCCCTTCTGGATGGGAAATTGTATTGAGATATTGAAACAGTGACAGTAGATAATCACCCATGGTGAATTCCAGAAGGGCAGCTCTCCTCTATGGCTGCAAACCAACAGCAACAGCACTGCAGGTCATCTGTGCCTCCATCTATCCTCAGCACAAGGATGGTGTTCACATATGGGAGCACAAGGCACCACTGTGGGCTGGCAATCCATCTTTGTTTCTTGCTTTCCAATAAGAGAAGCCAGGGAATAATTCCTCTACTGGCTTCTGATGTTCTCCAGTGGGGATCCTCTATGAGAAGCATCATTCTGCAGGATCCCTTTGCCAAGCCCAGAGTAACATGCAATACCATAAAGAAAGCAGGCACAATTCATTCTGCTTTTTCAGCTTGTGAGTGCACCAAATATTAGGCATGTCTGTCCAGGGTGGGGGACTTTTTCCCAATTAGGGAAGCTGTGTTTTGGGCTCTATCAGCTGGTGACAAGAAGCCATTGTATTACAAGGTCTGAAAAAGCCTGGGGAAGGTATGGTGCTGCAGTCAAAGGGAATACTCTCTCTTTTCTACATCCTCCACAGGTAACAGAAACTCGGACTGGCCCCCTGGGCTGTAACAGCTACGACAATCTGGACTCTGTGAGTTCTGTCCTTCTGCAAAGCACTGAGAGCAAACTCCACCTGCAAGGTAAGGCACAGGAACAAGGGACATGGAAACAAAGGGCATGGAGTTGAGAGAGGGGGGCCCTTTTTCCCAGCCTTTTCCCATCCTCTCTTTGCTGTGATTCTGCCTTGGCTGTAAGTTCCCTGCAGCAGGACTGGTGGCTTCAAGAGTCCTCACATGATGCTCAGCAGAGCAAAGCCAGAGCTTGACAGGAACTGAGCTAAAGGGACACCAGTAGCATCTCTGGGTGCCCCCTGCCATGGAATTTTGATGGCTTTCTGTGTATTTTACATACACCAGTATAAAAATATAGGAGCTTTTCTATCAATATTGAAGGAGTATTCTGTCCACGTCTCTTTGTCCCTCCCAAATTGCTGATTTGTGTGAGAGGTTTGCACATCAGCTTTTGGGACTTTCCAGTGACCGTAATCTTTGGGAAAAGTCACAGAGGTTTTATTTGGATGCTAGAAGCCATGGCTTCAGTCCCAGTTGGATAGCTAGTCCAGAAGTCAACAGATAGAGGTCATGACTGAATTAATAAATAAATACATGCTGGTTAGCAAGAAGTCAACTTCAGTAGAAGGAGGAAATTCACTGGGCGTGTAATTTACGAAGGTTATTCCCAAGTTTTTGACAAAATAAGGAAATGTGGGATTTAATTGCTCACTTGCCCAGATGGTTTTATTTCTGGAATCCTTGTACTTGCACAAATTTTAATTTTTCAGATGAATGGGCTACATTACATCTTCCGCTTTGAGTATAATTTGGCAAGTGCTGTTTTAATCTTTGGTTTCACATGAACTGGGTTGCATTTACCGAGTAATGTTGTGGATATATTATTATTGTTGTTATTATTTGCCTTTAAAAATAATAGGCAGGTTGTTTTCACTATTCCAGTGATTATCCAAACCACTGAGTTCTAGTTCTTACCTAATTAACAATAAGCAATTTGAGAGGTTTTGTATGCTCTGATGGTGGCTGCTGGTAATGAAAACCCAAGGATGACACATCAGATAACAGGGTAAGCAGCTAAATCAGCAGGCAGCTCAGGTTATAGGCAGAGAAACAGGTAAATCAATAGACCTCTATTGGCTATCTGATCCTACAAGAGAGGACATAAACCAAGGGAGGGGGAAGGAGGTGGAGGAAGAGGGAAAAATTAGAAGAGAGAGGATATAAGGTGGATGAGGCTGTGATTTCTGATGGGAGCAGACAGAGGGCCTTGGGGGTCAAGCACACGTGAGTTTCATGGAGCTCCATGGAATAACCCAGAGCAGAGAGAGGCCAGAGCCAAGCCAAACCAAGGGAGAGAGTGAGGGAAGGAAGGCAAAAGCTCTTCCAAACAGAACAAAGTGACCTTTAAAGCTACACCTGAGCTTTCTACCTAATCTGGAGTGCGGTTCTTGGGATAATTACCCAGGATCCTTCCTCTGCTCTGAGAAGCCTCATTAGGAATTAGTTACAGGGCTGCAGTAGGTAATGGATCGTGACCAAGTCTCCTCTGATCTGATTAGCAGCTGAGCATGAGCTGCTGACAGAAATCCATGTTACTGCCTTCATGTCACTCAGCTCTGAGCCTGGCTCAATAAAAGAGCAGCTTCTTTGTGACAGGGAGAATTTCTGTTCTGAACTTGGTGCTGCCCAGCCCCGAGAGTTGTGGTTTCAGAGCCGTGCCCTTTGGGAGAGGCAATGGCTGGAATGTGACTCTCAGTGCTCTGGCCTAGTTCATGAGGTGGTGGTGGGTCAAAAGTTGGACTCAATGATCTTGGAGGTAGTTTCCAACCTAAATGACTCTATGATGCTATGTACCAAAGCTAAGTTACCTTCATGATTGCACACAGGGTTTGGGAAGGTGAGCCAGCCTGGAGATTTCAGGGGAGGATAGTGTAGGGTGTTTGGCTCTGCATTGGGACAGAAAAAAAGCACTAATTTATAAACCAGTATCCATGTGGACCCAGCATGTCTGTACATGCACTGGGGGATATATATACAACATTTGTCACAGAGCACAGTGTTTCCCTTTTTTCTCTCTCTCCCTGGAGCAGGATCCCTGTCCTGTGTGTGAGGGCTGTGGGCTGATGCAGCCTCTTAACACAGGACTGAGAAATCCTGTTTTGGGCCAGAATCTCACAGGTGACTCCACTTGCTTCCATTTTGTATCCTTTTGTCCCTGCCACCAGCAGGAACCCATCCCTACACCTGTGTCCACTTTCAGCATGGATGATGCATGAGCTGCCTGGAAAAGGAGACCACCAGAGTGTGGGAAGGGAGGATGCCAGCAGATCTGCAGCAGTCTGGTTGGAAATGGGAATTTGTGATGCCAGGACAAGTGTCCTAGGCTGAAATTGGAAAATCTGAGTGAAAAAAGCAACATTTTGAAACATTTCAGGAAATTAAAATTTCAGAGACATACCCTGGCATATCAATACAGTCATTGACAGTGTATGCCGATATTGTAGCACAGCACTGTTTCAATGAAGTAAAATCCTTCTGTGCTATTCTAAGTGTTGCAACATTGAGCAGGAAACGTTGCATTTTATATAGTTTTTTACATCAAAGATGCTAATATATTACAATATCATGCATAATATATAATAGTATGTACTATAATTATGCAATATTAAATATATTATATTACCATACTAAATATTATATTACCATAGATATATAAATACTGATATATATTATGCATATAAAAAAGATACTTAGAGATATAATATGTATCTTTCTAATATATATGGCTATATAATATTAGAATTCACATTGCAATTAATATTAAAGCCTTTGCCAAGATGGGCAGAACAGTAATGACAACACAAAACATTTCAGCTTTTCAGTGAAGCAAAATGAGGAAGTATGAAAAAATACATTTAGAAAGTCAAAAGTGCTTTTGAAGTCAACATGCTCTCACAAAATGCTTCAATGAAACTGCATTTTCAACAGAGAACTCTTCTGTGGAGAATGTTTCAAATAGCTCTAATTTAGAGCTGGGGAAATTTACCTCTTTTAATGCAGGAAGCCTTTTATATACAGTCTAAAGGCAAACATCTCTAATAGTTTTTCTAGGTGAATTAAGGACATGTTCCCTTGTCAGACACTTCATATTCTGCCTGTAGTTATCTAAGATAAAACTGTACCAAATCTGTGCTGGTTTTAATTTTAAAAGAGGAACTTTTTGCTTTATAGGGTGGCAGAATTCCTTCTGACCAATATCTTCAAAACTAAGGTATTCTCCTTAACACTGATCACCAGCAAATTTCCCTTCTGTACCTGTAATCAGTTACTGAGGCTCTGTTGGGGATGAGCCCATTCCTTGTGCCCCTTGTCTTGGATTGAGGGATTCTCCCCATGGAAATAGTCCAGTATCTCAGTCTTTAAGACCAGGCTGACCCACTGCTTGGCTGCTGACATGAGGTTTCTTTATCAGTAGACAATGCTGAAAGATTAAATATAATTTTTTTTTTAGTGTTTTCAATATTCAAAGAAATTTCTTGGAGAATAAAACAGCATTTTGGGGTGTTTTATTAAGGCCATGGCTGGCATCAGGGCTTTCCCAGTTACCACAGCCAGCTGCAAGCTGCTCTGTGGGGCTGGTGTGTTGTTACAGCCCTTGGGACTGCAGCTTTCCTGCTTTACAGGTGGGAACTGAAGAACCCAGAGTAGTGGTCTGAAAAGATTAATCCTACCTGTGCTTTACTAACAACCATAATCTACTCAATTTGGGCAATGTTCAGTCTCTGGGAAGTACATATGGAAGCACATACAAATGAGGAGGGTGCCAGGACTGAGGGAGATGTTGCTGGCACAGTACTTGTAAAATATCTTCCTAAGATCTAGTCACCAGGATGCTCCATACTAAACCAAAAATGTTGATATGAATCTGCCCTTGTCTGGATGTGACGAGAAATGTGTGAATATTTATGTATATGTATAAAAGTATGTATGTGAAAACAGGCATGGCTGTATTTCCTGACACTGATTTCTTCCACAAGGAAATTCCTGGCTGGAAGATCTGAGTCACATGTAATCCCTATAGCATATTTGTAGTTTTCAAGTCAGTGGTTTGTGTTTGGAGTATGAACACTCATGTTCCAGTGAGTAGCTGGATTGGGATGTCACTTGTGTAAGCACATCTGAGTATGTGCTGTGTGCTAATGCTACGGGTAACTATGGATTCCAGAAGAACTGTTTCCCTGATTAAGTTACATATTTATGTGCTTTATTGAATTGGGGATAAGTGTACAGGGGTCTGATTACTTCTTAAACATGAAACAATTTCTTACAAGAGGAGGTTATTCTGGAAATGTTATTTTTTTTTTAGAAACCATGAGTTTTATGGGTGGAAAATGAGCATCCACGTGAGGCACTGCAGTGTAGGATGAGACCATGTTATGTTTTGGAGATTACAGGGTATTATGTTTCTGCATGTGTTGAGATACACAGTGGATGTCCCTTACAATGCGAAATGTTCTCCCTGAAATTTTAGTTGCTTTTTTTCACCCCTATTCCATCCAGAAAAAAAAAACCCAAAGCCAGGAACATTTCTAGTTGGGGCCAAACAGCTTGTCATGCTGTTATCCAAGTTAAAATTCAAGGAGAAAATATGGAGAACTGAAGAGCCTGAGGTCATCTGGTCATATTCAAATGGTGAGGCCAGAGCAGGTTGTTCCTCCAGGAAGCAGAGTGGAAAAACATATTCATAGGACTTGGACCATGAATAAAAAGTCAGTGCACATCAAGAAGTCCAGCCCTCTCTCCTGTGAGCATGAAAGCTCAGTGAGTACAGCAGCCTTCAGGCTCTCCAAGCCCCTTTTGTGGATCAGTTCTCCAATAGCACTGCACTTTCATTCCATCCTGAAGGAAACTGTTGGATGCTGGCAGGTGGGACCATCTCTAATGTCAGTATGAAGGTTTGGCAAGGGACCCTATGGTGTTTTCTTCAGGTAAATGATAGAATCATAGAATGGCCTGGGTTGGAAGGGACCTTAAAGATCTTCTCATTCCAACCCCCTGCCATGGGCAGGGACAACTTCCACTAGCCCAGGTTGCTCCAAGCACTGTCCAAAGCAGCCTTGGACACTTCCAGGGATGGCCCAGCCACAGTTTCTCTGGGCAACCTGTGCTAGGGCCTCCCCATAGGGAAGAATTTCTTTCTAATGTCTAATGTAAACCTACTTTCTTTCAGTTTAAAGCCACTCCACCATGTCTTATCACCAAAATCCTTGAAAGAGGCTGATATTCAGGACTTCCTGAAGACAGCAGGAAGAAAGCTGAGCTTCTTTATGAGATCCATCTCAGAAAAGACCAAAGGGACCCAAAATGCTGATCCTTCTTAGGCCAGTTTTGAAGTGTTATTTGAGATGCTGTAGAGCCGTCAGCTCTTTGTTCCTTCCTGTCCCAAATACCACCATAGAAAAGGCAGCAGGATCTGTGCAGGCACAGTGCCACCAAATGCCAGGCTTGAAATCCTTCTCTGTGCCAGTGTGACAAACGTTCCCCAGCTGAAGGGAGCTCTGTGCTCATCCTGCCTGGCTGCTGCCACTGCTACACACTCAGCTTGCAGTGGGGTCAGACAGAGGGACAGTCTGATGCCACCAGGCATGGTGCTCACAGAGCCCAGGGGGAGAGGAAACAGAGGTCCCTGTGCCTTCCACAGCCTCCTGATCCCTGCAAACCTTCCACAAGGACCTCATCAAGGCTGAGGTATCTCTCTGGATCCAAAAGCAAAAGGGTAATGGGGGTCCCAGGGTCCTTGTCTCCTGCTTTTCTCCTGTCTGAGGTGAACCTGACCCATCAGAGATGGGCTTGAACTCCTGAAAGGGGTCACAGCCCTTTTTGCCATTCCTGCACAGTCTCATCCTCTGAATTATTGTGTGATTTTCATTCCACTCCGATGAGCTGTCAGCCACAGACACGGTAATTCAGCACAACAGAAACACAAACAGATGGGTAATTGACCCACGTGCCTTCATTACACTGGAGTTCAGTGCTGCTGTTCAGGCCATAAACTCCTTTAGCTGCCACTCCAAAATCCCTGGACCTTTTACAAGGAAGCAAGGGGGCCAGGCTCAAAGTTACTGTCATCTGCCTTGTGCACCACAGACACTGACAGAGTCTGACAATCAGGACTTGCCAGGTAGAAGAAAACAGCTGTGAATCCTCAGGGAGGTCTTTAGGGAGCCTGGAGGAGGAGGACAGGATGGAAAAACATGTACACCATACACAGGGCAAACACTTAAACTGTTATTGTCCTGTGGTACCTGAGCAAGGGTACACTTATACTAATGCCTGCACAGATGGATGTATACACAAACACCCGTTGTGGAGAAAGGGACATGTTAATGTAAATCTTTAGAGCACCACTGAAATCATTGGCACTAAATCCATTTGCTCTTTTATAAGATTTGGCAAGTAGCCTTCCTAGCAGGGAGCAAGCTGCAAAGGCTCAGGTACCCAACTCCTGTATTTGTGCTGTGGGAGCTGGGCACTTAACTCTGCAAGGGTCTTTTATAAATCCCTCCCTGTTATTTTCCTTTATTCTGTTTTCCGTTCTTTCTTATTTTATTTTTCAATGTGCAGTTTCCTTGTTTCTGTGGTACCAAACCCAGTTAGTCTCACTTGAGACAAGTCAGAACAGCATAATGATCATCACTTCTGAACCAGCACTTGATTGCAGGGGATAAAAATCCCCCACACCTGGGAATCAGGGAGGCTTTGCATTCAGGTGCTTTGGACCACACTGGGATCCACGACTGGGATGAAGGGAGTACACTGGGTGTTGGGAAGGGGGAAGATACTTGTCTCCCTTCTGTCACAGAACAGATGGGCTCTGCTCTCAGCTAACTTGCTACGTGCACTGAAGGCATGTACTCCACCTTCCTTACTCACAATAGCTCCAAGAGAAATACCCTCAGCATCACTTTCCCAAGCTGTTAATGAAGCAGGTTTTAAAACAAAGAATAAACACCTGAAATAACTTTTTCATATTCCCCCCACCATCCCTCTTGCTTCCCTGCCAGGTCTCCAGATCATCTTCCCTCAATATTTACAAGAGAAGTTTGTCCAGTCTGCCTTGAGTTACATCATGTGCAATGGAGAGGGCGAGTACATCTGCCGGGACAGCCAGTGCGGCTGCCAGTGCGCCGAGGAGTTCCCGCAGTGCAACTGTCCCATCACCGACATCCAGATCATGGAGTACACCCTGGCAAACATGGCCAAGACCTGGACAGAAGCCTATAAAGATCTGGAGAATTCAGGTAACCAAGCAAAGCTCATTTTCCAGTTAATTTCTTGCAAACAAAATGTGTCCAATTGTATGAGGTAGNCTCAATATAATGTTTCAGTTTGACTAAAAAAATAGATGATATTGAACCCAAACCCATGATCTTAGTCTTAAAGGAGTACCCTTTTTTCCTCTAGTAAACACACAGACAAGAATACACACCACGCATAATTCTGTGTGTACAGGGATATTTTCCATGGAAGTATTTGTTTGATTAAAAATCTGATTTTTTTCATACCAAACCAGCTCCAAATCTCACTTTTAATAGCTCTACAGAGAAAATTCCACAATATAAATGATGCAGAGATTGCTTTTCAGATTTGCATGAATGATTTATTCTGCTTTGGTGAGAGGCAATTCAGAAGGAGAAGGTACCGGCCAGATGACACCTCATTTGAGACAGAGAGGAGAAGGGAAAATGACTTCTCTTTCCCAGGGCTGGTGGCTGCTGGTGTGAACATTTCTCTTCTTCCTCCACTTTCTCCCAGGATGAGGCTGGGCGTGTCAGCAGAGTTAGTTCCAGGTTGATGTTGGTAGTGGTAGTAGTTGACCCACAGTAGGTGTGCTGTGGTACTTGTGGGATACACACTCTCAAGGGCTTGAGAAAGGAAAGAACCCAGGCTCTGAGAAGGTGAGAGCCCTATGGAGAGAGGAGTTACAGCCCCACAGTGACTCCCTCACTGTTCCATTCTGTCCTTGTTGCACTTGATCCAAGCAAATACTGGGGTAGATAATCATATTCAGCCTCCCTCCTCTTGAGATTTCAACAGGGGAAGGTGTTTTTCATTTGCCATGTTGAAGTGACACATTGCAGTGCAATTTCTGCTGTAGCCATATTCCACCCAGGGCTGGAGGCTTTGCAAGGCTAGATGGAGTGATTATCTTCATGTCTAAAGCTGCTGCATCTCATTCATCACTTTGTTGCATCATGCGTGAACTTATCCTCTGAGATGAAAGTCACTATCACAAAAGACTGTAGTATTAGTGTTTTGCTTCTTTGTTTTAATAAATATTCCAAATAACTAGAGGATTTTCTTCATTATGAACAGCAGAGGAGAAATCTCTGATGACATCTGAAGGCTTTTCCAATAAAGTGGACTGAAAGGCACATGAGTGCTCTGAAAGCAAATACCATTTGCACAGGAAACTGGTGATAGGCTAAAACATTTGTATTCTGCTTTTGGTCTGTGTTGAATTCCTTGTTAATTTGAAAAAAAAATCATGCAGGGAAAATCAAGAATTGGTGTGATTTGGGAAAGTGTCTTCAAAGTCAAGTAGGCTGCAGTCAACCAGTGCTGCTTTGAATCAGCTCGGAAGCTTTTAGCTCTGTGCTTCATTGCTCGTGTGCAAACTGAGAAAAATAACACCACCTTATTCTTGGCATTTTAGTGAGCCTGGCCAAAAATTCTGTGATTCTGGATTTAAAAAAAAACTCAACTTTTAAGTCATGGGCTGTGGTTTTGCTTATTTGTTTGTTTTGAGCTTTTCAAGAACATTGCTTTCTGATGAAAATGGGGTTTTCTTATTTTCTTTTTAGCCCTGGAAAAATGAAAGTTTAGTTTCTGAAAGAGATGTCTGACATGTAAATTCACTGTAGTGCCACCACCCTTCTGCAGAGGCTGGACGCTGTCCCATTCCACATGTGATGCTGAGTCACTGCCATGGGAATCCCTGCAGGGACTGACTCGGCAAAAAAGAGGGGCCAAGCTGCATCATGGGAGATGTAGTCTCAGCCATCATCAACATTTTCTGTGCAGAGAAATAAAATTACAACAAATAGACTTATTAGTTAATCGAAAATGCTCAGGATTAAGAATTAACTATTTGCAAAAATAGGGAATATCCCCATCCATACTCTTGGTTTCCAGCCACAGTTATAAAGAAATTTACATCAATAATGAAGAAACTACCCTGCTTTGAAAGTACTTTTTCCTTTCATCCCCCTTGTTTTAAACAACCCCATCCAGCTTTTATTTGGCCAGATTTCCTGCTCATTTGTTTTTCCCCCAACGTTGCACTGCAGTAGCAAAATGTGCACACTGCACCGAAATTTCTGCCTTCCCCGTCTCGATGAAAAATGTAGCACATTCATCATCAGAGGGAAAAGAGCTCGGGCTTCTGCACAAACAGGCTTTTGAGGAAATTGATTTATAAGGGGCGGGAAGCAAATGCAAGGCTTTTACTGCTGAAAGGTACCCGGAGTAATCAGCGTGGTCAACAGGAGCAATTACATGTGATGATGGTTTCAGAGGACCACTGAGCAGGAGAGGAGCATTTTTGGGGAGGAGAAGGGCACTGAAAGCAGCATTAAAAACAGAGTGAGAATGAGGGGTGATTAAAAAAAATTCTCTTAGTTATCTTTGGGGAAGAATGGAGACAAGCAGATGTCCCACGGATCTTGGTAGTGCAGGGATGATGATTATTTTTATTATGTGCTCGGTTACAGCATGTGATGAGTAGGATGTGAACATTCATATACCATCTATGTAATGATGGTACTGACTAATGCACAGATACTCTTTGTTAGGCAGTTAAGCATGAGCTGCAAGTTGATGAATAATAGGAAATCTGTTATGCAAATATCTTTAACTTTGTACTATAGGATGTCAACTATCTGGTCTGATTTTCTCCAGTAATTCTGTAGATTATTTCTTTTAATTGAAAAGATATCAGCTTTTACAAACTCTCCTTTTTTGACTTTTTTTTCTTTTTGCTATTGTCTTTTTTTCCTTCTGAAAGAGGGGAGAAGCAATTAAAAAGAAAAAGATTAGGAAGAGATGAAAAACAATATAGATAACATATAGAAAGAGATGGCTGCACATCTTGTTGGCTACTTTGTGAAGTTTATGGCAGGTTTCTAATCCAATTTCCTTCTAGAAGCAGGATTATAACCAGTACTGGGCCAGGTCAGTCATGGTTTTGTCTAGCAGAGTCTAAAATGGGAGATTTTTATACACCTCTGATCAGCGTGTTCCAGTGCTGCGTTACTTCCAAGTGACGAAGTTTTTCAGTGAATCATTTTAAATTCTCAAGCTGCGAACTGTTTGTTCCTCCTTGTTATATCATCTGTCTATAATAAGAGGAGTCTCTCTCCTTTGTATTTTTAAGCATCTTTTGAGCAACTGCAGACTCCTGGCACAGAACCTTGTTCTTTTCTACATTCCACTTTATGGAGGTTTTGTTGTCCCACTCCTTGCATTTATCAAGGTCTCAATGTGTCCAAGTTTTCTAGTATTAAAAATTGGGTTATTTTCTACTGAGAAAGTTGGAACCATCTGGTTTTCTTTCCATTTGAGGATGTCCCAGCCTTGTAATCAGAGCCTGGGCAAACCATACTCCTCAGTGAGGAAGGAAAGGGTAGTCAGAAATAGAATCAGTATCAGAATTTCTGATTTGTGATTAAAAAAACCCTCAAACAAACCCTGCACTATGGTAGGTTTTTTCTCATTATCAAACAAAGTAAAACGGAAATAAAGTGATCGAAAAAACAACAAGCACAGCAAACAAAACATCAACAAAACCCTGTACTAAACAATATACCTTTTGATCAATTAGATTTTTTCCCGTTAGCAAAAATTGACACATTTTGTTTGCACCTGAGCCCTCCAAACTATTTTATTTTATTTTCATTGTTACACAATGCAACTCATTTAACTTCTAACAGAGTTAAATAAGTAAAAAGAATCAGAATGTCCTTTTAAAAAAATGAGAAAACAGGACATTTTAACACAATCCAAACCCTTACTCTGGGGAATTTAAAGCTTTTTTATTTCCTTTTTTTTTTTAATGACACAGCCAAAGTGCTTTGCCTTCAACAACAGCTGAAAAACAATGTAAATGAGAACTCTTTAACTGACAATGATTACAGCTCCCAGCCTTTTGTTTATAACCCTTACGCTATAATCTCATGCTCTGGGGAGTTTCTCTCCTTTTTTTTCTCCACCCTGTACACTTTAACTGTGTTGTTTCACCTTGATACTCACTATGGGGTTTTTTTCCTATATGGGAGCAGCAGCAGCCATGGAACGAGTGGGTTTCCTGGGACAGGCTGACAGGGCAGGGAGTTCATGGACATCACCTTCCCATGGCCTCATTGGTCACTACTGTTCCTCCATCCTGCAATGAAAAGCTTTATGACTTCATTACAGCTCAGAAACCTCCATATTTATCCCCATTTTTGTGCCTTCTTCCAGACGAGTTTAAATCCTTCATGAAAAGGCTACCTAGCAACCACTTCCTGACCATTGGGAGCATCCACCAGCACTGGGGGAACGATTGGGACCTGCAGAACCGCTACAAGCTGCTGCAGAGCTCCCTGGAAGCCCAGCGCCAGAAGATCCAGCGCACTGCCCGCAAACTCTTTGGCCTCAGTGTCCGGTGTCGGCACAATCCAAACCACCAGCTGCCTAGGGAAAGGTACCTCCATCCTTCTTTGGGAGCAGGAGTGCTGGGGGTGGGAGTGGCTGGTGGAGCCCAACTTGCGCTTGGACAAATCACAGCAACCTATGTGTGGATACAGGGTGTGCAAACACAGAGGTTTGGGGGGACATGGGAAAAGCTGGGAGTGGGTTGGGATCTCTGGAGGTGTAGGTAGCCTTTATCACACCCCTGGGTATACCCATATCCCTTCTGTGTGATCTACCCCTAATTCTGCAGTGTTCTGCAAGGACACTGAGCAGAGACATCACAATTACAACTTCCTTGTGAGGGGCAGAGGAGGGGCATGCACTGATCTCTGCTCTGTGGGGACCAGGGACAGCACCCAGGGAATGGCCTGGAGTTACATCAAGGGCAGGTTAGGTTGGATATTAGGAACAGGTTCTTCCCCCAGAGGGTGGTGGGCACTGAACAGGCTCCCCAGGCCTGTGAGTACAGCACCAAGGCTGACAGAGCTCAAGGAGCATTTGGATGATCCTCAGGGGCACAGGGTGTGACTCTTGGGGATAGTCCTGTGCAGGGCTGAGGGTTGGACTCAATGATCCTTCTGGGTACCTTCCAACTCAGCATATTCTGTGATTCTGTGAATATTCCAGGGCTGACATCAAGCAGACTAAGCTGCTTTTTAATGGTTTTACCTCATAAACCACAGCCAAGCTTTAAGCTTTCACTTGCTGTTAAAGTGAACATATGGAGCACAAGATGCTTCAGCCCAGTTTTGAGTTGTGCTCCTCAATGAGTAGAGCCAGAGTGAAAGGGAAGCTTTAGTTTCACTTGGAATATGTCACATTTCTTCTGTGAAATGCAGAGTGAGCCTGCAAACCTGCTGACCAGAAGCCTTGCAAGGTTATTACAGATGTAGAGAACAGATTTTCCATTACAGCTACAACAACCATTGATATTGAACAGTCCCCTCCTGCTGGCTCCTTTCAGACCTGACTTATAGCTGAGGTTGTTTGCTTAAAGTAATTTTTGGGGACTTGCATCTGCGGATTTTAATAAACATCTCTTGCTGTGTCTTTCTACATTGTCTGGAGTGAAGCAATATTGAAAATCCTGTGGGGAAAAAATGAGTGCAAGTGCCTTTTCTTCCATGTTTCTCTTGGAAGGGTCAGGAGAAGTTAATATTTGTAGAAACTGTTTTCTCACTTTCTTTATTACCCAAATATTCAGTTTTAAGAGAAAATTGACTGATTGACTGCTGTCACCTGTTCTCATCCAGCTCCCTGGCTGCTAAACATGCTGACTTGTCATTTCATCACTGTGCAGCTCAGAAAACTCTTCCAGGGCTTAACATCTCTTTAATTACCAAGAAATCTCATGTTTCTGGACAAAGATTTGATGGACTTACCAGGGATGAGGCAAAATATCTATTAAATGTAAGAGATTATGAAAAAAGTCCTTGGAGAGCTTCCTCAACCTGGCCATTCCTGCCAACTGGCTGAGCTGCTCTGACCCTGCCGAGTGCTGGAGGAGTCACAGCCGTGTCCAGGAGGTATTTTTAGTTGTGCCACAACAACAACAAAGGGAAGCAGCAGGAAGCAAATATCCAGCCAACCACGTTGCTTCAAAACATTCAGATAAATATGTCTTCAGCATTTCTCATCTATTTTAAAAAATCAGCCAAGCAGAAAGGGAGCCTCCAACTACTACTATGAAATCTGGGGGAAGGAGGATGAAATGGATGATGGCAGCTGGGTTTTTAACTGACTGATGTGCTTGATTTGTTTAAGTCAACATCAGCAGGCATATTATCATTTCTTTTCTTATTTGTCATTGTGTATCTGTAGCTAGGCAGGGGAGCAGCTCAGGAGACAGTTCTGTCGTGGAAGAGGTTTGCATCCCATCCTTCTGCTCACAGAGCTGGGAAATACTCTAATTTTCTAATTGTTGCTGTACGGGGCGACAGATGTTTATCAAGCATGTGAGTGGCTTTGAAAGGATGGAAAGGTGCTGCTAAGAGCAAACCTCTCTCTTTAATACACATAAAAATTAGCCTGAATTATACATTCAAGGAAATGTAAAAGAAGAAATGGAATTGCTGTTGATTGTCCTCAGGGAAAGGGAGAGGTGGTGATTCCAAAAGAAAGGTAAGAAAGGAAGAGTAGGGATTCTGACAATTAGGCTCATTCTCCATGACCTTTTGCAATAGCTAAGAAGGGGAGACAGATATAGTAATCTAAAGACATAATACAGATATATAGACACAGATATATTTGGTCTGCACTGCTTTTGTTAAAAAGCAGACAAGCTTACAGGTTTAAAAAAAAGACCAGTTTGTTGGTTTAAAAACAAAATCAGTCCTCAGCTGTTAAAGCTTTGATGCTGAGTGAGTACCTGTAGTTGCATTTTTAAACACTGGATGTAAAATAGAAATAACATCCAAAGGAGAGTTGGGGTTATACATATTCTGGGCTCCAGCCAAATTGTCATTAGTTAAGAATACATCTCACAGCTGCTGAGAATAAAAATAGCACTTTTTACTTCACTGTTCTGTACAGAAAACCCAAAAGTACCCCCACAGCAGCTAATGCTGGTTGGAAAGTGAAAGGTGAGTTTGCAAAGGAAAACTTGTTTAATCCCTACATTTTATTCTTGAAAAAAAAAAAAAAATAAAAAAAAAGGATCTGTCATGCTGGATCAGATTTTTGGTTGGCTTTTTT
>VXBX01009855.1:28528-91176 GCA_013400415.1 Scytalopus superciliaris | reverse complement strand
TTTTTTTTTTTTTTTTTTTTTTTTTTTGTTTGATTTGGAGGGTTTTTTTGTTGGTTTCTTTTGCTATGGTTTGCTGTTCTGATCATCTTAGATACCATCTACAACAAAGTTGCCTTCTTGTCCCAAGGGACACGCATCAGTCTCCTCCCTTCTCAGCTTCCTTCTGCCCCAACACGTCTTGGCTACATTCCCAAGGAGGGAGCTCAGGAGTCTGAGCCATCAGGGGTGTGTTTTAAAAAGTTACCACCTGTCATCTGAAGGGCTCTGGCTGGCCCTGTGTATATTCTTAACCAGTCTCAGTTGCAAGACAAAATGGGGTAATTTATACCACTCTTCCTCTCTCTCACTCTATCATACTTCCCATTGTCATGTTTGCAGCCAATGCCCAGCTCTGCCCTGGATTCTGCATTTTCCTTTAATTATGTTCTTTATTGCTGCCATCAGCAGATGGTGGGGACTCACCTTTTTCTTCTTGGGTTTTTGTTTGTTTGTTTTTATGGGGTTTTTTTGGTCCTAGTTGTGTCTCTGCTGAAAGCTACGACAAACCCACACAGAACAAAAAAAAAAACCCAATTTCCCATCCTTCCTCTACCAAGTGCATCTGTGAAACTGGAGTTTTACTCATTCCAATTGCAAGATGTCGGCTGAGGTTTCTTTCCCATTTTGCTCTGCTGATTTTTAGTATAAAAGAAGGACAGAACACACCTGAGATGGACAGAATGTGATCCCCTGATCCTAATTCATAACATGGCCCTCTGCTGTGTAGCCTGGCAGTCCTTGTCCCATGAACTCTATGGCAATATCAACACCTAAAACCTGTGTAAAGCATCACTGCACAAATCCAGGTGCCTTTGACTGGCTTTCCAAGCAGGAACCACAAGGCTTCAGATGGGGTAAAACATTTGCATTGCTGAAAAAGTGAGCAAAAATTCCTCTGTGAGCAGAAGGCAGCCCCAGCCCTCAGGGATGGCTTTGAAAGGGTTGGTTGATGCCAGCAGCATGTTTTGCAGTCACACTGTGCTGTGCTGTCCCCTCCCCTCTGAGGCAGAGCTGTCCCAGGAATCAGGAGGATTTTTTCTACACACCAGTTCTGTCAGTGTCTCCCTCTACGGCAGATATTTATGGAGGTCACTGCTTTGCTCCCAAGCTTCTCAGCCAACCTTGTCTTTTCCTGTAGCAGGAGAGCTCCTTTTGGCTGTGAACCGGGCAAGGAGACCCTGGCAGCCCTGTACCACAGAAGGAATGTGAAAATTTTCTGTTCCCACATCCGAGGCTTCAGAATTTTTCTGCTAAAGCCCTTCTTTTTTCTTCACCCTGTGTCTTTTTTTCCCTTTCACTCCTTGCCTCCCTGCTTCTTTTCATTCCTACCTGTTCTCTTTCAGTTGTTGTTTCAGTTTTTCCTTCTCCATCCTTATTCCTTCTGCCCACTGTGTTTCTCTCATTTTTCCATCTATCTGCACCTTTCCCCCCTCTTTCTTCCCCTACCCTTTCCATTTCTGCTCCTTGATTTTTTCTTTCCTTCCAGTGCTTTCCTCTGCTTTACACTCTCATCCCTCCTCTGGCTCCCTCCCCCTAATCATCTTGCTGTTCTTTGCTGCTGTATCGTTTAATGCCTTCTTTGATACAGCCCACAGCTTAATGATTATTCGGAGGTCAGGCGATGCAGGTGCCATGAATTTCACTAATCCAGCTCTGAGAGCCTCTGTCCATAATCACTCCTCCCGTTCTACAGGGGCTGAATCCTAATTTGTCATTAGCCAGTCCTCTCACTGCAGCACTCCCAAGAACTTTCTGCCCAGAGGAGACAATGAAGTATTCATTAGCCAGGGGGAAGGCAGAGGGAGGGAGGGAGCAGCAGTGGCTGCACAGACCGGTCTGCTGAGGCTGCTGAGAAAGGAGTCGCTGTGCCGAGCTTTCCTGGGGTGCTGGGGAGGGGGAAGAGGGGGACAATAAAGTAACATGGCAAGTGGGTTACACAAAAAGCCAACCTGGGTTGCAGTGTCATTTATTAGGAGTCATTGCAGGGCTGCAGGATGTGGAGGTGACAGTGCTGATACAGCAATTGTGGGAGTGGTGGGGCTCAGGGACTGGCAAGTGGGGCTGCTTTTAAAGGAAGAAGCTTAATTATCAGCATGGTTAGTTGTTTTTTTTAAAGGAGAAACTATTTTAGCATCTTTGTCTTGATGAATCCTGACTTCCACCCTCTTTTTTGCTGTTATGAGCTCGGCACAATAAGCCTTACCCCTTTACATGTCTGTTTTCGGAGAGTGGGGCTAATTGCCAATGACATGGAGAGGAGTTTTCTCCTGCTAGCCTGGGAGTTCTGCTGACCCATGATGTCTGATAGCACCTCAGCCTCTGGCATGGCTTTATCAGCTCCATTCCCATGGCTGAACTTTGTCACTGTGGTGCTGAAGGGATCCTTGGCAGGAGACTGTGCCAGTCTCAGCTCCTAGAGCAGTGCGAGGAGTGAGAAATCAGATGATCAGTTCTAACTGCTTAGATATTTCTTAGAAGGCTTTTGCTCTTCACCAAAGGAGTAAACAGCAGATGAAAGATTCAGTCTAGAAATAGACTGGAATAGCTCCCAGATGCCACGGCAGGGCATCGATGTTCTGAGAGCTCTGCCTCAGATATATCCCTGAAAACACTGTAGCACTGGTAAGATGCCAACACCAAGGACTCCGTGAAGCTCTCTAACGTTAATGATTTCTTCTCCCCACCTGCAGGACGATACAGGAATGGCTTACCCGGGTCCAGTCCCTGCTCTACTGCAACGAGAATGGGTTCTGGGGGACCTTTCTGGAAAGCCAGCGGAGCTGCGTTTGCCATGGCGGCACCAGCCTGTGCCAGCGCCCCATCCCCTGCATCATCGGGGGCAACAACAGCTGTGCCATGTGCAGCCTTGCCAACATCTCTCTCTGCGGCTCATGCAACAAGGGCTATAAGCTTTACCGGGGCCGCTGCGAGCCTCAGAACGTAGACTCAGAGCGCAGCGAGCAGTTCATCAGCTTTGAGACAGACTTGGACTTCCAGGACCTGGAGCTGAAGTACCTACTACAGAAGATGGACTCTCGCCTGTACGTGCACACCACTTTCATCAGCAATGAGATCCGCCTGGACACCTTCTTCGACCCCAGGTGGCGCAAGCGCATGTCCCTCACCCTGAAGAGCAACAAGAACCGGATGGACTTCATCCACATGGTGATTGGGATCTCCATGCGCATCTGCCAGATGCGCAACAGCAGCCTGGACCCCATGTTCTTTGTCTACGTCAACCCGTTCAGCGGGAGCCACTCCGAGGGCTGGAACATGCCCTTCGGGGAGTACGGCTACCCACGCTGGGAGAAAATCCGCCTCCAAAACAGCCAGTGCTACAACTGGACCCTGCTGCTGGGCAACCGGTGGAAAACCTTTTTTGAGACTGTCCACATCTACCTGCGCAGCCGGACTCGGCTGCCCTCCCTGCTGCGGAACGAGACTGGCCAAGGGCCCGTGGACCTTTCTGACCCCACCAAGCGCCAGTTCTACATCAAGATCTCGGATGTGCAGGTGTACGGCTACAGCCTGCGCTTCAATGCCGACCTATTGCGCAGCGCGGTGCAGCAGGTCAACCAGTCGTACACACAAGGCGGGCAGTTCTACTCCTCCTCCTCCGTCATGCTCTTGCTGCTGGATATTCGGGACCGAATCAATAGACTGGCGCCTCCTGTGGCCCCAGGGAAGCCCCAGCTGGATCTGTTCTCTTGTATGCTCAAGCACCGCCTGAAGCTCACCAACAGCGAGATCATCCGTGTGAACCATGCCCTGGACCTGTACAACACCGAGATCCTCAAACAGTCGGACCAGATGACAGCCAAACTCTGCTAACCCGGACTTATCAATGGACTTGTTGGTGAATCGATCCTTTTGCTGTATAAAAAAAAAAAATAAAAGAGAAAAAAAAAAGAGAGGAAAAAACCTAAAAAGAAAGAACGAGAAGCGGGGGGAAAGTAAAAGAAAGGGGGGAAAAACAAGATTTGTAAAATGTAATTAATATACAAAAGAGGAAAAAAAAAAGAGGAAATTCTTCATTTGTTGAAAACTAAACCCGTTCTAGCAGCTGTATAAAACTGTCAGGCATGTTTGTTATTTCTATAATCCGTCATAAAAGGGTAACACCTTACTCTCTCTTGACCTTGGGGGTGTTGCTTGCTAGTCCTCAGGGGCAGCAGAGTAAATAAAAGGGAGGAGCAGAGAGAGGGGCAAACTTCTGTAATGAACTGTAAAGTTTTCTGCTATGCAGGTGCCAAGACAAAGAGACATACAAAAAAAGAAAAATCAAAGCAAACAAACAAGAGTTATATGTAAATGTAAAAGAGCTGCCATTATTCCTATAGTGGGAGTAAATGGTTAAAGATAAAAGATATTTCTTCTGTTGAGATGTATGCCAGCTTTACCTTGAGTTATTCCCCCAGCCTGTGCTGAGCTTTGCTGGAGGACAGGAGGGGATGGCCGTTCTTTGAGGGTAAAACTGGCGCCTCCTTGGTGAGAAGACACATGAGAGGTGGAGGGTGGGTGCAAGTCTCAGGTGTCTTCACTTTGGGATTTCCATCTGGGAAGACTTTTCACCAGAGGTAGAGTCTCAACACTGAAAATGGGACATGTTGGGTCCCTTTGGCCTATTTGTTGACCTGGAGTTCATGCCCTGCATGAGGCTGCTGGTGCCTTCAGTGGTGCCAGGAGCAGCACCTGTAAATCTTCAGTCACTCATCTTTCAGGTATTTCAACAGAGTTCCTAAAGCAGAGAAAGCCAAAATCATACGCCACTTTGATAAACCTGGACTTAAAGGCAAACGTGAGTTTGGCTTTCTGCCTCAGGTTCTGGGTTCTCCAGTAACACTGGGAAACTCCCATCACCACAAAAACCAAAGCACAATGCAAGAGAATACATTTCCAAGGAAACCTGGAGACACTGAAGGGTACATAGGTCATTTTTGTTCTTTGGGGAAGGAAAAATCCCTTTTACTTTCTTATGTTTCTGTGGCTGTGAATAATATCCTTGTTTCACTTACACTTTCTCTGTCCACAAAAAAAAAAAAAATACAGAAAATATATGAGAAAATTTTATTAAAATATATGCAAAAGGGAGGGGTGGGAGGGAAGAGCACAACAATCAAATCTACCCTGAGTTTGCAAGGATAAAGCCAAATTAAAAAGGACTGAGTTATCAAATAATTAACTAAAACAACTAAAAGGTGGGTAAAATTTTTTGGAATGTGTGTGCATGTGTGTTTGGTTTTAAAAATGCAATATGTTGAATGGAGCATATGAATGTAGGACCAGATGAGCTGGGTGATGAAGCCTGAACACTGTGGGAGGTGAGTAGCGAGGTGTTTCTCTTAATTTCACTGGGTTTTCAGTTTAAGTGGATTGTGAGAAGTGCTAGTGAGAGAGTGGAATTTCTGCCCTCCTAGAAGGGAGAAATAAATCTCTGATCCTGACTTTTCCAGAAGGTGTATCCCAAGGAGAAACAGGCCTGAGCAGGAGGGACAGTCCTGATCCAAAGTACAAAATTCAGATTTGACTTTAACATGTTGACTCAACTGAACTCAAAACAGTCTTGTAGAAATTTTGGCCGTACTTGGAGACTTTGGCTCAGACTCTGAGAATAACATCAGTTCTTCTGGGAAGATCTAAATGCATTGTGGTCTTATTCATGTGACACCAGGGGCTTGGCAAATTCAGGTTTAGTTCAATTCATGTGATTTTGGTTGATGTTCATCCAAATTTCCTGAGAAGGAATTAGGTATTTTAAGGAAAATAGACATTTACTGAATTTTCCTGCTGAGCCACGACTGAGGGCAAAAGAGAAGCTATTTGGGTAGTTACTGAGGACACAAGAGAAGCTATTTGGATGGGGAAAACACAAAAAGGAATCCTATTCACAAAAGCACACACCAATCCCTGTCTGCCTGCCAAAAGGTGGGGGGGTTCATGTATCAGAAGAAGAGCTGAGTGAATTAAACTATAATTTCTAGGGACATCCATTGATTTCCTTTAGTACTAATTTTGGTTTTGTTAAGTTTCATCAAGATCTCTTCCTCTCTCTCCTGGTCAGTCCACACAAGAGGTCACAAGGTTTCCTACTTTTCCCAGTGTTTGTTTTTCATTTGGTTGGTTTTTGCTTTGTGTAGAAGAAGTTCACATTATAGACCCCACCATTCAAAGAGGGTTCTTTATAGACGTAACATTTCTGCCTCAGCTTTCTGATAAGAGAAAATTCACCAGCAGTAATATGCATGGAGGGTAGTTTTAAGCAAATAGTAGAGAGTATTCATGGGAAATGAATGTCAAATTTGTAATTATGAGTAGAAATAATGTTCCTGACAGTTACATCCATCTAAGCAGGGAATAGAAATGTACTGTTTAAATTACATGTATGACCCAAAGAACTGACACTGGAAAGAACTATAGTTATTGCTCTAAAAATACTGAATACTGCTTATGAGCAACCTCCAGCCTGAGCTGCAGCCTGCATGCAATGATGGGATTTGTTCATGGCTGGGAATAGTGGCCGTGCCAACACAAAGTGAAATTAATTCGATAAATTTCTTTCCTTTGAGATAAGAATCCAACTCTAGTGACTCAAAGCCAAAGAAGTTGCAATTAAATCTCAGATCTCATGGGTAACTAGGAACACATTACCTAAATCTTGCCTGGTATTTGTGGGACTGTTAGGGATCAAATCAATTGCCCTCATGTATCTTTAATGATGCCTTAGTATGAGAAGCCCTCAGTATTAATGGGCTTCAGCAAGGGGGGCAACTCCATAAACTTTCAGCAAGATATTGGGTGCCAACACAACATTAAGTCCTCGCTGTCCCAATCAGAACCAAGTCATGATGGACAGGATGGAGTTAGAGAGGCACTATCATGCCTGGGAGTGGGGAGCTGGAGTGTAGAAAACCAGTGCAGGGAGATGGAAGGAAGTTTGGCATAGAAATGCTGTCACATGTGGAACTTACGTTGGGAGTACCTGGTGGGGCAACATGGCACCAGAATATGATGGCACATCAACGCAACAATCTGGAACCACGTCCCAACATGGCTAAATGACATTTTGTGATGGGATGAAGCCAAAATGTCAGGAATAAATTCCCATGTCCTTCAGGGTAGGGGGAAATGAAGCTATTTGGCAGTTCAACCACCATTTTTGGGCTCAAAGTTTATATCAGTGAGAAAATGGAAAAACAAAACCAAACAACTCAATTAAATCTGGCCTGGATGATGCTTTGGATGCGAGGAAAAATATTAAACAGGGAACATGTTCTGCTTCTTCTGTTCAGTCCCATAAGCCCTTTGCCAGGTAAGAGGACAGGCTGGGACAATCAGATCCAGAAGTCACATCCCATGGGTTTGTTTTGGGGAATTTATTCTGCAGGATGTAGAAGATGTGGAGACACCTGGCACACATCTGTCTCAACAAGAGAAAGCAGTTCAGGTCCTGCTGGAAAGGACACACCAGTGGTGTTAATGGATGTTAATGGGCTTCTTACCAAATTTGGCCGAGCCCACTCCACTTGGTCACAAAATGTGGTTTTCAAGATAGTTATTAGATTGGAGGGTAATTAATAGAGCTGAATTAGGCAGGACCCAAAGAACCCTTTCACTCTAAAGCTAGATTCACTATCCTGCATGATCAGTACGTATTGTTGTAGAGTTTATGATAAAAGGGATATTCACACTCTCAAATAACAGTAACCATTCTCTGAGTGCATGAGAATGAAATCCAGTTTTCTTTCTCTGTACGAGGAGTTAGGGAGCAATCCATCAGATTGTCCAGCTCAGCTAATGAGAGATGGTCCCACCAAATCAGAGCAGATACTTATCCCTTGCTGTCATCAAATTAGGGACTGCATGAAAGCTGGAGCTTCCAAATAACCCAGACAGAAAGAGAAAAGCCAGATGCCAGGTGTCCCAAAGCCAAAGCATAGCAAAAAGCAGCAGGCAGGGCAGAATCTACCTGCTTCTCCCCTTCAAATGCAGAAGACTTCTGGGATCAATTTCTTCAAGTCACATGAGAGAATGCACTGGGAGCTTACTAAGAAATGTGCTCTTTTGAAATTATTCAAATTTAGACTTACCAGCCGGTGTGGCAGAAAGCAAAAGACGTCAGCAAGTCTTATTAACATGCTGATGCTATGGCTTCAGAAGTGTACAGAATGTCCACTTGGATCAGGGCTAAGAGCACAGCATGGAGTTGCCATGGAAACATGGGGAGGCCATTAATTAGCGATTGCATGGAATCTCCAGGAAGAACCTGGACCTCAGCAGCTTTGCCCTCCTCAGAGGCAAAGGGCACAACCCCAGTGACCCCCCAGTCAGGCCCAGCGATCCCTCCACAGCTCCCAGAACGACCACATTCTGGAGCAGAAACGTCCTCTTGGAGGCATGAGAACTGGGTGGACAAGAAAAGGGGAGGAGGTGAAGCCTGCAAAATATAAAAAAAAGATGAAGACGATTGCCCCTCTTCCTTCCCTCTTTCCTTCCCTTCCCAGGAAGCCTGCTTGCTCTTGCAGAAAAGAACACAAGAGATCTGCTGCTTTATGAGCTGATGAGACTTATGGCAGTGACCTCAAAGAAATCAAGGCCAGCCACCATGCCCTGGTGAATCCAGTTAATGGGGTTTGCATCTTCTTGGGTGGGCTGCACCTGGGAGGAGGGAATTCCAATGCTCTCTGCTGCCATCCTGCTCCCCAGAGCCATCTCTGGCCATGCTAAACCAGGAATCCCTTTCCCCAAAGAGAAACATGGGTGAGTAAGAGAGGCTTCTTGGCCACTTGCCCAGCCTCCCTCCAGAGCCAGAATCTTGTAAGCAAGCTGTGATGGACTTCAGCTGCCACGGATGGGATGTTCTTTTTAGCTTTTTAGCCCACTTGCTGAAGAACTGCTTGGGAGGACATTTGGCAGATGGTGCCTCCTGTACCAGGGTGTAGCAGGATCCCCAGCCTGGCTGCTCAGCTCCCAGTGCTGCAGGAGACATGCTGAGTGGCAATCCAAGCTGTGTGCTGCTGCCTCCAGCACTTTCCTTGAAGAATTTACCCTGGAGCCCTTTGAGGGGAAGAAAAGGCACAAGGCCTGGGTGCTGCAGGTCGTTGTCTGAGAGCAGACAAAGAGGAGGGTGGTCTGTGCTATGCGTGTTGGGGGTGAGGCTGAAGGGGGACATGAGACAAGGCATAAGGAGGTCATGAGGGAGACATTTCCATGTCCTTTCTACCTTGGAAAGTTTGAAATCATAGATTGGCCCTTCTGGACCCAGTCAGATTTTAGGACTTCTTGTTCAAGACACTTTTTCTAATTTACAGATCAATTAACAACCACTCAGAACTAACTGCCGTATCTTAGTGTCACCAGGATTATTATTCCTCTGTAAATTCAATAAATATGGAAAACAATGAGGACTAAAAAGTTATATAAAATCTTCATTGGAGATTTCAGTACTTCCTCTGGAATTCTGAACTGCTGGGGGCTTTGTATTTGTATACAACATTCAACCAAAAACAACCTTTCCTTTGTGTAACAAGAAAAAAAGCAAATGATAGCATTTTGTACCCCTTGGATGTTAAGACACCTACAGGAACAGCCCCAGGTACTGTTACCCCATTTTCTGTCCTCATCCTTAGTGTTTATCTGTATAGAAGTGCAATTGTCAGGTGGATCCTCTTGGCCTCCAGCACTTGCTTTTCAAACAAGAAGGAAATTTGACCTTGTGTAGAGACCTAGAAAAAACAGGCCATGGGTTCCTCCCCAGGAGAACTACAAAAGGTATTGCTGGAAAAAATAATCACGACAGTAGAATCTGTGGAGGAGCAAGATCTGGTGAGGTGACCCTGAACAGATATAGGCAGGCAAAAAGAAATTGGATGACTGACCTCACTGCTCAGGGAGGACTCCTTTCACTCCCCCAAGCCCATCCTGTCTCTCATCGCCTTCTCAAAGCTGAGTTTTGGCTCAGTAATGAACAAAGCCAGCCCATCAGATATTATATATAACACACATCATGCAAGTGCAGCTTAAAATAGTATTTTAATGCTACCAAAAAAAATCAACTAAATCAAATTGAGCAAAAAAAGCAAAATTAAATAGGAAAAGCACACCAACTCATTCTGTTTATTAGGGATGTTTTTCCCAGTGATAAATTGCTGTGAGATAGCTTAATTTTTAATACACAACAGCTTCCAGTAGAAAATGTCCAACTGAATTATTTTGGCTGAAATTTTAAACAAGACCTAAAAAAAATAATAGTTTTAAGTCAAGATTCTTGATTGAAACATGTGGGAAGGATATTACTTTTTGAGAATCTGAATTACCCCTGTGTTTTAATACTGTCAGTCATGTTGTCTAGAACAGAGATTTGCCTAAATAGGAAAAAGAAGTTCAACAGGGAAAATCTTCCAAGGTACTCACCCTCAAATAGGGTGTGCCAAGGGGAGCTGAAAGTCAAGAGCTCTGGAAGTTGCTGCCAGGAACAGAGGAAAGAGCACCTGAATTGTGGTGCTGATAATTCAGGTGAAGAAACCAAGATACTGAATCACAGAGAGGGAAACACAAGTTACACCTTTTTATTTCTATATGCAGGTATATACTTTGTGAAGTTTTGATATGTGTATATTATTTATCTTTTAACTTAGATCTCTATTAATTTATTTATTAATCTATAGTTTGAGGCCTTGATTACAATCCAAGTGTCATTGTGTTTGCTCCTGGGCATACAAGGTTAATACAAGCTTGTCACTTAAATAGACATGATCAGTTTAGGGCTCACCTGATTTTTATAGGTGGGAAAGGGAAGCGCAAGACGGACAGAGGCTGATTTGCTCTGGCCAAACCTGCACAGAACTGTGACCAGAGTCTATCTGGAGTCGCAGCTTTAAGACTGGCCTTTGTATGAAGACAAGAAGAAATGCCAGGGCAGGGATGGTTATTCCAGGTACATTTTAATTCCACTGACAGTTCATGGTGTCTGACTGCCCCACTCTCACAGGCACTGAAAGAGACCTTGAGAAAGATGTATAATGATGTGCTGCCACAATGTGGGTTTTGTTTCAGACTTGTGACACTCCAGTGCTTAGGTCAGGCCTGAAATGGCTGTCTTTGCCTGGTTTGGGGGCAAAGTGAACCTCTTAATAGAAATTTTCCAGATATGAAGCAGTCCTTCCTTCAGCCTGTTTTCTGGACCAGGCTCCTTGATAATATGCAGCATCTCCTCCTTTGTGGGGCTGGGGTATAGTTTAGGACTGAATCTTGTTCTGCAGTGTGATGACAGGATCATATTATACAAATGTCATGCATCTAACTGAGATCTGGCTTCCCTAAGACATTTAGACTCAGGGTTCTGTTAAGATTCATTCCAGGACAAGAAAGCAAAACCTGATATTGGCTGGGTTGGATTTAGACATTAATTCTGATCTTTTTGTGTTTTTACAAGCTGCTCAATTAAGGTAGATCACTCCTGTCTTACTCCAGAATACTCGTGAACTGTCTCCATACTTTCATTCTCTCTTGGTATGAAAATCTAATCATGTTCATTGCTCAAAATCAACTCTGGTTGAAGACTAATGCAAAAAGGCTCAGCTTAAGCAAGCAGCTTGTTCAGGAAATGTAGATAAGAAACCCTCTCGGGTTGCTTTGAAAGTCAATAGACTTGGGTTTAGAAGGATTAGTGAAGGGCTCAGTCCTGCAGGGTGCTGAGCACGGTAGATTGAGATACTGAGTGTCTGAATGTGTGTGGCAGATGCATGAAAGTCAAAAGGACTATTCGAACCCCTCGGAGTTAAGATAATGCCCATATATTTTTTTGGCTGGAATTCAGAGTTCTCAATAACTGGTAACGTGTTGTGCTCAGGGAGAATCCCAAATCTCAGGGCTGTAAAGGCCCAGGAGTCCCAAAATCAAAACCCAGTTTGCCAGTCTGAATTACTGGTTGAATCTCAATAGCTGGGTGGGGTGCAGGGAGCTGTGATGGAGTGTGCACAGAGCCTTTTAGGCTGAGATGAGCACTCACAGTGCATCCTGCAGCCAGCACTTGTCCAAATGAACACCAATTGCATCATTTCTTAATGAGAATTAATATCTCTGGTGTAGCAGCGAGGGACCTCAGTCGTGCACCAAGACCCCAGAGTAGCTGGCATTTTACTGAGACATAAGAAAAAAGGAAATCTGGTGTCACGAAACATCTCAGAAGAGCACTAATTAAGAGGAAGATACATGTGGCACCAGCTGAAGTTCCCAGTGGGTTTTCAAGGGTCAGTTTTGTAAAGGTGGACCAGCCCTTCATCTGTTTTTGAGGATGGTTTTTTGCTGCCCTCTTGTCTCAGGAAATGTTGAGCAGGAGCCATTGTTTTTGCCATCTGCATATATTCCCCTTCACCAAGTGTTTTTGTACCATTCTGATATTCTTTATGGGGTGAGCAGCATTTCCTTCAGGTCAGCATTACTCGTACATTTATTATATCCAGTTAATAAAAATAAAGGCCAACAAATTTAGAACAAGAAATAACATAAAAGCCAACTAAATTACATGGACATGACAAACTCATACTCTAAAAGGGATTTGTTTTAAACAGGAAAGAGGGCAGAAGTAAATGCTGAGAGAGTTGCCCATGGTCACACAGTTAGTCAGCGGCAGAAGGAAAGGAAGGAAAATAAAAAAATTTCTTGCAGCACTGCTCTGGTTGTACCCAGCCAATGTCAGTGGTTTTCAAAGTCCGTACTGACAGAAACAAGAGTTAACTGGGAAATTTAGAGTTTGTTTCCAGGGTGAAGAATGCTAAAGAGCCAAAAACACGTCTACTGTGTGACTACTTTATTCACCAGTTGGGAATAGCTCTAATTTATTTGAAATATCAGGCTCTGGCCAGAGGCAAGGTATTTTAGACCAGGGTACCCAGCTGTTCTAACAGCCCTGCCATATCCTACCTTTCTGTGCTCTCCTGTAAAACAATAATGCCATTTCTCCCATCATTATGCATCACACATCAATCTGGCTGCTCATGAACAGCTCTGACCTGAATCTGTCACTTTACAACAAACTCCTGTAGGATTCCAGGTTTACTGCTATATAACTGCTTTATTATACATGGGAGGCTGTAATAAGCTGATTAAAAAAACCCTTCTTTTTCTTTTTTTTAAAAAGACTTAATGTATACTTTTCTGACATCAGATAAGTACAAAATAAACCTGAAGCTTCACCCAAAATATATTATGCAAAGAAATCTGTCACTATAAAAAGCTTAAACCACGCAGGACTCCCTGTACCAACTCCTCTCCGCACTGCCTGGGCTGTATAAGGGGGAGTCCTGTTGTGGCAACTGTTAATTCTTTAAAAGCCTTGAGTCAAACTATCATTTCTGTGATTCAGCTGCTGACAGACACCTCCCCTCCCTAGAAATGCAGCTTTCTGGAATAATATTTTCATTCCGAGGTGGAAAGTTCTAAAGTTAAGTGGAAAGCACTACTCTGAAAATTTAGGGGGAAAGGCACCATCCCATCATATTTCAGCTCAGGAATCTCAGGACAGGGAAACTTTGGTGAATGATTTAAGAGGCCGGGGTTTCTCTGCTGGGTTTTGATTACTTCATGCCAGATGAGACAGAACTGGCCAAATGCTAAACTGGAAATGAAGTGTTTCAATAATTTCCCATTACAAATGTCAACAAAAATTATATTTTGCTGAATTTGCATTTCTGTAAGAGGAAACTGTTCAGCTGGGGAAAAATAAATTGGTCAGCTCTATCAGCAGAGCTGGCTATGAGAAGTGAAGTTCATCACATCTGGGCTAATGGGGTGTGAAAAGTTGGCCTCGCTGAGTACTGTAGAACTTTCTTACTCCTCCTGAGAGGCTTTGGAAGAAGGAGAGATCCCTGATTATTCTGTTCCCTGTCTCCAGGAATGTGCTGCTCCAGACAGGGCTGAGGGTGAAAAGCCCATGAATTTTCTCCATATGTTTTCAACTCCCACCCTGATATTCAGGTCATTCTGCAAAATTTGGTCTCCATCACACTTTCCTTGGATAATGCTCCATAGAGGGAATCAGCCATGAGGGCAACACATCACATCACACCCAAATTCCTTCACGAAAGTACTTTGTGTGTATAATTTTTCACCTCAAAGTGGTGGAAGTAGCAAAGGAGTGGTGCCGCAGCCCTGCTAACAAGGCACAGAGGACATGTCTTGAGGATGGCTGGTTGTGGTGTGAAGGAGCGCAGTCTGTTCTGATAGTGGTGAAGAACTGTCCTGGATAGAGAGAACCAAACTTGGCAGACATATGGATATCTAAAATAGACCTAGGAGCAAAATATCCTGTAAACTACACTGGTGTGTAACTTGGAGGGAACAAGGTGGTTGCTCCAAAAGGAGTCAACTACTGTGTGGGATGTGATTGCTCTGGATATAGGACCTTGGAGCAAGATGGTGGCACATATGGCCAAGTAGAACAGTGCTTTTGCAAAATAGAAGGCAGGATTGTGATGATCATCTGCAATGTTTTAAAGCACGACTTGATAAGTTAGAGCCCAACTTAAAAGGTAGAGAAGGTATTTTGAGTCCTGTATCTAAGCCATTCATAGTGGCAGGGTTTTACAGTGTGTGCCCTACAAAAGCCCCAGATATTCCTGGTAATCAAAGCCCCTCTTTTGAATCAGTTATTGAGTTTTTTCCTCTTGTTGCAATCAGTGGCCAGCACAAGCTGAATTACGGTGTTCTTTATTAACCAGCACGGCTTGCTCCACCTTAATTAGTGCAGACCAGTGGAGTTAAGGTGAATGAGGTGAACATTAGATGCAATTTTACCATTGATGTTGAAAAGGCAACCAGACCTCAGCTCTTCTCTCTGTAAGTACCTGCCTTCCCTTTGTGAGATGATCAATAGCCCTTCCCCTGGAGGAGGTGGGCACAGCACCTTTCAGAGCTGATAATTGTGAAGGATCCAAGTGTTTTCTAATAAAATCTTTCAAAACCTTCACAAAATTTCTACTGAAGGCCAGCTTTCCTGGGAGACCTATAATTATTAAGAGCAGAAGAGATGAGAGTTATCAGCCTGTTTCACATAAATGGGACCAATTCAAACAAGGGACCTCAAAGAGCGGGATGTGGGCAATTAAATGAGAGTGGCAAAAATAAATAATAATAATAAATAATAATAAAAGAGCAAGCATCGATATGGCTAAGAAAAAAAAATCATTTAATTTTATACAAGCCATAAAGATTACACACATTCTGTGATTTCCCAGAGGTCTCCTGACTGATTCTATTTTCTTGTAAAACCCTCATCTTAACACACCACATCCACAGCTCCTATCTTTGCAATACAAATGTACATCCACACTGCAGGACACCCCGAGAGATTTATTCCCTTGATGCTGCTCTTCCTCTTCTCTTTCACATTTCAAAGTCAAATATTTATCTTTTGGCATCTTCTGTGGTTTGCTTTGATCCTTGAAAGAACGAAAAATCCCTTTTCATTGCCCTCACTCTGGAAAACCATGAAGGCAGAGGCTCCATGGCTTTCAGTGAAGTGGCCAGGAGGGTGCAGTAACATGATCAACTTCACACAGCAGATGGGAAGATGGTTCCAAAACAATTGTTTTCCCCAAACTATGGCAACCTGTCAACATACTGACACATTCAAAAGCTTGGCATCCAGGCAGGGAAAATACTAATTCAGGTTGAGGAAGACACGGGGATATCTTCCCTTATCTCTGAAAAACATCTGTTTTAAATTGACATCATGGCACAGTCTGATTTCTGCTGAATCATCTTGAAGATCTGACCCTTTCCTAGAACAGTAGAGATCCAAAACAGTGCTTTCTACGCAGTATGGTCCCTGCATCCTGTGCTTTTTTCTGCAGCATTAGAGGGGAATGCCTGTAGGAGGCTTACTCTAAGTTTATCCTGATCCGAAAGTGTTTTCCTTCACCTAAACTTTCCTGGACTATTGTCCAGACTATGAAATATGAAGGTGTTGATCCTGTCTTCTTGCTGGCAAGGTGTAACATGGGTAATTGGTGAAACTGTGTGCAAAAAGGGCTGAAAAGGAATCTAAAAATCCAGTGATGTCCCTCTTTCCTACAACTGACAAACATGCCCAGATCCCTCAGGCAGCTCTGGCTGGATCTGTTGCCTCCAGTGGGGAGGTCTGGGGCACAGGACTCTGATGAGGGGGTGTTCCTGCCCCACATGTGGCATCCCCTCCGTGATGTTTCAGCCAAAGGTGTATCCTCCTGTTTCCAAGGTGCTCCAGCCCTTTTTGGAAGTCACCCCTGGTTTCTTTTCTAACATGCTTGCCTGTGGAAGCTCAGCTCTTCTACTTCCTGCAAAGCAGAGAGGAGACCAGTCAAAAGGAAAATTATGAAAAGCAAATCAAATAGGGGAGGAAATACCCACTTAGCAATAACTGGAAACCTTCTCAAATGTCCATACAAGCACCAGACTCTCTGAGGTGCCCCCAGTGAGAGCAGTAAGGACAGGAGGTGGGAGGAAAAGGAAAAGAAAAAAAAGCATTACACTGAAAACTCACTTGAAAAAAGCAAGGGAAGGTGGGTCTGAGCCAGGCTGCAGCTGCTGTGTTGAGCTGTGTTTATCACTCTGGGTAGTGCTGGGAGCTTTCAGGTGATTGCTCTAAAAATACCTTATCTGCAACCGTTAAAAATAATTTCCTCCTTTCTACTTACTGACCTCCCTCTTTACATTTATGATCTCCCATTTCCAAACATCTTCCAAGGATTAAAAAATAACAATCTGTCTTTCTTCCTCACCACTTAATTTGATTAACTTATATAGTTCTGTTCAATTGGGTGAGTGTGGAAAATGAAAACCTGAAAGAAGAGCTTTGCACTTGTTTGGTGTGTCAGTCTCCCAGAGCAATGAACCACATGCCTCACACGCTGTCCCTGGATACATTTTGGGGAATTCAGACAGGAACTGCTTTCTTTGGAGCTGGTTTATTGTCCTGGTGGTCCACAGTCTGAGGAAGAGTGTGCTTAGGGAAAGGGAGACACTTCAGATAGAGTGGAGAACAGCAGAGAGAGCAGCACACTGCAGTGACTTGCTTTGTACATGTAATGGGTGCACTTTATTCCAGTGACAGCTTTTCCCTGCTGTGCCTTCCCTTGCTGGATGAGTGGCCAGCACTGCAAGGGTTTGGGGAGCACAGTTGGCCATTCACAGAATGGGTCAGGTTGGGAGGGATCACAGTGGAGTCATCTGGCCCAATCTCCCTGATGGAGCAGGGCTGTCCTAGACATTGTTCATCTTTTGATTTTGTTCAATTGTTGCCTCTCATGGTTTGAAGTGGCATTTATTTCTTCATTTTGATCGGCTGACAGCAACAGAAAGCAATCTTCAGCTCCTAAAAGGGGATGAACCCCATAATGATGCCACTTCAGACTGAATTGTCTCTTTTAGGGACCAGGGACTTTCTTTAAACATTAACTTACACAGGGGAGATGGTTGTACTTGTGGGGGCCCTCAGGTGTAGGCATGGAAGGGCCATGCAGGATTTGGAAGGACAATTTAGAATCACGTTGTTCATCCTTTGCTAGAGATGGGTTATTATTTAGCAAGCAAAACTATCAAAGGCAGGGGGGGGAAAAAGTCCAGCAGAATGGATATAGATGCACTTCATTTAATTTAGTACTTTATGCTCCTCACTCTGTGATTGGGGATGCAGAGAACAGCAGCCACTTTGCGTGCAAGCACAGCTTTTTATAAGGACTTTGCAGTACCTTCTGCCCTATTAACACTTGCTGTATTCTACTCCCAGGCTTAATTATTCATCTTATACCCAAAAGTGCAGCAATGATTAAACTGAAGAGCAGTTAGGCATTTTCAAATTGAAGTGATGCTGCAGTGTTGGAGAGATGTGTGTTTCAAGGGTATGAGTTTGTCCCTCTCCCCGTGCCCAGATCTCCTCTCCACTGAGCACTGTCTCTGTGCCTCTCCACTGCTCAGTCTCTAAAGCACCTCTCTTTGTATTCTTTTCTCCCCTCATTTGACGATTACACCTTCCAGTTCTCTCGTGCCATTACCTCTCCCCTCTGCTGATTTGCCTCTGCAGCTGAATTTTCTCTACTGCTCTCTCTGCAGGCTTGGATCAAAGCCCATTGAAAACAACTGAAATTTTCTTACTGACTGTTGGAAGATATTGTTGAAAGAAGGAAACATTAAGGATAACAAAAACTTAACTGCAGTGTTCTGCCTGTGGATTGGGGATGGGTCAAGTGACTTCTCTTTCTGTTTCCAACAGCCTTTAGTTTCTCTGATTCCATGAAGCTTGAGCAAACCATTTCAGCACCATTTTTGGAGGACAAAGATGTGCAGATCCCAGGAGAAAGCACAAAATGGTCCTTTGAAGTGACATCTACTGAGAAGGAAGCCTTTTCACCTCACTTTGAATTGTGAAAATAACTTGAGACAAGTGCTGGTGACAGTGAAGATGGCTAATTTCTGCTACCATAAAGTTAGGCTTCCAGTTGAAACTAGTCATTTAAGTCATAGAAAGAGACTGTTACCTTTGGAAAATGAGTCATCCCACCCACTTTAGATGCTGTGCATTGAAGACGTGACTCATTCTCTGGAGATGCCTCCCTTTCTCCTCACAGCCTGTAGAGGAGGGCTACATCACTGGCTTAAATATCTAAACTTTTATGGGGCTAGAACTGGGTAAAATTAATACTCACTTTGCTTCACAGTCAGACATGTGATGGACACCAAACAATTGTTGCTCTGTGATCCTGCAAGTGGAGCTGCAGGATGGACCTCCTGTCTTGCCCTAACCTGGTCTGAGGTTATTGCTGCCCAGCAGTGAGGCAGCTCAGGTTCAAACTGCAGCCTCAGCTGAATCCTCCTGGGAGATAGCAGGGATTTTTCTAAACTGTATTCTCCATGGCATGGTACTACCATCACAAGTAGTAGGTGAGCACTCAGAGTCCATCTTGATTTCAAAACCCTCTCTCCTCAATTTTCCTATCCCATTTGGACATTGTACCCCATGGGCTGTGGTGCCTTCATTCCACTGAGATTCTCATCCCTTGTCACCTAATTCTGTTTTGATATCTCTAACAGGCTTGGCTTACTGTCCCTGACATGACTAGGACATCCCAAGACCCTGGGACAGGTGGGAACAGGGTACAAGACTTGGTTTTGTTTTCCAAATGTCCCTCCAGCTGGATTAGCTGTGGCCATACTCTGTGTCTCTGAGTGGGAGGCCCCAGTCCAGCACTTCACACAAATACTGGAGCACAGCCAGTTCTCTGCTGACAGAGCAGTGTTCAGATTTTTCCTTTCCAGAAAGCCACATGATGGGAACGAAGTTAGGACTTGTTCTTGCTCTCTCTTGCACATAGTCTCTCCCTTGCATTTTTGTTGAGGGCTGCACCAGCACATTCATTTATAAAACTGACCTGAAGACAAATGCACACAAGCTTTTCTTGCCTTCCCACTGCTATCTTGGAGGCAAGGCTCCAGTTTTTAACCATATGACACAGCAAGATAAGCCTTATAATAAAAAGCAAACAATGCAAGGCCAGCCCCAGGCCTCTGAGCCGTGATCTCCGTTTGTTCAGCGTTTTCCCAGGAGGTTGTTGGAGATACCTGTGAATAAGGCTGAATGCAGAGAGTCAACTTTGCTGAAGCAAAGAGCACAGCATTCTGGGTTATTAAACCATTTGTCTTACAGCCCTTGGGAAAAGAAGTTTGCTACAGGAAGTCACAAATGGGCTGAGTTTGTGTGTCTCAAGCCTCTTTCTCCCCGTTTCGCTGCATCCCCAGCTTGGCACCTTTGTAGCATGAGCACCAACTTCTGGAGAGAAGAGAGCAGGGACTGAGAAAGGCAAAAAAAGGATGTGCCAGTGAAGCTATTTTTGAAACTGTCTCTGGCTCTTGTCTGTGTTATCTCCAGATCTCCCTTCAACAGTGTTTTTGCGTTGTTCATGATAGGTTGAAGGGGTTTTTTTCAACACAGCCTTATAAGAAGAGTTAATACTGTCAAAAAACTCACCTTCGAGTAAACTATATTCTCCATGGCATGATAATACAATATGCTGTTAAATTCTTTTACTCAGGAGGGAATGAAGGATATTTGAGCATAAGTGCATTATCCACAATCCACAATAGCACAGCCTATACCCCTGTGGATAATGCTATTAGTGCTACATTTCAAATTAAAAAGCATATGCTCTTCTTCTTTCAAAAACAAGGGAGTGCTGCCCACTGCATTCACTTGTCTAAAAACAAAAGCTTTTAAAGTGATAAAACAGCATTCATTTGATAAAAACAACCATCTGTGTCTGATTAAGGTAAGTGTTCATATTTAAAGACAAATTGCCGGTTTGGGAAAATTAAATACAAGTGGGGAGGTTGACTGGGTCTCACCACAAATCGATGTCTACTGTCCCCACCAGCACTAACCCAAATTTTGACACTAAACCCTGGCCTTGAATAACAAGTCTTTTGTAAGGGCTCTTTAAATCATTTTTCTTACAGCCCCTCAAATAAACATGTTCCCAAACTCATCCTCTGCCTTCCCAACATATTAGTCTGTATTAGTTAAAGTGGGTTGCTTATTAAGTTTTTTTTTTTATCTTCAGAACAATTTGGAAAGACACCAAGCTCTTAATGTACCAGATTTTCATAATGCAACGTGATATTACCAAACATCAAACTCCATCAATGATCTGTGCAGCAGGCACCCTTAAAGCATGTAATTAAGATAACACGAGATAACATCAGCCACAAAAAAGAGAGCGGAGGAGGCAAAACAAATGCAGTTTTCTGAGGAGGCTGCACGGAGATCGTCCCTTTGAGGTCAGGACACAGCTAACATGGCAACCCTGAAAATGGTTTTGTCACAATGAACCAAACTGGGATGGGCACTGTGTTGGATGGATCATCCTCAGAACCACAGCCACGAGCCCAGCCAGGATGGAAGATGAATAATCACATGTACATGTGTCCTTTTAGAAATAATTACACAGGCTCTTATGGAAAAGTCCTCAAGTGTTACAGTCTTTCCTTGATTTTTAAAGGCAACAATACCCACCTGTTAGTTCTTCCATCAGCACACCTTACAGGTTTTGCAAAGAGGGTCAGTATTTGAATCCCACACAAGTATTATTTCCATTACTTTAGTTCCTCTGCCACCAAAGGTGGATGTGCCCATGGAGGGGTGTTGTGCTGGAGGGCAGGGGGCTGCTGGCACAACACACAACAGTGAAACCAACTTCATCACTATTATCACTTTGGGCTGCCAAGAATCACCCAGAGTCCCCCATCTGCTGGGCTATTTCTGCTCACTTTGGGAGGAGAGAAGTGGGAACAGTACTTTCTTTCCAAAATGTTCCCATAGGCTTTGAGAAATGTTTGTGGCTCTGCACACCTCCTAATCTCTTTTCACTGGTAAAAAGGCTGGATATTTTTGTTCTGGAAAGTGTGGATGCATGTGCTGTTCCTTTCCCTAACATAGCTGAATACATCCATACACAACTGAACTTTTATATTTAGCTGTTAAATACAAATAAAATTAAAAAAAAAAAAACAAAAAAACCCCAAAAAACCCGAAAAATTAAAAATCCCAGCATATCAAGATAACAAGTTTATTTCCAACCAGAAGTTTCTGTCCACTTGGGCAAAACTTACTGCATTCCACGGCAGTAAGAGACAAGCACAAATACGTATTTTAAATTACATCAGAGAAGAGAGATTACAAAGCATTTTTCAGATGCACAAGTCCAGGATAATAAACCCCCTTTCCCTACTCACAACCCCCAGTGTCAGGCAGAAAAGTAAACCAATTTGTCACTGCTGCTGCTGAGCGCCAGGATAAAAGTGTGTGCTATTCCCATTCCTTTGCCAGAGGTCATTGGATGCAGTGCCTCAAAGACTGTCTGAAGAAAAACAAATGAGTGCAAACATTATAAATTGCACAGAAGGAGCCCTGTCATGACTGGTGGGAAGGCAGGGGGATGATATCTTTGGGGGGAGCAGGAGGAAAAAAGCTGTGCATGGTTCATGTGGCACAAGAGTGCTTTAATCACTTCGTGAGGGGATGGCTGGTTTCAAGGACAAATGGATAATACACGTTTTGCTGGGGTGATAGTGAGATAGTGAACATCTTTGAATGCACTGATACAGCAATTAAGTGAACTGCTGTCCTTGGGCAGCTGCTGAGGTTTCTTAAAAGTGCATTTTTAGACAGTACTTCAAGTCTCCCCTCACCAGCAGCAGGGAGGCACAGAAAACATGCTACTGTGTGTGCTGGCAAGGGCAGGACATCGATCTGGGGACATCATTCCCTCCTCCATGGCTATAGTTAGGGATCACAGAGTCCTGACATGGCACATCCCCTATTTTAACCTCTCCCTTTACAGGTTCAGATTAAATTTTAGGAATAAATTCTTCCCTGTGAGGGTGGGCAGGCCCTGGCACAGTTTGCCCAGAGAAGCTGTGGCTGCCCCATCCCTGGAAGTGTCCAAGGCCGGGTTGGATGGGGCTTGGAGCAACCTGGGATGGTGGGAGGTGTCCCTGCTCATGGCAGGGGGGTCAAATGAGATGATCTTCAATGTCCCTCCCAACCCAACACATTCTGTGATTCTGTGATTCACAGAGCAAGATGGAGGGACACCTCAATACTGTTCTCATGTCAAATGTAGAGGTGCTTCTCAGTGATGTGAGGCAGGAAGAGAAGCAATGAACTTTTGTACCCTTGAGCCTGTAGGAGAAATTAGTCCAAAAAAATGTGCAACTGGGCTTGCTTTCCTGTGCTTTTTGTCCAAAATTATTTTATGGTGTTATAGAACTAAATCCTTCCTTTTATAACCTCAAATGCACAGCAATGAGTCCAACACTGCCTGTTTAAACCATCAGTGCATGCACAGCAGATCTCTGAAGGTCCCTGGAGAAACAACAGCACAACAGATGCCATTTTGGCTGACCACAGAAACTGGGAAAAGAGCCCTACAAAGCTGGAAGTCTTACAAAGCTTAACAGCAGGTTCTACAAAGCCAGTGTCAGTGTCCTATTAGGAATGGATGGGAACACACTGAGACATCTGTGGTCTGGTGAGCAATGGGGTGGGAGAGCTTTCCTCCCTAACTCCAGCATCCCCAGACTGGTGCATCCACCCCCAGTCACTCTCTGTGCTTGGCATCACCTGAAGGGAAGTTACACTGAACCTGTGCACTGCAGTGATTAACTTCTAGCCACAAGTTTATTAGGCTAATTTTGCTTTAGATATTCTTTCTAATTTATTAGACTCATTTTGCCTTTCTGTGAGTTACCCTCCTACAAGTAAGATCATTAATTCTTTGGATTTATTTGCCAAATATTTTTTTTTCCAGAATTACTTCTCTGTGTCACAACTTAGGCTGAATTGTAAGCTTCTGCAGGTTGTCTTTTTTGTTCTATGTTTGTAGTCCATCTAGCACTTTGACTGGGGGCACACTGTCTCTCTGTGAGATATATAGATAGATATATCTATATAAAATAAGCAGTACATTGTTAGTACTCTGCATCCCATGTTCATTTTGTGCTGCTTAGTTCTGACACAGCCCAGTGTTCACATGCTGTGTATCAGTCCCCCAATTTCATACACATTTCTCTATCAAAGCAGGTTGTTAGGGCTAAAGCTTAGAAACAAAGTCAGGCTCCTTCTAACATTCCCCAGCAGTCATTTCTGAGCATAGAAAAAGGAGGTGCAGCCACTGAGCAAACAAAAGCTGTATTAATTAGGCTACTATTTCTGGAAAGTGTTTTGAGGTATTTTCTCATTGTTATTTTGTTCCCTTTTGTGAAATACCTGTGCCTTGTGACCCCACCTGACACTCTCACCACCATCCTTGCTCTTTCAAGGTATCTTTTATTGCCAGACAAAGGGAAAAATATATATTTGAATGTGGCCACAAGATAGGCCATTGCTAACATCTCTACAACAGAAAAAGGCATTGCAGAATAAAGACATCATTGGTATTATCAGGAAGCCAGGTGTGGGCTGAGAGCACTGAGGTGTTATCACACGTTGCAAGGATTAAAGGTTGCCAGCCTTGACTTTGGCCACGCTGGGGCAGATTCTCAGCTGGTGTAAACTGAAGTATCTTCCATGAAACAAAAAATATTGAACTATGTCTATTATATCCCGTGATTTCATTGCAGTCAAGGAACATGTCATGGAAAGAGTTCTCAAAGGCCATCGCATCCAGTCCCTGCACCACACAAACCCACTCGTAAGCTGATCAAGCTTCATCATAAAACTAGTCAGGCTTCTGCTTGCCACCCACTCCTCTTGCTGAAGGCTGTCCCAGAGCTTCCCTCCTCTGCTGGCTGCAAAACTTCCAGTTTTCAAACAGAATTTATTAAATGGAAGCCATTTCAGTTTGCTTTCTGAATGTACAATTTTAACCTAGCTGGGGGAGGAAGCAGAGGATAGTGGGGCTTCTTTGCATTCCTTTTGTTCCACAAATCTGGGAGAACAATCCCCTGGTGTGGGAAACCCACTGCATGGATGAAAGGTAGGGCTCAGCTTTCAATTCCTACCTTTCCTTCTCTTAATGCCCTGCATGCAGGTAATAGCACTGCAGCTACTGAGCTTTCTGCTATTTCATTTCACTCTCTTCTTCCAAGATCACTTTTCTGTAGGCAGAGCTATTTCCTCATGGCAAGATTACCCCAGGACAACTAATAGCAAGGAGACAATATCTGCACCAGTTGTTTGTCCAAAATCCCAGGCTCATCATGGGCAGTTCACTCACAAGGGGTGCACAGGATTGCCAGGCCTTGGGTCTAGAGAGTCAGTCCAATGAGGAGCAGCTGAGGGAGCTGTGGGGGCTCAGCCTGGAGAAAAGGAGGCTCAGGGTGGACTTTCTTGCTCTCTGCAACTCCCTGATAGGAGGATGGAGCCAGGGTGGGCTCTGCTCCCAGGAAAGTAGCAATAGAACAAGGGGAAATGGCCTCAAGCTGTGCCAGGGGAGGTTCAGGTTGGACATCAGGAAGAATCTCTTCACTGAGAGTGTGGTCAGGCATTAGAAGGGGCTGCCCAGGGAGGTGGTGGAGTCCCCATCCTTGGAAATGTTCAAGAAATGTCTCTATATGGCCCTTGATGCCCTGGTCTAATTGACAAGATGGTGATTTATCAAAGGTTGGATTTGATGATCTTGGAGGCCTTTTCCAGCCTTAATGATTCTGTGATTCTGTAACAGTTTAATGTGGAAATTAATTTATACTTCATTCATTTAGGTTCATTTAACTCTGATACTTCATATTGTGTGCACCATAATTTTGACCAGCTGGTCACTGACACCATCCTGAGTATGGCTGCACTAACAGGGAACTGGTAATTTGAGTCCACGGTGCTGTTCAGCTTTACTCTGCACCTACCACTGCCAGGCAAAAGTCTTCCTAGCCTTAGCCCAAACTGAGAATAGGTTACAGCCTGGTCTACAGACACATGTCCTGGGCTTGGCTCCCTCTGAAAATACTGTGGGGTTATGTTTAGTCAAGAAGGCTTCAAAGCTTGCACACACATTACATTTCTCTCTGCATAGAAATAAACCATTTTTTACTAGCATTTTCACCTTGCTGAATATGGAAAATATCAAAGGAAATATGCTTTATGTATAAAAAAAAAAAAAGATAATCACCTCAACAAGTAAGATTTCTCAAGAGGGATGTGATCAGGTGAAGGGAGAATTCACTTCTGGACTTCCATTTGTCTGCAAAAAATATGCCATTGTTTTTTTGGGGACTAAAATGACAGTGATTAAGAGATTCATTTGGTAAGATTATGTTCCTTCCTTCCAGGCACACTCTCCCTGGAGGAGTTAAATTGGAAATCCACGGAGGCTTCTGGCAGTGGAGAGCTCAGAGGAGGTGTGGAGAGCATATTTCAGCAGTTCCCGAGGTGGCAGGTAGTGATTTCAAGTGAGGAAGAGGGAGAAGGTTGGAGTCTCTGATCAACCCTGGCTGACTTCCAGCTCTCAAGACCCAGGAACGGGTGTATCCATGGACCAAATCCTGCTAAAAGAGAGTGAAATAGGTTGAAGTACTTTCCTCAAAGGCCTTTTAGGACAGTTTTGCCTCAGTAATACGGCAATAATGGCAGAATTAGGTAAACATTTGCAAAGATTCTCCCTCCATTCCTGCTGCCTCATCGACTACATTTTTCTTTTATTTGTGGTATCCAGAAAAAAAAAAACGCTCCCACAGGCTAATACATGGAAAATTAAGCCATTGCTTCAATAGGGACTGATCCTGGGAGGTTCTGGGCAAGCTGGCCTCAGTCCTGGGCAGCACTTAAGCATCTGTTCAGCTCTGAATAGAATGGAATCCTTGTCTTGAGCAAGGGTTGCCCAGAGAAGCTGCAGCTGCCCCATCCCTGGAAGTGTCCAAGGTGAGGTTGGATGGGGCTTGAGGCAACCTGGTCTAGTGGAAGGTGTCCCAGCCCATGGCAGGGGGTGGAACAAGATGAGCTTTAATGTCCCTTCCAACCCAACCCTTCTATGACCAGCAGTTTGCAGGGCTGAGCCTTCTAAGCTGAACTTGAAGGCAAGAGGGACACCAGCTGCTTATACCTCGCAGATGACCCTACCCAAGGTGTCCATCATTAAGCCAGACAAAGAGCTAATGATATGTTTGTATTTAAATATTTTTTTACTGTGTGGCAGTATTTTAGATCTTAAAATAATGTAGAGCAGGGGGTGTACATAATAACTTGCAACAAAAAGGAAAACTGCTGGAAAATTTCACCTTCCGGGTTTGTTTTGCCAAGTATTGTTCCACATTTACTTTTTTTCCCCTCTTAAACTAAGAAATAGATCCTCCCTCTGCATTGTGAGAAGCACCTTTTGAAGACAAGAAAGAAAGAGTTGGAATAAAACAGTGAAACATAAAATAAACCCTGGAGCCCAGGGCTGTACTCCCGTGTGAAAAGGGATTTCAAAGGGAAGTATTTGTAATTTAGATTTGTGAACAGCAGTGCAGAGCACCCCCACTACTGACTCCTTCCTGCTGAAGGTGCTCCTACTGCTGATGGTGACAGAACATTTGGGAATAAGCCCAAGAACAACTATCCAAACCCCTTCAGCTACTGAGTCAAACGAATTCTGCAAGTCACTCAGATGACTCAGAGCGGGGCTGTGTCAGCCTGGCTCCCCTCCACACCCCCACCCATCGCCTGGAGATGCCAAGTCCTGCTCCAGGAAGAAACTGCCTTAAGCTGCCACCATCATATGCCAGAAGGGACCTGTTGCTGTGGCAGACGTTTGAATGTAGTTAATGCTTCTCCCACAGCACACTGGAGAGGGGAACAGCAGAGCGTGAGGAGAGACTTGGAGCAGACCCAGGAGAAAAGTGGTTTGACCAACATCTCCAGGGCCCAGCAAGCTGAAGCACCCAGATTATTCTACTTATTGCATGTTGGCATAGTATTGTCTTCTACTTCAGCCTTCTCCAGCTGTAGATGACACTTGAGACAACACTCACTCACAGGGGTCTGGTCTGAAGGCAATTCTTGTTGTTTCCAAGCTTGATATGGACTTCAGTGGAGTAATTTGGGTGAGCTTTAATTTTGCAGTAGCTCAGTGATCATTTATCTTGTCAGATAGAGAGTCTCCAGTGTCCACCTCCCATCTTTGTCACTGCCAAGAGACAAGGGCCTTACTCTGCTCCATCAAGAGCATTCAATCGGCACAGCAAGGTGAACCCAATGTGCTGAATTTAATTTGGATGAGAAATGAATTGCAATAAGATTCCCCATCACCACCAGCAACCCCCTACAGCTCTGAGATATTTGAGTGAGAGCAGCACTGAACGAGCGGAAGATATAACAGGGGCCTTGCTGGATGCTCTCCACCCTCTTGCCCCAAACTCTTTATTAAAGGTGAATTCCTGAGGGTGTTTGGAATCTGCCTCTGACTAGCAGAGATAATAACATTGAAAGCTTTGATGAGACCAGCCTGAGCTTCCAAAATTCTGAATCTATATGAGTTTTTTAACTCCTGAGGGGTTCATATATCCAGGTGAGAGAGTGGACAACTCACCTGTATCTATCAACCACTAAGATCACCACAGCTGGAGGTGATGTGGATCACAGGATACCCCCTCTCTCAGTCCTTTGGCTCCTTCAAGGACACTGTGTGGACCTGAGCCCCATTTTCAAGGTGGAAATAGCAGCAGCAGAGCTGGGTGTGCTCCGGTTCTGATGTGCCTTCTAACATCTCCTCCTGACTCCAGAGGAGCAGGGCTAGTGCTTCTCTCACCCTGCCCTTGCTGCAGCACAGGGTCCAACACTTAGTATTTCTGCAATACCAGATGATTTCTGCAGTACCAGAGGAGGGGTTTGACCCACACCATCAATGGCAAGTTTAAAAACACATCAGTGGAAACTGAGGACCACTGACAGTAGCTTTGTCTCACAAAAGGACACTCCTGTGGTTCTTTCCTTCTCACTCAGTGGCCACCCTCACCCAAATCTCCTCTTAATGCAGGCTATTACTATATCAATTTTTTCCTGGACTTTTTCAGACATATTTCTGCTCACTTTGCTTGAATTCCAGGCTGGCAGGACCTCTGATAACCCCCCTTGTGAAGGTGGTGTGCTGTCACAAGGCTTGTCATTTTAACTCGTGCACAGCACCTTCGGACCAGTTTTTGTTCACAGTGGTTGAGTGCAAACCTTTGATCTTACACAATGAGATCCAGGCTATATTCAAAGTCTTCACCAATCTTTATATAAATGTCTTAAAATCCCAGGAGTTGTATCTGAAATAATCCGTGTAAACACCTTCTGAAAGTCAATTCTCCAGTCACAAATATGCCACTGCCTAACAAATACAATTTCCCTTGAATTTGAGGGAGTGACAAAGGTTCTGTATCTTAAACTTCAGAAGCTTTTTCCATTCTGGCTCTAGTAATTCCAAAAGTGTGAAGGGTAAAAATCCTGACCTATACAATATGGAGGATATAGGTTTGGAGCAGTGAGATCTGAAATTAACTGGCTGTGAGAGTCCCTGTCATTTGAAGAATACAAGGGCCCTGAAAATACCCAAGCTGAATCCCCTCTCCTTTCTTTTGTCAACCTTTATGGTTTGAGAAAAGAAACTGTAAAATTGTTTCATGGCTTAATTTAAAATTGTGAAGTTACATAACTAGAAACACAGTGAGAACTGGTGCCTGGACACACGAGGAGAACAACCTCCTGGATCTGACATCCTGGGAAGAACACAACCAGACCAGCTCATGCAGAAGCAGGACAGAGGGAGGGATCTCGCCAGCTGTTCCCGACACAAACCTTGTGTAATTAACAGGTGCTGTAAATGAAGCAAAGCCAACATGACAGTTACAGCTGGATTGGCTTCTTTGCTGAGCTTTGTCTCCTTCTGACCAAGTGCAGACATCAGCATGCCTTCCCTTCCTGGGTGCATCTCTGAAACCCCCACAGCTCAGGCCTGGCCTCTTTTACTGCTCACCAGCCTTTTGCAAAACACACAACTCTGCCCATTTGGGGTGACCTTTGCTGAGCCACCCTGGCACTACAGCGAACAGCTTCTGCTGACCTTGGGTGATGGCTTCTCCTTTCCAACCCTGTTTCTGCTCTCTGCTGGATTGCCTGCTGCTGCACAGCTCCTTTAATGTCAAGCAGAAAAAATGAATCAAGTAGAAATGGAAGGAAATGAACTCACAGGCTGCTACGATGGAAAGAGTTTAACTTCAATCAACTTTACTATTAAACCCCTTCCAGAAGTCTGTGGTGTCTGGGGTGCCTCCTCAGTGCTCCGTCTCACAGAGACCTGAGAGCTGGTAGCTCTGCACACCCTCTGTTCCCATGAACAGCTTCCAAGTTCACCCAGGGAAAAGCAGGGTGAGTGGGAAAGCCAAGATTTGGTTGCTGAGCTCTCCTTCCTGGATGTATGCAGAGCATGAACAACCTTTCCAGTGACAAGATGTATCTTCCTCCTACCTCTTCTGCATACCCCTTCCTTTTGGTTTTGTCCCAAAACCTTTCTGTGTCTGTGCCAAGCATTCCTGATTTCATGTCTCCTCTCCACAGCTTTCTGTTCCCTGTCAAAATTCTCCTTCTTGTACAGAAACTCCAAACCATTCCCTGTGTGCAATCACTCCATCAGGGAGGACTCCTTGTTCCCAGTTGCAGGCATACTGGTCTCAGGATATCAGGAGTCTATTTCCATAGATTTATTCCTCTATTCCCCCTTTCTGCTGTGGGGAAGTTCTCTGTAGTCCCGTGGTTTTCCTTCCCTTTGCTGGAGCTGGTGGTGTCTGATGTGGTCTCTGGGCAGTGAAGGGATGATACATGTGCCTGAATATGTCCCAAAGCTCCAGAGAGACACAGGGGATGCACAACCCTGGAGAGGGAAAGCATGAAACCAAAGTGAAAAACTGCATTTGGGACAACTGCAGGAGTTGCTCAGAGGTGGCCAGTGATGTCAATAATTGGGATCTTCAGTACAGAGATCTGGGCCGATCCCTTCCCTACATTTCCATGCTTTCCTTCTTCACCCCTGATCTACCCTACAATGCCTCTGTGTGTCTCCTGTGTTGCCAGCCTGACAAGCCCCTGATGATGGGTTGCTTATCCCATGAATCACAGAGCTCTTAAGCCCTCTCTCATCCCTTCCAAACACATCCTTTCACTCTGGATGATTCAGGGAGCTTCTTACATATCTCTCAGTTGCCTGGTTACCAGGTTAACACGGGTGACAAACGCTGGATGACAGTTTGCTTAACACTGCTTCCTCTGTGATCTGGGCTCCAGCCCTCTCCCTTCCCAACCTCCTGTGGTGTCAAGTCTTCAGATGCTCTTGTTCACAGTGTCTCTTTCTGGTAACTAACCTCCTGCATCCTTTGTTCAGTCTGGTCTATCCTGTAATCTCCAATGTCCTCTGATTGAATTACCTCGTCACAGGATAACTTCCCCAGGGTCCCTCAAAAAAATTCTGATTTAATGCCTCCATTCTCAGAAGGCTATTGCAGGAAACATCAATACTTTTTCTCTCCTCCTGCACTAGAAAGACGATAAATCCATATATCATTGATCCCATACCCTATAAACTCTCAGTCTTGAGATGTCTATATGTTCACGTGTGACCTCATATAATGGGATATAGCCTAATTGTTGCAGCCGCATTATAAAGGAATCATATTAGCAATAATGCACAGAACTGCCAGTGTTTCCTTTGTCACTTACATGCAGATGATGCCCTTTAAAGCACAGGCCACCTTTCTTTCATGTATTTATAGTGCTGAGTACAATGTGAGTCTTACGTGTTCCCATAATGCAAATAGGACAGGGAGGAGTGACAAGACAAGGGTGGATGGCTTTAAACTGAAAGAGAGTAGGTTTACGTGGGATATTAGAAGAAATTCTTCCCTGTGAGGGTGAGCAGGCCCTGGAACAGGTTGCCCAGAGAAGCTGTGGCTGCTGCATCCCTGGAAGTGTCCAAGGCCAGGTTGGAAGGGGCTTGGAGCAACCTGGTCTAGTGGAAGGTGTCCCTGCCCATGGCAGCAGGTGGAACAAGATGGTCTTTAATGTCCCTTGCAATCCAAAGCATTCCGTGATTATATGAAATAAAAGATATTTTGAAACACAAGTTTCCTTTTATCTCAAAAATTTGGAAGGGCTGTCATATTCCTTAGCTTAACTTCTGTGGTTTTGTCCTTTTTAGCATCAGTGAAGCTGTTGAGTGAATGTATCTGATTTTCTAACCCCAGAACTCCTCAGAGAAGACAACTCCAACCACTAAAGTCTCTCTTAATCTTGTCCAGTGAAATCCTATTCTCTCTCCAAGACTTCAGAGCATCTTTCTCCATTAAGTTAAAATGGGACATCAGTCATCTCAGAGCCAATAACACTCTACAACTGAGTGGTCCATTGGACAGAGGTGTTTCAGGCTCTGTGGAAGAGGCATTTGTCCAGCTGGCAAACATACTGACCAAAGTATATTTTATTCTCCCACTGCCGAAGCCCAGAGCTTTTGGATGAATCTGTGCTTAACTATTTATAATTGACCTTTGCACAAAAGAACATGAAATTTTTATAGCCTAAAGCCTCATTTATTAACTTTACTGGAGTGTAAAATATTGCTGTTTGCTATAAATTTGTACCAGGACAAACAATATATATGCTAATTAGTGGCTGTGCAGCCTTTCGGGGGCGTATGTGCTCACCAGTCGTTTCCAACAGGCAACAGAGAAGAATGGAAGAAACAAATGACAATTGAGTGGTTTGATGCTCTCTGTTCAAACAGTGAACTCTGAAGAGGTGAATTAATGGTGTTCATTATAACAAGTCCATTTCCTTTTCATTTCCTTTATAAATTAGTCCAGGTAACACGCTGTGTCCCTGAGAGAGCCGATCAGAGGCAACCTGCTGAGATGCACCTGCAAAACCCATCACTCTGGAGTTCTTTCATCACTCCTTACTCAGCTTTCCCCTTCCTTTGCCTTCCTTCAACCCACCCATTCTTCTTCTCCAAACCATCTCCTTTATCTGCACTTTGTCCTTGTATCTTTTTCCCTATTTTTATTTTTGCAATGTTTTATTTTCTTTCCCTTTTTGCTTCTATCCCTCTTCTTGTTTCCTCTTTTATTTTTTTTTTCTTTTGCTTTTCTTTATATTGTCTCTTGCTTTTTTTTCCTCACCATATATGTTTTCCCGCTAACACTTTTGGGATCTCATTTTTATTTTATTAACTTTGGATCATCCAAGGGCACACATCCTTAAGGCTCATCCAAAGACCATATGAAATACCACCACAGGGAGAGGAGGGAATAGAGAGTGAGATGAGTTCAGCTTCATGTGGCTGAACCAGCTATTTCATGGTTAGTTGGTTTTTGGTACCAAAGAATTACAATAGTAGAGATAATAAAAGGAGCCTATTGAAAACATCTGAAATGGTCCAGGATCTGCAGCTGCATCTGATCTCCTGTTTCTGTGTTTGCCACAGGAATATCAGTATTTACAGGCTGGAAAGAAGAGTGGCAACCTGTTAGTAACGAATATGACTGCTTGCAACAGTTGTCCAGGGATGGGGAAAGGGGAGAAAAATGCCTCTTTAGGGCTGGGTGGTCACAAAAGTTTGGAATGAATGTGAAATGATGCTCCTCAGAAGGAATCCTCCCTCTTCTCCCACTTTCCTGCTGCTCTCCAGGTCGCTGTCTACAGGATGCAACAAGCAGCCAGGACACTCCAATGAGGAGCATCCAAAATTATAAAAGTTCTCAATCATCTGTGGGAACTGCAGAAATCAGAGAGGGCACATGGACACGACCAAGGAAAATCTAAATGTAATAAACCCCAAAAAAGTATACACATATTTCCCTTGGAAGCAGATTTGGGATGCTGGTTTTCATGGAATTGAGACTGTTTAAGAAATCTAATTGAGTTCACTGAATTGTAGGAAATTGCTAGGGATTTTCCTTCAAAATATTTGCAAAGCAGTAGTTGGTGTCTATCAAAATAATAAAAAAAAAATCAGCAGAAAAATATCAGCATCACAGAAATTGCTTCAACACTTCCTTTGAAGTAGACAGGTATAAGTCCTACTCTGAAGACCGTGGGAGAGAATAATGTTCCCCAAAATATCATTATCATGAGGCAAATTGACATATCTGGAGGATTTTAGCTTAAAATAAAATTTTTAGCATTTTCAAGCTATCCTTTGACTACTTTGCACCAAAATTGCTTTTATGTGTAACTTCTTCTACTATCAATCTTATCAATACATTGAAATATCTTAGTAGGACAAAACTCTGCATGTGAATCAGGTCTGTATTCTGGTATAAATGTTAAATCAAAACATTTCTCTAGACCCACAAACTCTCTGCTTCCTAGGGAGTAATATAATCCCTGCTGTGAAGCTGTCCTTGGATATTTGTAAAGGTAAATAAACAACAAAATACTTCATTAACAGAAGGGTTGAGTAGAACAAAAATAAAATCAGTTCATCAATCTCTTTGAGTTTGTACATATTAAAAGAAAAAAACTTCCTGTAATTTTTTTTTGTTTTCTTACTTTTCCTCCTTGATTTTAAATTAACACAATAGTGTGCCAAAACTCCAGAGTTTTCAATTCTAACACAAACACTTTGGTCAGACAAGTTTCATTTCCTTCTCATTTAAAGACAGATTTTCACTCAAAGCACAAAATTGGGTTTAAGAAGAAAATAATTTCCATGAGCAGGATATGCAGGTTGGGGTTGGAATCTCTATTGTTATCAGAGATATTTTCATGTGCAGGTGTCACTTCATGGCTCACTTTACCCACAGAAGAGGAAGGACATGACATACCTGAAAGAGAAAACCTTCAATGTCCATTTTTGGGGAAGTGAGAGGACAGGCAGGAAGGGATTTATTCCTGTGGTAGCCTAGTCTTAGCCTAGTTAAGCAGAAGTGTGGTCTGAGTGGTTTGCCAAGGAGGGACAATCCTTCTCCAGGCTCCAAACAGCACACAGGGATGGAACAGTGGGGAAAGTGTCAGCATGAGCAGGGTAAGGACCGTTGGACAGTGGGATGAAGGAGGAGATGTCTGGGATTGCTGTAGGCAGGGTAGTGACAGGTAAGAACATTCCTATTAACCCTCAGTGTCATGGATGCTTTCTCCAGCTTTCTGTCATTGGCATTTCACTTTATATGAGAACAACCTGAAAATCCCTGTGATCACAGAATGGTTTGGGTTGGAAGGGACCTAGCAGATCATCTAGTTCCAACCCCCCTGCCATGGATGATCTTATTGGCGCTTCTTTTCACAACCTCAGTAGGGAGATGAATAGTTAATGATTCAAATTATCATCATCGACCCTTGGACTGGCCCAAATCACAGATGTGGACCTGGCAACTCCAGTCCCTTCATTGTGTCATCGACTCGGTATTAGCTGCTACATTAAATTCATCAATAAAGAATTTAAAAGATCTTTCTTCCATCCTTTTTATTGTCATATAGGAACTGCATTATTCACATGTCCATAGTCCTAAGCATAACCTGAGTTTTATGATCACTTTCATTCCATTTTTTAGAGGCAAACAGTATATCAGTGAAGGCATCATCATAAAAATATTGACCCAGTTCATACCTGGCATAAAATGCCATTGATTTCAATGGGGTTGTGGGATTTGGCTCACTGCTATAAACATTTCCCATGAAGACCTATTCAACAAAGTACCTGCAAAACCTCCTTATCCCTTCCTTACATAACCGTGGTGCAACAGCAACGGGACATTTTCCTGTGGTGCTGAAGCTGCTGATTCAGACTTCCCCCAACCTTATGCAACCCTCCTACTTCACCTCTTCCTGGCATGACACACTGGAGCTAGTGAAGGATTGGATGCAGGGAACCTGGCATGTGGACATGGGAAGATTCCTTCAGCCCAGCTCCCTCAGTGCTGCTCCCACACCAGCTCTGCCTCACTCCCTCCCTACACCTGAGGCAGCTGGTCATGCCAAATGCTTTCTCACTTGCTTTCAGTTGCTGAACTTGGCCTTTATATGTAGTTTTATCCCCAGTCAAATTAATAAGATTGGAGCAGCTCAGCCAGTTTCGGAGCTGGACAATGTTCCTGGATCACATTCAGCACCTGACATGCCTGGCAGCAGCACCCAGGTTTGACTGCTGGAGTGAGGGCACTGCTTGCCTTCACCGGTCCCACACAAAGGGTTTGCTGCCACTGCTAATATTTGAACAATGTGTTTGCCAATTATATTAATAGAAACAAATCCCCTGGATCCCAGGAAAAGGCTGTGCAAGCTCAAAGTGAGAGATGCTGGAGGCCTGGCTCCTCTGCAGGCTCCTGCTGCAAGGCAGGGTTTCTGGGATCTGAAGAGGGTAGCATGAAGTAGGGAATGAAGCTGTGCATGGCAAGTTGGCAAGTGACAACATCTGTCTTCTTTTGCCTCAGTGTCCCCATCTCTGTGGACCAGACCAGCAGCAGTGATGCTTCTCTTTCCAGACGACACTGTGTTTCCAGCTCTCTTTCATTTCAGATCAGATCTGAAATTTCCTCTCCCTGGGAAAGCAGGGAGAGCTTTAGTGCACTGCAGCCCTTCCAGTTTCAGCACACATACATGTCCACATGCACATCCTGACACTGAAAATTGGCACAGACCTTGCCACTGCTGTTCTTGGGAAACAGCAAATACCACACAGCTGGTTTAATACCATTTAAAAGTCCCATTTGGAGCTGTCTAGGAGCTAAGCCTCATCATTACTGATATGCTCATAAAACTGTCAGCATTAGTTGCCACCCACTTGCCACCACAGTGCTGAGGTCACAGGTCCAGGCAAGGGAAGGCCAGTTTCACCTGGGCTCCATCCCACATCTGGGAGTGTTGTCAATGCCCCTCTTTATCCCCAAGGCAGCAAAAAATCCACCTGCTATGCCCAAGTTTGTAGTCTTCCTGTTCTTGTTTCAGCTCCAAATGCACATCTGTCTCCAGCCTTTTCCTAAAGTATGCCTGAGTGGCCTCCATTTGTTTCCTTCTGAACCTGCTCCAATATTGTGGGTTTGAAAGTTCACCTCCAACCTGGCCATTATTGGCTTTGCCTTCCATTTAGGAACAACTGTGAAAAACAGGAGCAAAAAGAGGCAAGTGAGAGTCCTGAGAAAGAGTAAACAAATTAAATGCCAGCTGAGCTCTGAAAGGCATTTCTAGCCCAAATAGAAAACACAGCTTGCCCTTTCATTTTAGATAAAAATTAGGTGGATATTGCTTTTATCCTGCTTTTCCCCCTGTTTTTTTCTTTTTTATTTTTTTTTCCCTTTTAATGAGTCATCCTTAAGAAGCTCAGTAAGGTGGTTGTGGAAGGGATAGATGGAGGTGAAATCACAGCAAAGTGACAAACTCAAATGAAGAGAGTACCAGGATCTGGCAGGCTGTCCCTGTTCATGGCATTACTCCTCCCTCAAATGAATTCTTCTTGCCAGTGTTTCCCCTTGGCTGTCCTCCTCTCCGGGGCTCTCCTCTCTCCATAAATCAATCTTGTATCTCTGTACCTCAGCCCTACATCCTTTTACCCCTCTTCTCTGCCTCAGGCCAATGCTTCTGGTTTTCTCTTGCATTTCTGTGAAGCTTTTTTATCCCTCAAAATCCTCAGTTCCAGTCCTTCTCTAAGTTCCCGAGATGCTCGACTCCTTCTCTGTGCTATTCATGTTTATCAGCAACATCATGGATTTGGCAGTTTTGCCTTTGCATTAAGGCCCTTCAGACATTCCCTCTGACTGCTCATTTCCTCCCCTAATTCTCTTTTCTGCCATTATATAATGATTTCTTCCCTACTATCATCTCACACAGGCCGACCTTCACTATGCTCCTCCATCCACGAGTTGCCCTTGCCACAACTTTCCACCTTTTTAGCCACTCAGACTCTAACTTTTCTATATTCCAGAGGAACACCAGCTTGAAGGCACTCTTCTGCTTCAGGGTCCACTGGTCTGCTGGTATTATATGCACCATCACACCACGCTTTTCTCCCTGGAGTTCACTAAAGGCATCTCCTGGGTGACCTCCACTCAGCTCTGCTCTCCAGTGCTGTGTTTTGAAATCTCAGCACATACATCAGGGAATTTCTTCCCTCACGCGATCTCTCTCCCAGTGGCCAGCTCCTGAAGCATGAGATTAGAGGAAATGGAAGTTATAAAAGCTCACTTGCAGGAGAAATGTAAACAAACCCCAGCCAAGTGAGGACACCACTGGCACTCCCTGGCTGCTGTGGGGGTGAGTATCAGCTGGACAAGGAGGGTGAGCACTTCACCTCTGCCAAAGGGCAGGAGTTAAACTAGAGTTCAAAAGAGGGTTGCAAGAAACACACTGTCACTTAGCTAGGCAGGTATATGTAACTATATAGATGTATTGATAGATAAAGATCTATAAAAACCTATTTATAGATTCTTTTCCTTTCTCCCATCCTGTTGCATCAATACCAGTTTTATCCAGGCTCCAAGAACAGCAGTGCATCTGTCACAAGATCTGTAACCAGCTCTCAACAGCCCAAGTGACACCAGGGATTTAAAAATCTGCACACGCCTCAGGAGACTTTATTTCCAGCCTTATTTCCTATCGGCCTTTAAACTCCTGAGTGCAATGGGCTCCTATATAGAAGGGTGTTTCTGTAGGTTTTGTTTTTATTTCCAGTAACAAGACCCCTATGACAGTCTACAGAGAGAGCAATTCATTCATACCAGTACAATACTGGGAGCAGGTTCTTCGAGAGCAAGTAGAAATAGAAGGGGATTGTAAGACTTGTAGGTCTAATTGAGAAATCATCTGAACAAACCATGATTTATGAAAGACATTTCACTGAGGGCTAAGTAACTTGCCATGACTTCCTTACTTGGAGTTTACCCATAGCTGTTTGCAACCCAGGGGAGGAAGGATTATATCTTCTCTCCTCTTATGTCTTGAGAACAGAAAAAGAAAGTAAAGAAAACAATGAAAGGAGCTGATTCCCTTGTCCTGCTTTGCAACCACAGGATGCCCTGCATTCTCCTTCTACTGGTCTGACACTTGTTGGGCAGTGCTGTGAATCAGGAGGGCTCATTACTGCATCCTTTAGCATTCAGAGCCTCACAGATGTCTGTGAACCTCCTCAAGAGCCCAGTGGAACATTTAAAAGAGAAGCTGCAGCATTTGCTTTTAAAGAGCTGTTGTTCTGTCTCCAGCTAAAGTGCCGCTGTAGCTCACTTGTGGGAGGGAAAAGCTCTCTCTTGGCTGTGTGACTGTGCTACTTCAGGCTGGAGTCCTCGGGGAACCATCCTAAACACACTGTGAGGCAGCCTAATAACACAGGCAGCATCTCAGCAAGGCTCCAGCTGCGTGGGCAGGGGGTGGTCCTGCACAGCCAGGACAGAGCCCACCATGTCCCATCCATGATGCCCCAAGGGATGGTCACTTCACATCTTCCCCTTTGGGAGGTCTCTGGACACCAGCAGAGTTATTTCTCTTCCCACCAAGCATCCCATTGCTGAGCATTTGAGCAGTTAGACCATGGATGTTTTTCATTCAAGCAGCAGCCAAGGGAGCCTCCCTGCCCAGTGCTGCTGTTCAGTTTGGTGCCATCTGAAGACGCTCCAGTCACTCTGACTCCTCAGCTTTCCATCCATTCAGCACAGCCCCTCTATGCTCCCTGCAGACCCCTCTGGTCACCCCCTCTCACGGTGCAATGATTCTGCCAGATCTCAGCAGCTGTAGAGAGGTCTGAAAAACCACACTGGGCATCTCAATAGGCATTTTAGATGCCTACCATTAAAAACACCCACTTATTAAATTTCACTCTGGCCTTACTATCTGCTACAGCATGACAGTCATCTTCAGCAGCCCATCCCTGACCTTCTTCAAGTCGCTAACCAAAACAGATGTCTTCCTTACGAGGACTGGAATCTTGGATTTCCCTTTGCACAGAGACAGAAGGGAAGGGGGAGGAGGAAAAGAAAAGCTTAAAGTTAAAAAAAAAAATAAAATAAATCCTGAAGTCTTACACGCTACTAAACCATAGCAACAGCACCTTAATGCTGCCATCTCTGTCCTCTCGGTGCTTCTCCCAATGGGAACAGATCCCTCATCATGCTGTGTGTCAGCTCAGGGACAAAGGATGTGCCTGTTCATTATGGTGACTGTTCCTAACTTTGGAGGGACTTTTCATGATATTTTATGATATTTGGAAAAATCCCAACCCTTGAAGTCATGTTACTTTGTATAAATCAAATCAATTTTTCCCATTGTCTCTTTTAAATACTTTGATATTTTATTTCTTGTAAAGATTATTCTAATGGTTCTGCAATTTTCAAAAACTACTAAGGGAATTTAAACAGACAGAGAGACAGAGCAGAAATGTATAGAATTATTAGTATTACTAATCTTTCCAGTAAAATAACGTTATCCTTATAATGAATTCTTAATTTTTTGTGAATCTGCCATCTTTTGGGGCTAGAAGTGCAACTACCTATTGTGAGCAGATCAGCTTACTCACCACAGCAAACACGAGCTAATAAAATAGTAAAGATTATTTAGTAAGATGATATCATAACCCATAAAATGAGCTCATTTGAGATACCATCCAGAGCTCCCAGATCTCTGTGGATCTGGGAATGAACTCAAGGACCAGGAGAGCATCAGGCAGGGAACCCTCTCAAGAAGCATCATCTGCAGACAAGGCTGGTGGGATTGAGACACAGAAGCTGCAGTAGCCCTAGAGAGAGCAGTGGAGATGCCATGATATCAGGCCACCTTTCCTTCTCCGGTAATGATTAATTATCCCTTTAAAACTAGGTTTCATCTCCTGGCTTTGTGTCCACAGGAAGCTGCTCTGTGAGCCCTGTTTCTGTGCTCATTGTCACACTCGAATCTGAAACAAACATGCGGGTCAATGACAACATCCATCAAATGACCATGTGGAAATCCATTGCAGGGTGTACTTTTTTTTTTTTTTTTAGCAGTGCTATTGAATAAATTAACCAGGTAGCAGAGCAGTAACCTTGGGATAAATGATTAGGTGGTTTTATTTTTTATTTGGGGAAAAAAAAAGGATGACACAGTTTTATCATATTTATAATAAAAGTCATTGACATAATAAAACACTCCCATCACATCAGTATTCATTTCTGCAAATAGATCTCTGACGTTTTATAATATTAACATGTGCTATAAATGTCACTGATATATTAAGATTTTCAGTCTCTCTAACCAAAAATATAGAGAGATGACTGAGGAAGAGATGACTAATTCTAAAAGATTAAAGAGAACATTTTCTCATGCAATTAAATCATCTTCTGGTGATTGTGAGCTGAGGGTAACACACAAAAGTCCGATGCCGTGATTGTAATTTTTACCACCATCACAGAATGGCCTGAGGCTCTGAAGAGCTGGGAGAGTAGGAAAACTTGGGCATGTTGGGAATGTGTTGAGCTGAATGAGTGATGAGCTACTGGGGAGGCTGTGTCTGGCATGGCAGGATGGCTACACCTCCTGGAACAGTTTGGACTGCTCAAGACCTTGAGAAGTGACTTTGGGCAACTCCTTGCACTGGGATGCGTGGACTAGATGAAGACTGGAGATTTTCATCCCATCTCCTGGGATGTCATTCAAGAAACATTCCCTGGTCTTTGTCCTTTACTGCAGGGATATGAAGAGCTTCAGGGATGTGAGTTCCGAATGGGATTTTTGTTCCCAGGAATGCCAACCTGTTGGCACCAGCTGTTCCTCTTGTGGAAGAGTTCAGCTCACAAACAGGACTGGAATGACAGGAGATCCAGGGCCTGGCTTCTACTGCAACAAAACCCCAAAGGATGAATTTCACCAGGGATCATTCCAGGAATGTGAACTTCTGTGAATGACTAAGAGACAAACAGTCAGCAAGGAACAAAGGAGTCCCTTAACATCATGACTAATTCTTTCTAAGAAAATCTTTCTGAAGTTCCTGAGTCCCATCAAGCTTTCGAGGAACTTACAGATTCTTCTAGGCCTTGGGCTTACAACAGAGCTCTGTAGTAACTAATAAGTAAGATTATGATTCAAATGCAGCAGCCTCTTCTGGAGGAAATCCAGAATAAATTAACATATAAAAATAATTTAATCAATAATTATGAACTCCTTTGGTCTTCAAGTTTGAACTTTCTACAAAATCCAGTCTGAGAATTTCATCCCATGATTTTTATATTACATCTGTAATTTCTGTCTTACTATTTTTATCAGAAGGAGCTATTTGTGTTCTGTACAAGGTCAGCTCAGAATCTTTACACCAGCACAGTTTGTGAGTCAGTTATGGGGACTTTTCTCCTTTTAACCACCAGCTAAAGCAGTGCAGCACCTGAAATACCTTCCCTGGCAACTGTTTAAATGACACATCAGTATTAATTATTTTCCTCCTACATGGAAATTACATATATTTATACAATAAGTCATTTCCCTAAAAAGCTTACTGTAAAAAGGTGGGAGAAACGAAGCAAACTGTAAATCATTCTTATATATCTACAGATATATCTGTATTTCCATATCTATCTGCCTATCAATCTTTTCTAAACTCCCCTTCTCCACTGAGATGCTGACATCTTCAAAATGTTTTCACCAGCTCCCCAAATGAATGTCACAGACATTGCCAAATTTTAGTTCACAGGAGAGAAAACGTGTGTGCTTTATATTATTCATTTATATTCAGGGAAACAGTGCTGGTGTAATTATGCCTGAATAGCTAGAGGGGTAGGGAAGGTCTCAATAAATGTATTCCTAGACAACTGGAGTAACGAGGTTTAATTAGTTTTGCAGCTTCTCCCAGTTCCATTTTGCCAGTGTTGCAACTCATGGTCTTTGATTTGGAGCAGGTAACAGAAACCAAACCCCAGTAAACATGTTCCACACACACCTTGCTGACCTTCAGCAGCTACATCTTTAGTTACTGCAGAAGTATTTGTTTAAGGGTAATTTGATCGTGGGAGCCCTCCTGGGGTTGTTGTGCTACAGGTCTTGAGAGGGGTCTGGCAGGGTTTATTTGTGTCACTTGTCAGGGTTTCCTCTCCCGGGAGTCCAATTACAGCTTTGTCAGGGAGGGATACATTTAAATCTCAGGCTCAGTGTGTCTCTGCAGATGAACTCATTGGTGCCCATGAGAACTATTCCCATTATAAAACATCACGTAAAACGACAGAGACCTTGGACTGCCGAGAGCAGGAAAAACAATAAACATCCCACAGAGAGGAAATGAATTTTTCCCCCCTCCCCGGCTTTCCTTTGCGCTCCAACACATAATAACAGTGAGTGTTTGAATTGCAGGGGCAAGAGGAGGAGGGAGGAAGAAGTAAAGGCAGCAGACATGGGCATTTTGTACTTACTGATGCAAGTTTTTTCTCAGACTGGTTGCAGCTCCAAAGTTTACCACTGAATTATTAAGTATGGCAGGCTTAGAATCTGCCGTGGCAAATAACAGCTGTATTTCTTCAGGAAAGCATGGGAGCCCCAAATTTGTGACTGTGGGAAAGCAGAGCAACTCCAGTGCATGGAGTGGAGCCAGTGCCTTGACACTGTCCCTAGAGGGTGGTCTGTGGTCCAGAGCACTTTGTCACTGTCCTTCCCCCTCTGTGGGCTGCTGGTCTCCTCTCTCAGCCTGTGAGGAAAGAGGGATCATCTTGGCGCTGGCAGAGGTACAAGCAGACAGAACAGATCAGAGGATCTGGACTCGTGTGAAGACTCTTCCTCTAAAGGAAAGATCGGGATTAATGGACTGATGGGGTAAAAAACCAAGGTGATGTAGCTAATTTTGCACTTATGTAGGTGTTATAAAAAAACCCCCATTTCGTAAATGGTTAGAAAACATCCAAATATACACACATTCATGTGCAAATGACCCATCTCCTCACTCTTACCCACAAACTATATCCAGGTTAAAGAAGCCACTGCATAACAGACCCTACAGTCATCTCTCTGTTTATTCTTTGACTGCAGGTGCAATCCTTACTATTGTAACTTGCAAGTAAAGGATCTCGAGGCTGCAGTGTGGCTACACCACAGGAATGACAAGAAAGCTGTGAGCTGCTCTCCCAGACAAGCTGCAGACTCAGGCCAGCATCACTGAGAAGATGGTGTTTGATTCACACTGTGAAGATTCCTCTTGCTACTGAAGTGCTGAAGACTTAATTATGTTTTTAGATGATAGCTTAGATCCAGAAGCACAAGCTGTATTGTACAAACATGGAAGCTGACTCAAGCAGACACCCAAGACAGCCCAGCCCAACCCCCTTGCAGCGATGATTGCTTTCCCTAGGAGATTAAAAAGTGAAGCAACATGAAGGGTTAGTGTGTTTCACAATGAATTCTGATTTATCAAACATGATTAGTGGATTATGAATATGGATGTGATTTCTAAAACCAAAAGAAAGTTCATGTGGTTCATCCTTCTTTAAAAGATTAATTTAAACTCAAGAAGCTGTAACAGCCATACAAATAGATTGAGTGTTAAGTCAGGAAATACAGGAAAGGAGTGAGGAAAGAGAAGATTTGGAAAAATCAGGTGAGCTCTAGCAGATCGACTGTGTTCAGGGATTTAATGGAGTCTTGTACAATTAAATAGTTTTAGAACAGAACAGAATTGTCTAAAATCTATTTTGACATTTGTTATTAACCCTTGTGCTTTAATTTACTCCCAGAAACCAGAAGCTCACAACTGAGGGAGTGAGTTCTATCTCAACCATACTATTTGTCTGTCTTCCTTTTCCCCCCAGACACAGACCTCAAGGTCTGGCATCAGTTCCCATCTGCAGGAACCACACTGGAGGTTCTTTATCACAGCAGGCTTCCCAGAGGCCAGCAATCTTCCACCAGCTGCTTAAACTGGCTTTATAGCCCTGATACGCCAGAAGAAATGCACAAGGGAATCATTAGGGGACAAGAACGAGGCCCAGAGCAGTTCTGGCAGGACTGTCTGGTGTTTTCAGAGTAAAGAATAAAGTTTCTCACTGAAGGCTGATGAACCAATAAAAATATCTGAGAGCTGGTTGCAAACCCACCATGGACAGTGAGGGTCTTTGGCATTGGAGAGGTGAAAATGTTGGCCAAAATTCCAGGTTTTGTGCCTGAAAGGAGAATGAATCTTGTCTTCAGCTTTCAGGTCCTCACAAGGCAGCACAAACACAGCCAGTGACCACGTTTCTATGCTGTGGACAAGAATGAAGGGCTGCTCCTCTATGTGAGGACCTTATCCCTCCAAGCAATATCCCTTTTACCAGGACAGGCTCTGGCACAGCAGACAAGGTCTCAGCTGCTCATCACCATGGTATCCGAGTGCCTCATTTATTATAGAAACAAACAACTCACTTCAGAAACGAGTTAAGGTTGCTAAGTGACAACAATGTACTTACTTATCACATCATTTGCAAAACCCTCGCACTTAAAAACAGGGAAATGAATGATTAAGGACTCCTGAAACCCTATACTGCCCACATAATAAATATGTGTTTTTAAGTTGATTACAAAGAAGTGCACTTTTTATTTTGACAAAACAACTTCATGCTTAACCTGTGGATTGTTTGCCCCTTTTTTTTTCGCCCTCTTTTATGTGACATTTTTATTTCATTGACTTTGGTGTGCAAACATTTTGTTTTAAGGAATATTCTTAAGAGGCAAATATGATTAGTTAGTTGAAATATTTCTAAGTACCATTATTATTGAGTTGTACAGCATTTGCAATAGGGGAATATGTGCCCATTAGAAAAAAAGAAAAAGATAAAAAGAGGATTTCTATAATATTGTTTGTCTTCAAATCAACATTCATTTTGTAGGTGTGTTTCACATTTTTTAACAGCCTTTGTTTTCTGTTTAAATTCTAGAAGAGATGATAGAAAATTATCTCTCTTGGGTCAGAATGAAGATTGTTGAGGTACCTTAAGACGCACATTTCACTGTATTTGGCAAAACAATTTAGGTAAAATCCAAGTTCATCTAAAGTCAAGAAGAACTTTGACATTGCCTTTGGATGGGTCAGGATTTCACCCTTTATATGCTTTATGTAGGCAATAAAAGATGCATGATGTTCTTAATTATTTATCTCCTGGCTTTTAAGCACTTGGGGTTTGGATCTAATGCAACGGGAACATGCAGTGCTGAGGGAGTAATGCTTTGTTTGCCCCGTAACTTGTTGGAGGAACAAAACTGCTGTTTGTTTCAGGATTTCCTAGATCACTCAGAGGTTTATTTTCTGCTTTTCCCATCTTTTATTTTTGTGTGGATAAATTGAGATCCAGGGTCTGCCTTCACTTGCAGTAGTCCAGAGCTGTGTAGCTTAGAAAGGTGACAATCTGCATCATTGGAGGACTCTCCCATGTGCTGGGAGCTTGTGCCTGAATGGGCTGGAATAGGTACCAGTTACACTCAAGATGTGATCAGCCCTTGTTGAGCAGATAATACAGGAATCCCACATCCTTCTCCTTCCTTTGAAATTGCTGAGGAGGACATCTCCATCAAGGATATGGATAAGTCCAGATTCTTGTCCAGTGACAGATTTCAGTCAAGATGTAGAAGAGGGGACACATTTCCAAAAGCACTCTCCTTCCCTCCTCCTTGCCTTTACAGCACTCATAGGAAGAGTTCTGAAAGGACTCAGCACTCATTGAGCTATTCTCTCTTGAAAAATGTGACCACTTGCTTTGAGGTCTAAATGGGAGCTGGGTAATGTGGCTCTGGTTGCTGGAAGAATTAGTCAATGACAAAAGGGCAATCACAGCAGCTCTTCTCCATTAGCTTCATCTTTCCTCCAACAATATCAATTATGGGAGCTCTAGCCCAAGGTTTCAAATAATAGCTATTTCTCTGCAATGTTATTATTTTGGCACATAAAAATGCCTTTTGCATGAACCACTGTCAAGGTCTAATCTGATCTATTTATCTGTATTTACAAGGCACTTATCTTCAGTAGCATCTAAGAGCTCCACAGGAATTAATAGACAACATTCAACCTAATATCACACTGAAAAATCTCCTGGACTAAAATCTTCCCTCTTGGATCCCAGGTAAAATGGAAAGCATGATTAAGACCACGGCCATGCAGGGATCAAGAAAAACACCAGGTGACAAAACCTGCTGTCAAAATTCTTGTTGATGTCACTGCATTTGCCACCAGCAGAGATTTGTTCCCAGCCCAGCACTGATGTTTCAATCATCTCTGTCAAGGTAGGACCTGGTCTCCCCTTGGTATCACCTTCTCAGCATGGGTAGTGTGCCCCAGGACAAATGGGCTTTGGATGAGTCTGATGTAGCCAAGTGGTGCCTTCATAAGAGAAAAAACCTTCTGGAAATACTCCCTGAGGAAACCAGGAACTTTTCACTGCATCTTAGACAGGCAGGTGGTAAAAGGAGATCATGAAAGAGCCCTGTCCCTGTGCTCAGGGAGGGCAAACAGCAGCTCTGGAAGAGGCTCTCCAAGGCTCCACACTGTGCACTTCAGGATTCACTGTGGGTTTGCTCAGCCCTGCTGTGATTCAACAGGCTCAGTATCCAAACAAACAAGGATTTAGCTGAATTGTAACTAAAGCCAACACCCACAAATTCCTCTTTCTCCTTCCAAAGTATTTGTCTAGTTTGTGTTTTTAGGATTAGATTTGCCTCTGATGAGTAGTTATGAGACAGAATGGAGAGAAACGTGTCTTCTTGTTCAACATCTCCTTATCCTATTCACTCTCTACCACAGGCAGCATTTTCAAGCCAGCAAGGGGCCCTGTGCCCCTTTTTCCTGAATTCTGCCTCTGGACTGTGTGATATGGTTGAACAAGAGTGAAAGAGAAGTGGAAAGAAAATATCAGCCTTTAACACAGCAGTAGATATATTTTTAACACTAAACTAGAATAAATTTCCAGCTCTCCCTTTCCTTCATCCTTAATTTCCTTAAATGAGACACTTTCTGTGATGAATTCTCCCTAGGCAAAATAAAACCAGGTTTTCCTCTGATTTTGGCTGCCTGGGTCAGGCCAAAACTGCCTGACAAGGGCCATACATCACAGGGCAGGCAGAAATAATGGGAGAACTGGGAAGAGGGGGAGCTGGACAGCACGAGAGGAAAATTAAATCCTGCATATAAAAAGGAGAAAACAAATGGATTTTGGTGAGGGAGAGATAAGGAAGTTTCCACTGCCAAATTCCTCATGAGAAGTGGTGTTGTTCCTGGGAGAGAAGAATGGCTTAACAAGAGGTGGAAGAAGAGGTAATAATAAAACCCAGGATGAGCACTCCAGACTAGAAATACAGGTATCCAGCCCCAGCTGAACATGCAGACAGGTTCCTCAGCTGTGAGAGAAGGCCCTGTTCAGAGCAGCTGTCACTGCAGTCTCCTAATTGGAAATAATTTGGATTCTGTCTTGAACCACAAAGCCCTGAATTAGCCAGCGCAGCCTCCATCAGGAAGCATCTGTTGCCATCTCCAGTGGCAACAGTTCAACCCCCCACCATATCCAGCCCCGCTCCCTCCAAACACCAAGTGGCAGGAGATGCCCTTTCCATCCTGAGCATCCCACATCTGTGGGCAGCTGAGGGTGCAGAGGGAGCCCATGGAGAGGCAGGAAGAGGGAAAGAGTCATGGCCACCCTGGAATGCCAGGGAGAGTCATAGTAGGAGGCTGGCCAGAGGATTCAGAGGATTCAAGGAAGGGGAGGAGCATGGAGGGAGAGATGAATGGAGAAGCAGCCCCACTCCTGAGCAGCTCAACAGCGGCTGTTCCAACATCACACGCCTCAAAGGGCCCTGGGAAAAACTGTTGGAATTAGTGCTTTTTGTTAATGGCTCCTTTGTGCTGTTCATATGCACATGTACAATTAAGTTTGGGTTTATTTATCTACTTTTGGGTTGGCATGATGAGGAGGAATGGGAAAAAGAGTGACAATAGTAAAGAAAGATGAAAAGAGCTCTTGAGCTTTGGGGGTGTTTTTTTGGTGGGGTGGGGAACCCAGGAATAAACAACCATTGAAGATATTTGTAGCAGGAAGGCGTGAGTGCCTACTGGGCCTTGGTGGGTGAAACACAGTGAAGTACTTGCTTGTGGAAGGACAGGCTTCCTGAGAGAGTTGGGGGAGCAGATCACCTAAGGGTGGAGGGTTTGCTCTCTCACCTCTCCCTGTGGGCTGAATGTGCCATGTTCATCCCTCAAGGATTACAGCTCCACCTCACCAGCAACATCCCAGTTCCCCTCCCTGCCACTTTGTGCCACTCAGCTGGCTGAACTGAGGTGGAGAGCTCCTGCCAGGGGGGCTTCCCCTGCTCCCTAGGAGCCACCACAAAGCACGCAGAGCCAGGTGGAAAATTAGAGGTGGGATGGGAGCCTTTCAGGCAAGTGTGAGTTTGCAAAGCCAATGCACCCAGAAGCAAATCCTCCAAGGAGTCCTGGTCTGTCTTTTGTGAATGAGCAGGGGATGGGTGATGCTTTGAAAACCACAGGCCCAGACTGTTGCATAGACATCCCTGTAGGGAAAAGTCTGAAAAGAAATCAGATGAAGTGATTACTACAAAATGTGCTATGCACAGTGCTGCACAGTACCTTCCCCTCTGAATGCTCCAGGCTTCCTTCTTTCCATCCACCAAAGTACTGAAGGCCTATAAATGGGGATTGCAGACAGCGTGTGAAGTAATTTTCATTGCTGAAAAGAAATACAGAGTTAACAGATGCTTTTAAAGCACATTCATTCTAACCTGGGTGCCTTGGAGCCACTTTTGCTCTAGAATTGCACTTAGAGGTTTTTCATCCTGGAACTTGGGAGACTAAAGAGACTATGGAGAAGTCTGATGCATCTTGCTAACAAATTGGATCAAATTGTCTGGGTGCTCTGTGCCTGGGGCAGATGCTGCAATGAAGCTGGAAAACACTTGGAAAAACCTGATTCCCTTCTCTGTGATGCTGGGCTGACATGGAGGGAAAAGGGACTTTTCCTCCAGAAATCATCCTTTGCTGGCATTTTTTTGGCTTAATAGAGTTTAATAACTGGTGAGTTATTCTAACCTTCCTGGGGAAGTTTCGCTAGCACCCATTTTGCTTCCTCCCCTGGATCTTAATTAGCTGAGCAGGTTGCTTGCCTCTTTTGTACTGTGTGAAGTTCAGCACTTAACAAACACAAAAATGATTTATTTTTCAAGCCTCTTGAGGACACCAACTTCCTGCTCTCTCAGCTCAGAGGAGGGGGATGGAGAGCCTTTGCTTGCCTTACAGGTATATTATCAGCACCTTATGCCTCTCATGAGATCAAGGCTGCTTTGTGCACTGTGGACCCCTAACCAGAGATCGTCCCTGTCTTAAAATGTTTACTCAGCACGGAGCAGGTGAGATGGGAAAAGGAAAGCTGGGATCAGCAGAGACTGCCCTCACAAGGGGGGCTGGAAATGTGCCTCCTGAGGCACAGGCTGGTTTTTAAGCCCCCAGAGACCACTGTCTCTTAGTCTGTCAAGACCTACTTATAGCAACACACTGCAGGTTTCCCCTGCCTAAGAGCGGTGCTGAATGCCAAGGGCTGGGAGAAAGGAAGGGAATGTGGAAATCAATTGACTGTATTTTGTGTACTCTTATATGGAAAAATCACTTCTTTTTTTCCCACTGAGATGTAGTCATTAAAAAAGTGTTCTCACCAGCTCCCCAAGTAAGTATCAAACTAATTGCTAAATTTGGGTTAGCAGGGGAGAAGATTCGTGACTACCCCAAGTGTCAAATGGCACCAGGGCACCTCTGGGAGAAAGCTGTGGTAGCTGATGTTCCAGAGGAGTGAAACATGCACACTGGGGATATCTGGGGCTAATCTATGGGTGCAGAGGGGAAGCAAATTACAGCTTTGTACCTGAACCTTCTCTCAGTCTATCTGATCCCAAACTGGCAGTGAGAGGTTGTGTGTTTATGCTCATGAGAATTCAGTGCAAAGCAGAGACGGAACAAAGCTTGAGAGAACTTTTCTCACTACACTAAATTCAGGCCAATTTACATCTTGCATTTCACTTGGGGTACCAATATTTCCTTTTTATTTCTTCCCTTAAATCCTAATCCAGTCTCCAGTTCAGGCAGTTCAGGTACTGCTTTCAATTCCTGACCTCTTTTCTATAGATCACACTAATCCTATCTATAAATTAGTTCATTTAATGAACATCAAGCACAAAACAAACAGCATGATGGTGTCTTTACCTGGCCATAATCCTGAATCAATACCATTTCATTCTTTGTCCAAATCAGCAGGGATAATCTGCACAATATTTAAAGTGCTAATGGTTCACCTGTTAAGTGCTTTAAAGGTGGGATCTTGATGGAGCATTGGGACATCTTTCTGCCTGTGTATGTGATATTACCAATATGCCCCAGGCTACCCAATAGGGACCTGCACATCACAGACACTGGCAAACCATCACATGGCCTGAAAGTCCACATTGCTTGGAAATTGTGCTTTTCAGTCCGTGCTAATAAAAGCTTAAGAGGGAAACGTGCTTAGGAAAAGCCTGAAACAAATCTTGATAACTGTAGCTGGGTATAATGTTAGAGGTCAACTTTTTGTTTGCTGAAAAAGTAATTTCAGGGCGTAGGAAGATTTTCACAAATTTGTTTTGACTCCTTCAAATAGCTAATCTGGAAACAAGAGCAAATAAGAAAGATAATATCCCATTTTGGCATTTTAGAAATGAAGAGTCTCTTCAAAAGAAAACAGGGTTTTATGTTATCCAAATTGTATTTGTCTTGAGCTTAAGGATTCCCAAAGATGAAAAAGAACTTTATGCTTAATGGAAAACAAAACTTTTGAATTGAGCCTAAGAGAAATTCCCCTTTTCTTTTGTTTTCAGAAGGAATGATTAAAGGGGGAGGGAAATGAATCATCTATATTGCTTTGGGTGAATACTGAGCATTTATTTTGCCCCCTTGCTTTGCCCGGGAAAGCACAAGAGCAGCTCTGCAGCCTTGCAGAGGCACTTCACCTAAAGGATGTCCCATTGCAAGGAATCAAGGAGTTCTGAGGCGTGAGGCTCTACTTTTTTCCTGCTTTATCCCTTCACAAACACACTGAAAACAAGCTTTATAAATCAATCAGACACCAAGGACAAAACTGTTTGCCAAGGCACACATGCTTCATTCTTAGGGACAAGGCCTCAGCATTCGGGATTGTGGCTGGGTGAGACTCGTACCCGGGAGGGATGTGGCAGAGAAATCACTTTCCATTTGTTAATACACTTACTTAACTACACTCGACAGGAGTGTGAGGACAGAACTGGTGGCCTTGAGCCACTTGTTAGTCAAAGAAGACTCCAGAATGCCACGGTGTTATGAACATCAGCAGAGGCAATGAAGAATTGGCAAGTCCTGGAGGCAGAGCAGAGCCCAGGCAAGTCACTCACAGGACGGCGGCTCCTCAGACATTTTCTGAGGAGGAAAATTACAAAGTGAGAAGACATATTTCTGTGCAGGCAAAATATTTTCTTCCTCCCCTACTGTCTAGTCTTGTTCTTTAGCAAAATGAAATGTAGCACAAGGAGCTCACTTTTAACAAAGTTCTGAGATCAGTTATGCAAAATTATAACAAAATCAACTTGCTTGTAGTCATTTGCATTATCCATAATTATTTCTCTTTGCTACCAATCAAATTGTAAGGACTGCTACTACTGCTCTTCCTAATAATGTTAATAACAATAATAACAATCATGATGATAATAACAGAAAGTAAATAAAGGATATCAGTTTTTTTCATCAGAACTAGCTACCAACATCTCTCTGTTCATTTTAAGAAGTGTCAGAGCAGGAAAAAGTGATGTGAGACTGACACATATACTGTGTCCTCTGCTCGGGAGAAAGGATAAACACGGGATTTTATTATTCTTACTACATGGGATTTTATTTTTCTTTTAGTATCTTAAGCTAATGTACCCATCCCAAGATTCCTGCAAAGCATCCAACATGCTCAGCACAACTTCATACATCATTCCCCAGCTCTGTGCAGTTACAGATGGGTTCCAGGTGCCAGAAGAAAAGCCCAGGCACCATAAATGGGGAGCAAGTTGGTGAAAAGATATTAAAAAAGCAGGAAGAAGCTGACTTGCAAATCCATGCTGAGCCAGTGGTCATTTGAACTCCTTGTGTCTGTCCACCACTTGGAAATTGGTGAGATTGTAGGAAATGGCAGTGAACACCTCATAGCAAAGACATCCCAAACAGAAATAAGTACGCAGTGGGGAAGGAGTCCAAGGCTGAGCTGTGATGTGTTGCAGAAAACTCTGCTGGCAGCAATACAAGGGATATACAGGGCAATGCACAGGAGCAAAGGCACCTTGGTTTCATCCCTCCCACACACCAAGCCCTGAGGAATGATCAGGAGTCATAAAGTGGGGCTGCCAGAAACACCCAGGCACAGCAGCTGCCAGGAGGCAAAGCACTGTGTCAGGGCTCCTTCAGTGCACCACAGGAACAGGCTGGGGTGTAATTCAGTCCCTCCTCAGCTGAATTCCTCCTGCAGGTCTGGGTTTCCTTAGGATACTCTCTCATGGCACACAGCCCTCAGCCACAGTCTGTGGCAAACCCTTCTGACCTCTTTATTCACAAGCCAAGCTTACACCAAGCTTGCCCATGAAGAAGCAACAGGTAAGTGCCTTTGATGTGTTCTCAGAGGTGGGTGAAAGGAAGATCTCCACACTGTTTCAGAGTCCCTCATGGGTCTAACCAAGGGGGATCAAAGTTGTCAGGTCTCTGGCTTTCCAGCACATCCTTTCTTTGATTGCCCACCTCTACTTCAGGCTCAGGAACACCCCTGACACTAGTGCTACCCTAGAAATTTATCTGCTGGATATTTGGAGATGTTTTTTGGGTTCCCCTTCTTGAAAAGTTCTCATGTTGTAGGCAGAGATGCGGGAAGGAACACAAAGGGCTCTGACTCCATTCAGCCGTTATCCACCCTGATTAATTTTACAGCTAATGACTCTCCAGACATGGTGATGTATGGGGCTCTGTCGGTGACAAAAAAAATTGAACTTTTACTAATTAAGTAGAACATCTTCATAGGGTGAAAGGTTTTGCTAACGAAAGTAACTCACAAAGAATTATGTTGTCTAGAGACTGCTGCTGAGATCCAGCAGAGGAGGGAGGGACAGAGTGGTATAAAATATTCACTGCAGCTCCCAGTCCAAGATTTCATGCCCAGGTTGCACAGAGACCACATTTCCTGGGCTGCAGCCCACCTCTGTCTCAGAAGAACAAGGCTGACACTCCCTGATGGATGTTGTTTAATGAAGCAGCCTTGGCACAACACCAGGAATGGGTGTTATTTGTTGCAATCACTGTGTGAGGACACACAGGACAGCACGAGGTCCACAGTGATTCAAGGCTGTGCTTTTCTGTGTTCCCTTCCTATGGGTGCCACTGATACACAGTCTGAGTGCACAACACTGGGGCAAGAGAACAACCTCCATGCAGATGAGTGAAAACATGTTCTTCGTGACAGTGCCACAGAGAGGACTTAACATCTTACCTTTTGCCTCTTACACAAGGGACTGGTGGTGAATGGTATCACAACAAACCCTCTGGGTCTTTCCTCCCCAGCAAGCTCTGGAAAGGAGCACTTGAAATGAGTCAGTGGTGATTTCCACCTGGAGAAGATATGCCATGTCAGCTTTGCCTCTTTTCTTTCCCCTCTCCTCTTCGCCCCTTTCCAGCCAACTTCCCACTTGCTGCAATGTTTGTTACTTTGTAATTATATTGTTGTCCCTTCACCGATAGATTTGTGGTGTTTTAACCACAACACCCACATTAAAATATTGACATATGTCACTAAATATTTATTTTCTTCAGCAACTTGTAAAGGCAGAAGAAAATTGGGGAGAAAAACTGTCAGAAAGGAGCATAATATTCACATTTTTTGAAGAGACTGTTTATGGTTACGCTGCCTGAGGGACTTGCAAAGACAGAATCACAGAGGCCATGGTGTTAGTTTTCCCTCCTTGCACTCTGTATCCCTCTCCAGTGGCTTTTTTCTATTCTAGGATTCAGCTTGCTGTGCTCAATTCTCCCCTTTCCATCTCCTGTGTAAATCAAGGTTAACTCCATTCCAGTCAGTGACGCAGCCAAAGACACAGATCCTCTCCTGGATGGAAATATGGGCACTGACCCCCACCTGTGTGCCCCTGGACGGCTCTCCTGTGACCATCCCTTCTCCTGTCCTGTGTGCTGATGGAAACCAAGAGCAGCTCTGCTGCAGCTTCTAAATAAAATGACAGAAATAAAAATGACATAAAATGTGTGACACACGTGTCAAGCCTAAGGTCTGCACTGTCTGCACAGTCTGTTCATTCCCTTTCCATCTGCACATGAAGGAAACATGGAGATGGGGAAGGATAGCACAAATTACCTTCACAGGTAGCAGGCAGGAAATCATCATTAGGGAACACTTTCTGTCCTGGGAGGAAACTACCCAGGAAGCTCTAAAAATGGGATGTCTGATAATGTCAAGAGCCAGCCAAGAGGCTGCTGTGGCCATAGCTGGGGGTACCTTCATAAATTTACCCCTTGGCCTATCTGTAAGGATTTTCCCTGTAATTCTGATTTCTTATATCCACAATAAAACCTCCTTCTTCCACAGACCTCCTGCATGGCAAGGCTGAGAACTGCAGGGAAATTGCCACTCTTTATCCCAAAGAAGTTTTTTACTTGTTGTGAGGCCCTGGCACAGGTTGCCCAGACAAGCTGTGGCTGGCCCATCTCTGGAAGTGTCCAAGGCCAGGCTGGATGGGACTTGGAGCAATCTGGGACAGCGGAAGGTGGCCCTGGACTAGATGACCTTTAAAGTCCCTTCCAACCCAAATGTTTCTGGGATCCTGTAGTTCTAAGGTCTGCATGTGATGGTTCTGTGCATGCAGTAGAGACAGACTCAGCATGCTGGGAGCCCTGGCCACTGAAGAATTAAATTTCCACTTTCAGGGAGATTTCGTCTCCAGTCACAGTAAGCAGAAGAACATTTGGCTGTGTTTTTATACTTCTCTCCTAGACAATCTCTCTCTCCAGTGTCAAGCCCTCCATTTCTGGGGTGTGTAACAATTCACTGACAACAGCCTGCTCTGCTGTGTGCTCACACACATCCCTGGACACGCTGGATTGTTGTCACTTGATTTTCAAGGCTTTTCATTTTCATCTCCAGGTGACAGATAGCACTGAGGGAGCCAAATGATTATGGCAACAAAGCTCAAATAACCCAACAGTTTGTGAAACAGCTGGCCAGCACCAACAGCAAACAAAGACCCGCTGGAACTTGTTCTGCATGAATTCACCAGGCCCTGGGTTAAAGAGCAGGGCTGGAGCCCCTGCCTGCTCCACCCAGCCCAGCCCACCTATGCATGAAGGGCAGGGACATTTTCTGGATGAGGAGCTGGAGCACAAAACAGCAGCACCAATATCAGGCATTTTGCAGTCAACATCCCAAAATTCAGGATGGAAGAGCCATTCACAGAGGTAATCCAGGGAAAGGTAGGAAACCTCACATGAAGATGCTGTTGCAGAGGGTGGTGCAGATTCCATTCCCCATATTGAATCTTTTTTTCTGCATTATCTGGTTAAAATACTTTGCTCCTCCTGAGAAAATATGTGGAACTTAGATGTGTTAAGTGTTGGTCTGATAAGGAACTGAAAATAGGGATCCCCAAAATCATCTCAGCTGCAGAAGACTCAAAAATATCCATCCACAGGCAAGAAACTTTTTCAATCAGCCTTGGAAGCTGCAGCGGTGCCAGAGCAAGGGCTGTATGGCAGTCTGGGATGTTGGGAAAGCACTCCAGGAAACAGAGTCCTACAGCAGAGATGGGATTATTCGGATTTTCCACCCCATTACATCGAGTGCCCTTTTCCCTCTCCATCACTCCCTAAAACAGCTTGTAATATGTAATTTGCCTTCAGAAAATTAATCATCATCATCCTTTTTTTTTTTTCCCCCCATTGAATCCCCACTCAGGTAGGACTGTATTTTTGCTGGGCAGAAATTAAATATTTCACCCCCAAGCCCATATACCTTAGTTTCAAAAGTTTTCTTTTCTTTTTTTTTTTTCTTTTTTTTTTTCTTCCTTTCTTTTTCCTTCTTTTCTTTCTTTCTTTGGGACATTTTTTCAGTACTCAGCTTTTTTTCGCAAAACAAATGAGCACAGAAACTACAATACCAAGCTGGCACTCCCTAAGACATTTCATAATAATAATTAAATGAATTGTTTTGAGCTGCTCAGCACTTTGATGTGTTTCAGGTGGTTTTTTTCCCTTCTTTGTCTGGGAAATGGGGGAGACACTGCCAGGTGCTTACCCAGGTACAGGGGAATAGAAAAAGGAAGACTTTTTTGAGACACAAGTAAGATCCACGTTGTGCATGACTCAGCACCTCATGTCAAAATTTGGCCCATATCAAGAGGAACACAAAAGGCTGATCACAATGAGCAGTAATCCAAAAATACGCTGGCAAGAGGCACATACTGTGGATTTCAGAGCGGGGCATGACAATTAGAGCTGTGCAAGATAGTCACAGGGACAAAAATAGATCCAATTCCAAGTGGAAGGTGCCTTTGAAATTTGGGATTTGCATTTTTTTGTGTGTGTGCACGCTTTCAACTCAAAAATAACACCTGGGTTAAGCAGAATAGGCAAAGTGTGAGGATAAAACTAAATGTTATTTATTTTAACAATAACAAAAATCTGGAAGAAACCCAGGAGTATCACTTGTGTAAGATTTAACACAAAGGACTGTGCTTTGCTTTGTTTTCCTTTAACAAATCCATTTTTAATTCTAATCACTGCGAGAGAAATTCTGTAGCTCTTTTCAGCAGTCAGAGAAAAGACACCTTAGATTAAGAGGATGCCCCATGATTCAGGAACCCATGTGCATGTTCTTGATCTTCCACTGACTTCTGGGGGGAATTAAATGGTCTCCAGTTTTTATAGGCAGTTAAGTACCTAGTGGGATTCTCAGATGCACTTCAGAGCCTGACAGCCATACACATAATTCTTTGTGTGATTCTCTCTCTCTCTCTCTTTCTGCACCACAGGTGATGGGGATGGCAGGATTTCCTCAACTGCCATGAAAAACACAGGGAGATGCTTAGATAGCACACAGAAGATTTAAAGATATGCATAACCATGAGTATTGAGAGAGCTTGGTTTAAAAAATAAATAAAAAAATTAAAAAGTCTCCACTTTTAACCCATGATAATCCAGTCTTCTGACTTTGTCCCACTGGAAATCCTGTTGGGAGGGAAACAGGCACTCCTTGGAACAGGGGCTCCACTCAAAGCAATTCAAAGACCTTATTTGCAATTCTCATCATTAATATTTCACTCTGGATTTTAAAGATGCTTCCTGCAGCTCCTATTTTGACTCTTCCAGCCCTATTCTGAGTGCTGAGCTCTTTTGAAGCCATGAGCCTTTGCTCTGCTGTGATAGCCCCATAGGTTCAGCACATTAATCAGCTTTCCCTCTGCTTTCTCTCAATATAAGAGCAGGAAGTTTCCTTCCCACTCTCTCTTAGGAATGTGGTCACAAGCCCCACCCCAAATGTCACAGTCCTTGCCTGGTTCCCTCTCCCAACCCTCCAGCACTTTGCAGACAGGTTCTGCCTTAGATCAAAATGCCTTCATGCTTCTCCTGTGTTTATTGTGTTACCTGCCTCTAACAACATTCTCCGAGGTATTTTAGGTGGCTGATGCACCATTAGCACACACAGCTGATGCCTGAAATTCGAACATTTTCCACATTTTGTAAAACAGCTCATCACCAAAGGCTGACATTTCTCTTGTAACTTCTCCCACTTTTGTCCCAGACTTTGAGATAAAACTTGAGTACTTTTTGGTGCTTTAACATCTCTCACTCCTGGGTTCTTTTCCACATGGAGAGGGTGAAACAGAAAAACTTTTTCATGAACAGGAAAGTCTATTGCTCTTGAGATCCTCCTACTCAGTTACATGTTTTTACTGGACTCCTTCAGCCCAGTGATCTATCCAGTCTTTTGTACCTAATTAGGCACAAAAATCCTTAAAATAAATCCCAGGAGAGAAGTGAGGAATATCACACAGGCAAAGTCTTAATGCTGACAATATCCATCAGTTCACCAGCTTTCTGGAAAAGCAGAAGAGAACTGGAGCCCACGTTTCCTCACCTTTCATTGCAAAAGAAATTCCTGCTCTTTCCAGAGCTTGGATTTGATTCAGTCTGTGGGAGTGGGTGGGGTGAATGGGTCTGAGTGGGATCCAGATGAGAGCTCTGCTCTCTCCCCACTCCTATTTGGCTCCCTCGTGCTCTGACATTTATTTGGAGAAATTAAGTCATTCCAGGGTATTTTGGAAGGAGATATCTGCTACATTTCACAGCTGAAAGGAAGTTGTGGCTGAGGCCATCCTCAGTGGTGATGGATTTTTGCAGCAACACAACGTCATTCCTAAAAATTTGGCCATGTGCCAAGGTCAGCCCATGCAAACTCACTGTGATGAACAGACCTGACCTGAGTGTTATTTGATGGGGCTTGAAAAGCCATCCCACTTCTAAAATGATTGTTTTGAGGCCAGTCAAATGACAATGCTGCCAAGCTCAAAAGCTTGCCCAGCTTGCTGCAGCACTGCCTGCCTTGGCAGCTCTATTGTCACCCTCAGAGCTTTGGACAGGAGTGAGTGAGAAGAGAGAAAGGGTTGGACAGAGCCCATGGAGCACCACGGACCAGCCCAGAGCTGTTGTTTGCCCTCACCTCCTTCCCATTTTTCTTCACCCCAAGTTCTTGGAGTTATAGAAAATACTCAAAAGCAAGGAGTTGACCTCCCTGATGTAGATGAGGGAGAGTATTCCCAAACTGCCTCCTGCAGGGGTTCTTGCATTTAATTTAACAAGGTAATATCTCACCCATTGCCTTAGAAATGCTGAAGAGAAGCTCAAGTCCATCCCATCCACAATGGAGAAGACAGCCCACGGAGCTGCTTTGGGAAAGGTTTCTCCAGGAAATCTCAAGACAGAGGTTCTTTGTGGAGCATCTTTAGTGACTTCTATCAGTAACCTCTGATATGAACAGTCACTGACCACCACACCACAGAAATCTCTTTTACCTCTCAAGACAAAATTTTATTTAGCACCTTTTTTTTCTCTTTCTTGGGTGACAAATTGCATGAGACATCCAGAAGAAGGGTGTGGTGGTTAGGGCTCAAATATGAGACAACGGAAATGTCAGTGGCTATTTTTACCTCTGCCTCAGACAAAGCACATGCCTCAGAGTGGCCATTCACACTTGGTTTTCCCTTCAGCTGTGTTTGTAGCACTTTGGGAATTCTTAGGTAAAAAGGTGAATTGTCATCACTTTCTACACTCATCACTGTGAAATTGGACCACTTGGACCTCAGGAAGTTTGGCTTTTCAATTTCTATTTCTGTGTGACCCTTGAATAGTTCTGACCCTCAGGAAGCTCAGATGACCCAGCTGACTTCTCTTTGTAACTCCATCTCTTTAATTTAATTGTCCATACTGAGAAACTCTGCCCCAAAGGATCTCCAATATTTCAATCACCAGACTCTCCCTAAGCTAAAGAGCAGAGGGAAGTACCTCAATCCCTGTATATTCCAGAAGTGTGATGGGAATTGTGGACTGTTTTTTGAAATACTAAAATATGTCCATTGATACAGTGAAAGGTAGAACTGGAGTTAATCCAGGTTAACCTCAAACTGAATTATCTAGGAGAATAAACCCAAAGATAAAGCTACTTTTACCACAGTTTTTCTCCCTCTCTCCTTCTCCCTTCCAAAAGGCACAAACTTGACAGAATGACAGAAAACCAGACCAAGGAGAAATGAGCCACCACTACCAAACCCCTCTACTGCAAAATCCAGCCCTGAAAGTTTGTTGCACTGTCAGCAGGAAAAGCAATATCGAGCTTTGAAAAATTAATATGATGCTCACTTGCTGTCTAGTTCCTCCTCTGCTTGTCAATAATTCTGTTCATTCCACGAATATTAAACCTGTTTGCCAGAGCCCTTAATGTGACAAGAAGCTGATGCCTGAAAGCACGATTACTTTCAACCACACATCATATTTAATTTATTACATAACCTGGTGTTATTGCTTTTATTGATGAACTGTACAGTGTAAAATGATTATTTGTTAAAGATTTCACTGTAGTAAAGGAAAAAGGAAAAAAAAAAAAAAGAAGAGGAGGAAAAAGAGAAAAATCTTTACTGCTCCAAAAAAGCCTCTTGTAAATGTTTTTCTGAAAAGATTCAGGACTTGGAGTTACTGTTATTACCTGATTTTTGGCTTCACACATTCTATGAACTGCATCTCCATCACTTAATTCAACCCCCTTACTGACACAGGGACAAGCAGCAGAGGAGCAAAGTGAAGCTCTTCCTGATGGGATGATGGATATGGAAATCTTCCCTGCTCTGTGCCATTAAATCCAGGTGGTTTGTTTGGGCAGGACAATCTAAGTCCCACATCTAAGCTCATGTTCCATCTTCTCCTTTGTGTTTCTGTAATGTGATAAGAGCTTATTGGAATCTGTCACTGCACCCAGGGACTGTCCTGGCCCAGCTCTGACGTAAATGCTCCATGATGCTGCACAGGGGCAAAATGAAAGATGAGATTCCTGCCTTGGAGGAACATTTACCCTGATTTGAAAAGGGAGGAAACAGGGAGTTTGTTTTATGCATGAGAAACAAAGGACCAGAGACATATTGGAATTAGTGCTCATACTGCAACTTAATTTTAATAAAGAGAATGTTTCTTTGGCTTCCAAGTTGTCCCCTGGAGTGGTCTGTATTTTTCTGGATGCTAAAGGAAGCAGTTATCTTAGGTGGCTACTGTGAATGCTGATGATTGAGTCACTGGATCATCCCCACTGTCTATTTGCTATTTTAGGCTTTCAGTTCAGAGGCATAAATGACAATGTGAGAAACACGAAACACAGTCTCATTTGGGAAGGTCAGTGCTGAGAGGTTGTGATCCTTCTCTGACACTTCAGCTCCCAAGGACTGAAGCTCTGAACAGTCACCTGGACTTTCCACTGAACCTCTGTGGACCTTGCCTTCCTAATTCTAGACACAGAGACAGGAACTGTGAATATCCTACATAAAAACTGCTCACAGCAGGACATTGCATAGGAGCCAAGACATTCCCAGTGTCCCAGTAGAGTATTTTAGTCCTAACACCATTCCCTTCCAGAAATACCTGCCTTCAATCTGTTAAGTGGTGGTGGTGGTGTGGGGATGAAGTTCAGTTTATAAGAAAAATACATTAAAAAATCAAACCACAGAGGAAATGCATTACTCAGTCCCAAGTTTTAGAAATTAATTATCTGTAGATTCCTGAAACCATGGTATCAGCTGGAGTTTTATCTCTGGTTTCACTCAGGTAGCAATACAGCATTTTGAACAGAAGGAATTTTGAAGTCTGCAAACTAAATAGAGATGTCCCTCCTGATTAAAAGGTGCACTGCATCTCCATAATGCACTGGGAGAAATGCAGTCTCAGAAGGATTCTTGGGATGGTTTTATACAGAAATAGATGTAATAAAGAATTCAACCTGCTGCTGAGAGAGATTTCTCTTGCAAATTGGTTATAAACAGTGCTACTGATGGCATCAATATAAGAAGCAAGAATGAAGAAATAAGGAAGCCCGGGTTTGGATGTGTTTCATCCATGGATGATTGCAAATACTAGTTCAAGATCTCATTGTTGGGGCCTTTCTAAAATAGCTTTTTCCCTGTTGAGTTTTTATTTTCTGAAAGTCTTGGACCTCATGCTGCAGCTTCCCTGTTCACCAGGAACTTCTTAGAGTCTCTGATTGCATCCAGCTGTTTGAGTCCAAAAAACAGTGACCACTTTCTTTGCAGGGTTTTGACCCAAGCTCTCTTTCCCCGTGGGAAAGGAAATTTCAGGGGTAAAAAACAGAAATACAAACCCCAATGGTCTGCATTTCCCAGAAAGACTCAAATAACAGGAATGACTCCACTTGCTATTTCATTGCTTTCATGACCTCTGCCACTCTGCCTTCCAGATGCCAACAAGATCTTAACTGGGATTCTGGGAAGCACAAGAGACCTGCAGTCTGTGATCACATAAAAGGAATAGAACAAGAAAAAGAAAAGAAGTACGAGGGCAACAAGCTAGAATAAAGCAAATAAGCAAAAAAAAAAAAAAAAA